>OY757918.1:109286139-109526139 GCA_963585895.1 Sepioteuthis lessoniana
TTTAGTATGAATTCCTGGGATAAAAGAATTGTAACTAATTCAGTTATTCTGCAAAGAAATTGATTACTTTACAAGTGGTTCCATATTTGATAACAAATTCCGCAACAACTTTCATCTTTCAAAAGTTTGGAAATACCCGCAATCTTTTTACATTATACAAATATTAGTTTTATTCTATAAGTAATTTTTGTTAATTCCTATCTACTGGCAATCCTTTTCTTTCAGATTTTCAATGTATTTCGATAGCAAAATTAATAGCAAAATGAACAATACAGTTCTATTTAATCAGTCATACTTGCATTAATTCCTGACCTCTGACAATTTTCCTCATTTTCGATGTATTTCGATATTGATAGTTAAAAAGAATATGCTGAAGATGATTTACTCCCACTTCAACAACCATCACTTTCATTTCTCTTTTTTGATCCTGTTTTAAAGCTCAACACAGTAATGTATCAGACAGTTTTCTTTTTTCAGCTCTTCTATATTTCTGCATTGCCTGAATCACTAAAGAATCAGATTGAAAGGAAGGGCACCAGATGTGACTGTGTTAAGAAAAAAGACACAATGTAATCCACAATTAAAATGCAACAAATACCAAAAAAAGATCAGAGAATACATTGGCCAAAAGGTGATGATGATAAAAACAACAAATAAAAGTAAATAAATCAATGTGGAAAGGAATTTTATATCTTTACTTCTAAATTAAAATTTGTTAGACACAAATCACTGTACAATTTTTGTTTTGTAAAAAGTAACAAATTAGGTTTAAGCTTATTGAAAATGATTGGTTTGGTTTGGTTTCTTTGTTTAATGGCATATCAACCTTTGTAGGTTATTTAATGCCAAAGCTATTCTCCTAGAAGAACAGTAGTGGTGCTATTTAACCCATAGCTGGGAGGATAAGGGGTTTCATACCTTTCCCAAGGGTATTTGCCTGAAAGTGAACGTAATAGCGTGACTGGAGTACGAACTTGCATACTACGATTCCGCAGTCCATCGCTTTAACCATTACACCACGAGGACACCCCCTTATTGAAAATGACATTTTTTGAATAAATGTTTGAGATGTTTGTGAAAGGTATATTTTTAGTTGTTTTGGCTTCCTTCATAGAACTTGGCAACCAAGTTTCTTTTAGTAGGCAATTTTTTATGTAATGGAAAACATTAATATAATTAGATTTAAAGCAAAAGTTTAAACAGAACTGAAAATAGAATATCAGCTAAAATGTATAACTAAGATTTGAATTCATTTTATTTGTACATTTGCAGGTTATATAAACATGTAATTCTCATGGAAGAAGTTAAGTTCATTTAGAAATACATATTATTTGAACTTGTTATTTAGTAAAATTGGTTGATGAGTTTAATTTTTGATTGATGAATGTGATACAACATGGAATGAAATTATAAATTTGTTGAATATATCTATAAGTGACAGAATAAAATGCTTTTGTTAAACTGGTGGCAAGATGTGTTCACAACTGATAAGATAGAGTTGTTATATTTATGTGTTATTATAAGTTCCTAAAAAGGAGGTTTCAAATCATTCTCGACAACTTCTCTGATTGGTCCAAAAATGAATAGTAGGATTTTAGTGTGCTGTTAAGAGATACGATTTTAATCTCATTCAAATGACAACATTACTTTCCCCATTTAACTTGTATTCTTCATGATAAGGAGATATTTGTCACAAAATTCTTTGACAAAGCAGCTTCAGTTTTGTTGCTTCATTTGACCGCCACATTTGTTATATTAAAAACAAATGTGTTACCTTTTAACTATTTTTGTATGATATTCAAAGATTTTTAGAGGATTTTTTATATGGTTTATTGGTTAACCTAAAATATATAAAATTATTAGTTTTATAAAGATTTAAAACCATTCAAATTACAAATGAAAATAGTGTTAAATAATTTTAAGGGGCAACTTGAAAAAGATTTGCTTACTTAAAAGAAGAAATCCAACAAACACCAATGTGCAGAAATGAAGAATGCTCTGAAAGAAGGAACTAAAATATATCAAAAGGAATAAGTGGAATTCAAAGTCAAATTAATAAAATTTGGTTGAAGATAAACAATGGCAGACAATAGATGAAGTTAATGAAAGGAAAAGCTCTTCTCTATCAAAACTAAAAGATTTCAGTTAAGAAAATTCAGAAGTGGAAAGAACATTTCATGAATATTTTAAATTATTTGTATTATAATAATTACCAGATTTAAAACCATTCAAATCATAAGATTACTTTCACCATTTAAATGTATATGTTATCATCATCATCCTCATCATGTCGTGCCGCCAGCTCGGATATCCTTGACCATCTCTCGCCACTTCTCCCTATCACTCATCGCCTCCGGCAGGTCTTCTAGGTTAAATCCTGTGTCCTCACATAGCTGCTGTATGTAGGTTCGGGCTGGTCGTCCTGCTTTTGCTTGGCCATATGTGGGGGTCCATAGGAGTACATCACTTACGAGCTCGTCCTTGCTTCTCCAGCAGTGTCCGGCGTGTCTGGCTCGTCTTACCTGTATAGGTTTCGTGATTGGAGGCAAGTGGCCGAACAGTTGGCGTCTCGTGGGGTGTTGTCGCCAGGACTTGTTCAATATTGCTCTCAACATTCTTGTGTAGTTGCCGTCAAGTTTCTTCTCCAGCCGTTTGGTTAGCATCCATGTAGTGCATCCATATAGCAGTATCGATACAACCGCTGCCTGGAAGAAACTGCACTTCATTTCATCGGTCAGGTCTGATTTCCATATGATTGAGAGCCTATCCATAGCCGTCCATGCTTTCGTCAGTCGTGTGTCGATATCGTTTTCTGTTGATGAGACGCTACTTCCTAGGTAGGTGAATTTGTCGACTAGTTTCAGAGAGGCTCCGTCTAGTGTGGCAATGTTGCCCGTTTGGTTGTAACACATATATTCAGTTTTGTGCGCATTGACATGGAGGCCAATGCCTGCTGCAGCTCGTTCCAAACTATGCAGTAGTGTCTCTGCTTGATTAGGCGTATTCGCCAGTAACCCCAAGTCATCAGCGTAGTCGGCGTCTGTGATTGTTTTTGCGGGGTACCTTTTGCTTCTTTTCTTAGTCAGCTCGAAGCCATTTTCTCTGATTTTGTCGATCGAAGTTCTAAGCACGTAGTCTAGACAGATGATAAAGAGGTATGGGGCTAGCGTGTCTCCTTGTAGTACTCCTGCAACAATGTCGAAGTATTCTGTGTCTCCATCTGGTGAACATACTTTCACTTTTGTGTTTCTGTAGAGGATCATTATTGCTGCTACGGTTTCTTTTGGTAGGCCGTATGCTAGTAGGATTAGTTCCATTTTCCCTCTGTGGATGGAATCGAAGGCCTTGGTAAAGTCGACAAATAGTAATGTCGCCTGAAGGTTTTTTGCCCGAACGCCTTCAAGGATTCTACGGATGGTCAATATTTGTGAGGTTGTGGATCTATTTCTCCGGAAGCCATTTTGGTTTTTCCTAAGGATGTTGTCTATTTTGGGTTCTATGCGGTTTCGTAGTAGGGCATTGTAGATTTTGGCTGCTATGGATGTAAATGTTATCCCTCGGTAGTTCTTGGCTAATCCGAGGTCGCCTTTTTTAGGGAAAGGAAGAATGCATCCCTATTTTTTATTTATTTATTTATTTATTCATTTTATTCTATTTTATTTTATTTTCACGTACACATGGAAAGCAGCATCGTGTACGTGAAGGTGTTCGAATTCGCAATGCCTAACATTTCCTGAACGTGTGAGTCTTGCGGCTTAACGCTCAGGATTGTCAGTTCGATCGGGGAACTACTGCTGCTCATCTATAAGAGTGGCTTCTATAGATGAGAATAAAAACAGCCATCGAAAGATAACCATGACTCATACTCAAACCACATACACAAACCGCATCGCTCTTCGTGCGGGTAAAAAAGGGGCGCGTCCTGCTGAGGTTGGAGCCCTGGCCTCAATGTTCGAAAAATCAGCTACAGAGCTCAAACAAAAACTACTAAAATGCAAACAAACAATACAGATAGCGACATTCAACGTTAGAACCCTAAATAGAATAGGTCAACTACCAGAGCTAACTGCATCAGCCGTAGAACATAAGATAGACATAATCTGTATACAAGATCATCGATACACTCACACCGAAGATATCAAATATCACGAAACTGGCAATGGATGGATGCTGGTGACTGTATCGGCATGGAAAAACTCTGTCAATGCATCGGTAGGAGGGGTGGGAATGCTTATAGGACCAAGAGCACTAAAAACACTTAATAGCATTGAGAGAATACAACTTAGGATGATGGCCGCAACGTTTAATGGCAACCCCAAAGCAACGATCATCTCCTGCTACAGCCCTACCAATGTTAGCGACGAAACCGAACTAGTCACCTTCTACGAGGAGCTATCCTCCCTAATACGTAGCATTCCGAAACACAACCTGCTAGTCATTGGCGGAGATATGAATGCACAAATCGGGAAAAACAGAAACAACAAATACAGCCTACACAACACGTCAAACAGGAATGGACAACATCTAATTGATTTCATGATAGAAAATAGATTAACATGCCTCAATACAAACTTTCAAAAAAGGGAGGTATATGTTATAATAAGCTCCAAAAATGAACTTAAATGATCGTTATATATTTCAGCGGAATGGTGAGCGAACCATTTTCTTTAAAAAGAAAATCACGGAATAAAAATGGTGATGAAAACTTCTGGAAGAAAATTGTCAAAGAAAATCTTTCATGGCTGCAGCAGTTTTTGTCCAATCAAGTATCAAAATTTTTCTGATTTATGAAATATCTGGATTATTTCCTAAAGAAATCTCCGGCGTTCTGCAGTTTGAAAAATCCAATGAAATATCACTGGACGGACTATAAATAAAAGACCAGGCAACCATAACTATTTGTAGGTAAACTGGAAACTATATGGAGAGCCTCTTCTAATACCTCTTCTAATATTTTTCATAGATAATTGCATTAATCAGTTCCTGAAGGTTAAAATTTGAAAGTCTAAATTCGATTGCAGAAAGAGGTAGGAATACTAATTTAAATGGAGGAAAGTGAAGAGTAATATAATTACCAGAAATATTTGACTGAAAGTTCATCTTTTTCGTTATAATATTGCTAAATGATTTTTAAACCAATTAACGTTCACTAAATCCAGCTTTAACGTTCGGTATCAATCTCTTCCTATTCATTGGATTTACATAATAGTTATTATAATATCAATAAATGATATTACATTATTTACTTGATATGATAAGCGAAATTCATGCCTGAAAGAATTAAGGTTTTAATAATGTTCCAAGAGAGGCAACTTAATATTAATTCTGATTGGTTTTACCAATCTATTACATTTTCCTCAATAATTGATTATTTCATATTTTCCTCAACTTAACTTGAAAAAATTTATCATTGATTTAAATAGTTTAATTGTACTTGTTTAAGAAATATTTTCTGAGGCCAGAATGTGCAGTTGTTAACGAAAAATATTTTGTCTTATTTGTTATTAGTTTATTTACTGCTAGATAAAAAAAATCCTTCAGTGAACATCCTCAAAGTATGCTGATTCCATACTTTTTTTTCCAGAAATAGTTTTATATGTTCAAAATTGGAAGAGAAGTTCGGTTATTTTCTGATAACATTTGAACTGTATTACAATAACCAAAAATGAGCCATGATCTTCTGTTTTGTTGTCATACGGCACCATAAAAAATATTGTTATAATGATATAGATTTTTTGTGACAGTATTCCTAAAATGAAAAGATAATAATGAAATGTCTGGTAAGGATGGAACTAACTAGATTAATAATGATTAGTAAACCATGCTTTCTATCATTCACTCGACGATAGACACCATGATAAATATATTTATGATAAGCTTAGCTCAGTTTGGCACAGGTGTTTGATATCAATTGAAAATGTAGACTAACAATAATGTTTTAATATACTTTGGTAATCATCGTTCTACGTCACACCCACTGGTAATTAATGTGTGTTGCACAGGGCCACATTGGTAAATGAACTCTCAGTAAGAAATGCACACGAAAAGAGATGGAAAGATAAATAGTATATTAAGAGATATAGAAAGACAGAGGAAGTAAAAAATACTGAGAGTATAGTGAGAGAGAAAGACCAAGAGGGTTAGGGGGTGATGGAAAGACGAAGACGAATAGAGTTAGAAAAAATGCAGGGAGAGTTAGAAAAACAAAGAGAATAGTGGGAGAGACAGAAAGATAAAGAGAGACAGGGAGATGGAAAGATAAAAATAGAGTGAAAGAGAGAGTGTGAAACGGAAACGTGAAGGATATAGTGAAAGTGACCGAAAGACAAAGAAAGAGAAAGAGATAAAAAGACAAAGAACAACTGAATTAGAATGAGTAACAGAGAGAGAAAAACAAAGAGAGGATGAAAGACAAAGTGTATCTAGTGAGGGTGATAGAAAGACGGAGAGAGAAAGATGGAAACACACAAAGATGGAAAGACAAAAACTGTGTGAGAAAAACAGAGAATGGAAGGCAAAAGAGAAGGAGAAAGACAGTGGGAGAGTGGGGTGAGAAGGATGAAAGGAGAAACTAAAATCGCTAAACAAAAAAAACTGATTTTCTAAACAAATGGTAACCTTTGATTATTCGATGACAACATGGAAAAGAAGCTGCTATGTCGGTATTGGCGGTTTAAATCCACCCGCAGGTTTTATTTCATTTAAAAAGGGAAGCATGTGTAATTACATGAGTGACTGATGAGAAGAACATGTTGGCAGATTGCTTTTTCTTTTACTCGTGGGAAGGCTAAATTGTGGCACAACTTTTCTTGGGCGAACCGCCATCCACATTTGTTCAGAAGTGCCGCTCCGCAAAGTCCTTTACAAAAAGGCAAGCCTACTTTTAACAATAGTAGCAATCCTGTGAAATCATGACCAGAAGAAAAATAGTAACACAAGAGGATGATGGGAAGGCAAATTTTATGTACGGATTGGCCAAAAAGCATATAAAGTTGCTTCCAGTGACTCGATGTTCATTACTGGCACAAATAGCGACATTAATTGACTCTGCATTGATAAACCCACTGGCTTTTTAATTATGTACGAAGAAAACTTCTACAAATGAATCTGCATCCTCTGAACGTCAGTATTATTATTATTATTGTTGTTGTCGTTGCTGTTGCTGCTGTTGTTGTTGTTGTTGTTGTTGTTTAATCACTCCAACTTCTGTTCGTAATTGCTATTCGAAACACATCGATAGAATGACATCTTTGCAAATAGTTTTTGAATCTCAGATATAATCTTGACTCTGAAATCTATACATCGCCAAAATTCTCACAAATATCGCTATATAATTTACTAAAATATTCACTTATATATATATATATATATACATATATATGTGTGTGTGTATGCGCGTGTGTGTGTGTGTGTGTGTGCGTAACTGTAATCCTGCCAAAACAGCACATCACAGAGAAATGTTTATCCATGCAATATACTTAAAATGCCCAGCTTTAGATAGAATAAATCCCAGTTCAACTTGTAAATAGATATGTTTTATATCGGTGGTTCCACAAAGTATCATTTTTTTTTAATCCATCAAATTCTCGATATAAAGGAGATAACTAGGAAATACTTCATTCCTTCCTAAACAGAAGCATAAATAACATCATGGATCGTTGATTCAACAGGAACCCAAATCGTTCATTGTTTATCTAAAAAGCAACTAAAATGCAAACCATTCTGAATCGTATCAACCTTAAATAAATTTCAGAATCAACTGAGGCTACTTTTTTTGCGGACTGTACATATTATTTATATATTTCATATACCAATTCTTTATACGAATATATTCACACAGAGGTATGCACAAATATACATGCACACACACACACACTCAAACACACACACACACACACACATGCATATATATATATATATATATATATATATATATACTAGAACAGTAAGAGTCTTTTCTATGCATAAGTACTTGTACAGAGGATCTGAGATATTGTTAAGAAAATCTCTGATCAAAGGCCTGATCTTCGATTATGTGGTTTAATACATGTTCCCCTTACTCGGCTCTGATCTTGTCTTTGTGTGGAATACAGCACAATGTTTTTGTCCTCAAGCAAGATGCAGCAAAAAAGAAACAAACGAAGGGTGTCTGGTCGTTGAGAGTCTCACCTCGGAAAGCATCTCTCCATTGCACGGTTGAAGATGTCTTTTGGGAGTGATATATACAATTAATGAAAATATTATGAAATACTATTAACGGGTGTATTTTTAGCGCTGAATGCATTAGAACGGATGATCTTTGCAGTGATTCAGATTCAACAATCGTATATCTGGCCTCTATTCGACCACTTATATCTACTGAATTTTATACGTTGCTAAAAATCTATGATTAAAGAAAGTAACAACTTCTCATTTTGATTTATGATATGTATATATATATATATATATATATATATATATATATATATATTGCCGTATTTTCTGGTCATGTTAATTCAATTTATGATATAATTCCTCTACTTAAAAAAATTTATATATATATATATATATATTCCTATTTTCTTTGCACATGAGGTTATAACTGCGCAGATGCTTATCTCCAATCCTCTTGGGAAGACGTAGCCCTGGAGATGGGGGTGTCTTCTGTAAGAGTACGGAGATAACTATTACACACATCAGGTTGATTGGCCGCGCATTTACCATAACAAGTTAATTTGGCATCGCTTATGTGCAATGTGGACCAGTGGCTCAGTGGCAGAGTTTCCGCGCTGCATTCTGAGGTCGCTTGTTTAATATCCAGTTGAAGAGATCACGGTATACACTGCTGACGAGACCTAATAAGGTTTTAAGAGCTATCCAGTGATTCCGTATATCGTGCACAGTGTTTGTCGTATTTTCTGGCCATGTTACTTCACTATATATCTATATATATATATATATATAACCGTTTGATCAAGTTTCAGTTATTAACCTGTATTGAGTAAAATGAAAATACAACATTCCATATTCGAAAATGAATAAATAATCATTATTGTATAAAAGGAGTTTATTCGAGGGGATCAAAAAAAAAAACTAATCCTAAAATGATGAATTCGTTATGATAGATAATCAACGGTCGAACGTTTCGGTTTTAATAAACCTTTATCACGACTCTAAGATATTGAAAAACGTTGCTTAAACAGCGATGGATTTTTTTTATTAAAACATAGTTTATATATGGATTTATCAAACCCAACCCGCTAACGGCAGGATATGATTAGAAGGTAACTTTATTTTCAGCGGAGTAAAGCTGGTTTGAATTTACAGCTTTCTTTCTCCCAGATTTGTTGCCTAACCAACGTTAAAGAATCAATTATGCCCAGCTATTAATCAATTACTGAGGAGATAACATGAATTTTAGCCTTAACCCAGAACGTTAGCATGAAACACAACCTGCTTCGTCCAGGATTTGAACTTAGGTCGTTGTTCATTTCCTACGATGATAACCGTTGGACTGAGTGCGCTTTCCGATGGTTTATGAATATATCTAAATGTTTCTATAAATATCCATATTAGCAGATTATCTTTGAATTAGAAACATTAACGTATAGATAATGAGTAAATAAAAACGGTTAAGTGAACTTCCTGTATTTCAGGATGTCTAAGACCACCTGAACTCTAACGAAACGCGTGGACCAAAAGCTAATTGAGAACTACACAAGAATTCTGCGTGCTGGTTTGAACAAATAGTCGAAGCAGAGCACTACAAAATAACATCTATGTGACCACTTACCATCCACCTCATAAAACATCCAAATAAAACGGACAAGATATGCTGGGTAGGGCTAAAGAAATAAAGTCGAATTCATAAGCGACCTTCTCTTAAGGACACCAATACATACGCGCACAAGTATTGACAGACCGGAAAGGACTTGCATACGTCAGCTTGGTGTGGTCATTGGAGGCAATCTAAAGGACTTGTCAGGAACGATGGTAGATAGGGATGGATGGCAAGAGTGAGACTAGGGACTCTGTGTTATCAATATGACTTGATGATGACGATGATGATGATGATGATGATGATTAAGACCAATTTCCACAATTTACGTTTAATATTACAGTATTAGAAGACAAATTCAAGTAATATAAAATGCTTTGGACGAGGTTTTAAAACAGAAAAGCATAGGAAAGAGATTTTATTATCAGAATGCATTAGATAAAAGTTTTAGTATAGGAATACAGTGGAAGGGGTTTTTAATATTTCAGTAGAAATATGTTTTACTATAGGAATGCATTCAAAAGTGGTTCCACTATAGAAATGTATTGGAAAGAGGGTTTTACTATAGAAATGCACTGGGGAAAGATTTTAATACAGTAGTAATATGTTGGAAAGAGCTTTTACTATAGAAATGCATTGGAAAGAGCTTCTACTATAGAAATGCATTGGAAAGAGCTTCTACTATGCCGGGGTATTTGTTAAACAGAGAGCCCAATTTTGCATATAAAACAGAGGACGTATATTTTAGACATTCTTTGCGTGGTAAAAGCAGACATTTTGAATAAATAAACAAATTATGACGCATGAAAGTAACGCTTATTGTTGTTTGAACCTTTAGAATAACCCAAACGAACCAACGAAAAAGGCACAGAAAATTTGACTAAGAATTGAAAGCATACAAATAACAGCACTGAGAAAGGACAGCAGAAATGTCAAAGGAACTGTTTTAATAGTTGTCTTAGCTTCTACATTTTCTAGGTGAACGTTAGCTTACCAGATATTTCAACTCCTTACTTACATCCTCGATTATATGATGGATCCAGTTATTAGAAAAAGTATATCATTTATAGTTAAATGTGGTATCTTCTACATCAAAGATAGAGAACCTGTAGCCTTAAGATTACATCTAAATCATCAGGAATTTTTTTCAAGGCCTTGTCCAAGGACTAATTAAAATCATTCATCTCCACTTTAGAATAAATCAGAATGCTTTCTTTAAAAAAAATCAATCTAAAATAAAGTCATTATAAACTCTGTTTCGTTTAAGTAGAATGTATTAATCAAAGATTGACTAAGTTAAAAGATATTTCAAAAAGATTTTGTTTTAAACGAATTAAGATTTTACTGATTTCGGTTGCCTTAATTGTTAACTAAAAATTTCAATGCAGTCTTTATACATGTAAAGGTTCTCCACTTTTGACAATGCAATAAATTTTATTCACTAATAAATATAAATCTATATGTTTCTGTTCCGAATGATCCTGGTTCATAAAACATAGTTTCTTTGAGGATTCATATCTCTTACTCTGTCTCTGTCTCTGTCTCTCTCTCTCTCTCTGCATCTTTTAAACAAGGATTTAAAAAGAAAAATATGTCTTTATATGGTTTATACATATGTGCAATTAGACCTGAACGCTTATTTATTCGACCCTGAAAAAATTAATTCAATCAATTATATCACAAAAGTGGGGATTTGTATCGTGCTCCGTCATACAGCTATCCCGCTGTTTAGTCTGCAAGAAAAAGAAATAAATGATCTTAGACCCAGAAAGAATCTGGCCTCGACTGGCCTTTGGTCAGTACTGGCTCATCCAGTTGCCTTTTCTCACTTTGCAGAGCATATATCGTCCTTTCAATTGAATTAGCAATGCCCTGTAAGTAGCAGGTAGAGGCATAAAAAGGTCAATGACAGGGAAATGAGATCCAATCGGAAATGGTTTGACCAAACCCCTTGACCGCTAAGGAATTGTAGTTGCGCATGCGTGGAAAGTGAGGCGGAAGATAGCCGTAATGAGAAGGGTTCTCAGCATACTTTATTCATCGATTTATCACCTCTCTCTCTCTCTCTCTCTCTCTATCTATCTATCTATCTCTATCCCTCTCTCACTTTTACTTATACTTCCTACTTCAATCTTTCACCGAAATAACTCTGTCTCTATCTTTCTTCATCTCTCTATTGCTGTCTCTTAATCCGAAGTTTCCGCTTTCGATTTTCCACAAACGTCTTTCCCCTGTGCCTCTTTTCTGCATCCTCTTTCAATTTTTGTCATCTATAAGAGTAGCTTTCATTTTCTTTCTTTCTTACTTTCTTTCTCCCCCCCCCTCTCTCTCTCTCTTTCTCCAATCTTTTATTAATGACTCTCTTTTGTTTATCTTTTCTTTTGCTCTTTTTCACTTTAAAAATCTTTTTCTCTGTCTCTGTGTCTATTTCTCTCTCTCTCTCTCTCTCTCTCTCTCTCTCTCTCTCTCTCTCTCTCTCTCTCTCTCTTTCTCCAATCTTTTATTAATGACTCTCCTTTGTTTATCTTTTCTTTTGCTCTTTTTCACTTTAAAAATCTTTTTCTCTGTCTCTCTCTCTCTCTCTCTCTCTCTCTCTCTCTCTCTCTCTCTCTCTCTCTCTCTCTCTCTCTCTACATATCTATCTATCAGTATCATTTTTTTTTAGTATTTCAATTAAAGTCTCTATTTCTATCGATCAATTGATCTATCGATTTTTACTCAAAGGTTTTCCCCTATATCTTTCTATTTTTTGTCTTTCTATAAAATATCCTTCATTCTTTCCAATTCCTTTTTTTCCGAATCTCTTTCATATTTCAGTCTTCCTCAAAAATCTGTCGGTCTTCCTCTTTATTCGACAACTCCCTTCATAATCTTTTTATTCTATGTCCTCCGATCAGTCGACTGACTGATTGATATATCAGTTTTTTACTCATCTTTCATGTTGGCATTTTGATAGATATATTCCATTTTAACCTCAAGCCTCATGCAGAACCTGCTCGACGGATGAGACAGATGCGTGTTTTCAAACCAAACTAAAAGCTAGAATTTCGAAGGTTCATTGACAATGCAGGCAAGCCCTCTCTCCGGACAAAACTAACGAAGTAACATCTTACCTGTGTAGCAGTCACAATATTCGTGTATATATTTAGCAATATTCTTCTTTTATGTCATTCAGAAAAGTGCACCCCCTACATTCACGTAAGCATATACACTCCTGGACAAAAATATAATACCACCCTCAAAAATGAAGAAAAAGTTATTCTTTACAATGTTTAAACTATGAAAATCAAATATATGAAAGATAAGACATAAAGGCAATTAAATTTGAATTATGAAAAAATTTCAAATCATTTTCATATGTATATTAGCATTTATGCTTAATTTTAAAATTTTGTTTTGACCTAAATATAAAACTAATGAGCAGAACGATTGAATATAAAGGCACATTTTTCATTTAATATTTCGTAGATCGGCCGTTAGCTTTGATAACCTCAAAAATTCGGCTAAGCATACTATCAAATAGTTTCTGAAGTTGAACCGAAGGTATTTTTCCCATGCGTCTAAGACTGCGTTTTGGAGTTCAGAAATTATTGAGTACTATCGACCTCCTTCATTAACTTTTGCAACAACCAATCACCACAAATTTTCTATAGGACTGAGGTCTGGAGAGAACGCTGGGTGGTCAAGAAGTCTTATTTTTTTGTTCCAGCAAGTACTTCTTTGTTATTGATGCATCGCTGAAAAATCCAATAGACGACCCCCATAGATGACACCCTTCTCGTGCGAGAGATAAATCATTTAGCATCTTCACTTAATCTGTTGCTGTTTGTCGACTAGTGTCAAATTGTAGTTTAAGTTTTTCTGAAGATGAGAAGCCCGCCCCCACCCCAGATCATAAGAGACCCTCCTCCACTATGCCTTGTTGAGTAATTCTCTTCTGGAAAACTTTTCGCGTGCTTGTAGTTCTGAAAGCCCTCAGGACCGTCTAAACTGAATTTCTTTTCGTCCGAGAAAACAACTTTTCGCCATTCTTTAGCACTCATGGTTTGATATTGACGAGCATATTCTAGTCTTTTCTCTTTGTGCGTCATAGTTAACCTTAGATGATGAATTCTTTTCTTATGCTTAATTTTTTCGTTGTTTAAATGTTTTCAAATTGTTCCAGTATTGCAAGGAGCATCCACTAGATATTTCAATATTTTTGATGTTGACAAAGTTTTCTTTTTTATTTCGTGAACAATTCTTCACTTGAATTGTGGTCATAATTTTTCTGGCCTGCCAGTCGGTTTTCTTGTTCCATACTTATTTGGACTGTTCAAGTAATTGCAGATTACGGTTTTACTGTGTCCTAAGGCCTTCAAAATTTCTCTCTGAGATTATCTGACTCTTTCCAATGCTGTAATCACAACTTTCTCAAATTCAGATAATTTAGTTCCTTTAGCCATTTATGTTTTTAGTATTTTAAGTATTACAGTTTTAATAGCTTTTATATTACGAAGACTATATATAATAAATTTTTCAATTAAATTAAGTCCTTTTTTCTTTAGTTTTTATCTAAAATTTAGCATAAGAGCTAATATAGATGAAAAATGAATTGAAACTTCTTATTCAAATTTAAATGTCTCTTAACCTTATCTTTCATATATCTGATTTTCATAATTTAAAAAATGTAAACAATATCTTTTTCTTCATTTTTGAGGGTGGTCTTTTATATATATATATATATATATATATATATATATATATATATATATATATATATATATGTATGTATTCTTTATGAGAGAGATTGAATGCGCACACACACATGCACACTTACATATGTACATATCCCAATACTTTCTTATGCAAACACAAACACACACTTATATATATATATATATATATATATATATATATATATATATATATATATATATAAACGAAATAACGGGGAATATAAACAGAGATTGGGAAACATATATAGACGAAAATGGGTATGAAAGATTTGAGGTATATGAATAAATTATTTTCCATGCGTATGTAGAAGGCGAAAATCAGTGAGAAAAAGATATATTAGCGAACGAGTATATATATATATATATATATATATATATATATATATATATATATATATATATATATTCGTTGTTTATATTCCACGTTATTCTGTTTATATATATATATATATATATATATATATATATATATATACATATATATATATATAAGTGTGTGTTTGTGTTTGCATAAGAAAGTATTGGGATATATACATGTGTAAGCGTGTATGTGTGTGTGTGTGCATTCAATCTCTCTAGATAGATAGATAGATCTACAAAGTGGATAAAAGATAATTGCTTTCTTTTTCCCTGTCTGTCTGTCTGTCTGTTTGTTTCTCTCTCTCTCTCTCTCTCTTTCTCTCTCTCTCTCTCTCTCTCTCTCTCTCTCAATACCCCTTTAAATACGAGGGGATAGATAGATAGGTATATCTACAAAGTGGATAAAAGATAATTGCTTTCTTTTTCTCTGTCTGTCTGTCTGTCTGTTTCTCTCTCTCTCTCGCTCTCTCTCTCTCTTTCTCTCTCTCTCTCTCTCTCTCTCTCAATACCCCTTTAAATACGAGGGGATAGATAGATAGGTATATCTACAAAGTGGATAAAAGATAACTGCTTTCTTTTTCTCTGTCTGTCTGTTTGTTTCTCTTTCTCTCTCTCTCTATCTCTCTCTCTATATATATATATTCCTCTCTCTTTTTCCTTAACTCTCGCTTCTTTTATTCTGTCTATATATGAATGGATAGATAGATTAATGTGTAGCGGATAAGTGAGAAAATGATTGTATAAAACACAAATAAATCTTCAAATTGAATAAAATTCATTTCTTTAAATTTGTGTGAAAATTTTGTTCAAAAACAAAAGCTACAGTATCTTTTCTTGTCAGTAAAATTAATAACAATTAGAACGTAAATATGACCCAATATTTACATTGCAAAAAAGAAAAGTTCTGGCCTTCAATGTAGCAGTTTTGCATTATTTAAAATCTAAATGATATATTTTTCTGTATCGAAAAGATTTTTGTGTCAGTATGACACAATATATATATATATATCATCATCATCATCATTATCATGTCGTGCTGGTAGCACGGATATCCCTGACCCTCTCTCGCCACTTTTCCCTATCGTTCATCGCCTCAGGCAGGTCTTCTGGACAACATCCCGTATCCTCACATAGTTGCTGAATGTATGTTCGTGCTGGTCGTCCTGCTTTTGCACGGTCATGTGTGGGGGTCCATAAGAGTACATCACTTATTTTTAGCCCATGAAAAGTTATTAAACGGTGGTGAAATTGAGTACATGCTTGACGAAACTGAATGTTAGATTTTTACTTAAGAGAAATGAATACAAAAGTTTAGTAGAACTAAAAATAAATCTATAATCTAGTGAATATTTTGTCCATTTGATCGCTTTATACATAAGATTGATGTAGGCTCGAAATTTGATAAAAATGTTGATTGATTTATCGGATTCTAATTTTTTTAAATGTATTTTCATCAATCAAAGAGAGAAAAGATTTACTAAATTATTTTGAGTTCTGATCCTACTAAATTATTTTGAGTTCTGATCCTACGTAATTTGTTAGGCAATTCAAAATATCATCATCTGCAAATCTTAAAGAAATTCAAAAATCGGCTCATCTCAGACGAAAGTGGCTGTTGGGCAATAAATACAAAAATACAGCTACAAAATTACAGTTTCTTGAGTCTCTTTTTTCCCTCAAAATTAACACCTTTTAGATTTATTAAAATCTAGAACAACAAAATGTTAAATCTCATGACTCTGAGCTTCACTGACATCTCAGACGAAAGTAGCTGTTGGTCAATAAATACAAAAATACAGCTACAAAATTACAGTTTCTTGAGTCTCTTTTTTCCCTCAAAATGAACACCTTTTAAATTTATTAAAATCTAGAACAACAAAATGTTAAATCTCATGACTCTGAGTTTCACTGACATCTCAGACGAAAGTGGCTGTTGGTCAATAAATACAAAAATACAGCAACAAAATTACAGTTTCTCGAGTCTCTTTTTCCCTTCAAAATGAACACCTTTTAAATTTATTAAAATCTAGAACAACAAAATGTTAAATCTCATGACTCTGAGTTTCACTGACTCTCAAACGAAATTACAGTTTCTCAACTCTCTTTTTTTCCTCAAAATTAACACCTTTTGACATTTGAAAATTACTTGATATTCCATAGGTCTATATACATAGTATAAAGTAAGAAATCTCGTGAGGTGCCCGTGGTGTAATGGTTATCGTCGTTGGAAATGGACACGGTGACACGAGTTCAAACCCTGGACGAGACTGATTGCATTTCATATAGCACTAATACCCTTGGAAAAGGTATGAATCCAATTATTTTCCCTCCAGCTATGGGTAAAATAGTACGGCAGACTAGGTTCTTCATCCTTGGTGAGGCAACTGGTCTAGGAGAAGGAAAACTCTGAATTCAAATCTGTTAAACTCTGCTTAAAAATTGACCTTGTGTCATATCTTGCTCGAGCGGAGGGGTTGGTAAATATGATAAAGTAAGAAATCTCTCCCTCTCCCACTCCCTTTCTCTCTCTCTCTCTCTCTCTCTCTCTCTCTCTCTCTCTCTCTCTCTCACACACACACTCTTATTGCTCATAAATATCCTCAGAAAATAGATGCTGAGAATTAAGCCTGTAATTATAATTCAGTTGTTACAATTATCGAAACGGAGGATTCATTTCAGCTATGTCCTGAATGACGGCACTAGTCGAGCGAGAACTAAGAAGAGGGAAACGATGGCGGCTGTGGTCTTCTCACCTCTGCCTACACCCTTTTCATGATTCCCGCCAATTCCTTGTATGTGAAATGCCAACATTATAAGATTTTACTGGTTGGCTGCTTAGTGGGTTGGCGAGGATGACTTGGTTGGTTGGATGGTGAAAGCAATTTTACACAGATACTAATCTATTTCCTATTTTAAATTAATAATGTTGCTTCAGTAAACATATTGTTCAAGGAGACAGTCAGTAAATCAGAAGGAACCTATGATATAAGCTTTCGGATGTTTACTCATATAGGTTTTTATTCTCTTCATTTCCATCTCTCTCTCTCTCTCTCTCTCTCTCTCTCTCTCTCTCTCTCTCTCTCTCTCGATATATATATATATATATATATATATATATATATAAAAGAAAGCTAGTCCGACAGACAGAAATAATGTGTGAGAGCGATGGGGGTAGAGAGAGAGAGAGAGAGAAAGGAATTAAAATCCATGCTATAAACAATTGTGGCAATATATAAACGTCCAGGCCATGCATGCATTTTCTGCCGCACGATCGTCTGACTTCTTTTATTGTGATAGTTTTCTCAGAAAACAGGGTTGAAATGCATGTCTAGGCTGATTTCACAAAGGAAAAAACAAGGTGAAAACAAAAAAGGGTCGAATAAATGTTTTCGAAGAGGATACGAAGTCTGACTCTTCACAACGAAATCTCTTTAATAGAAAAAATAAACTTCTTAGCCTATCTACGTATCTGTCTATCTTTCTTCCTTTCCTCCCTGGTTCGCCCTCCATCTTTTCTGTCTGTGTTTTTCTCAGCACATCTCTATCTCTGCTTCGTTACTGAGTTCTTGACTCTTCTTACTGGCTGGTCCTTTCCAACTGCTATCCTGTTCGAGTCTTTTTTCTGACTGATTGGCCCCTCTTCGTCTTTCCTCCTGTGTCGGTCTTTCCCCACTTCCGGTGGCAGATTCCCTCCTTTTTTCACTGTCCTTTGATTGAATTCCACAAACTCTATTTGACCCTGTTTTTCTGAGTGTTCATTGGTTGACCTTCTGTATATATGGAGAGGCAAACATCCCATAGCCAATCACATACTCACTCACATACACAAGTACTCACGCCCACCCGTAGAGAGATAAGGGTATATACCCTCATCAATAGTGTCACACAATATCATTTTATTTCACATTTTCTAATCCCTCTGATCCGGTATGGTATTATATTTCTGGATCCCATCTATTGGAGGGGGTCCTCGTCGTGTAATGGTTAAAGTGATGGACTGCGAAATCGTAGTACGCGAGTTCGTACTCCAGTCGCGCTATTACGTTCACTTTCGGGCAAATACCCTTGGGAAAGGTATGAAACCCCTTATCCTCCCAGCTATGGGTTAAATAGTACTACTACTGTTCTTCTAGGAGAATGGCTTTGGCATTAAATAACCTAAAAAGAGTTGATATGCCATTAAACAAAGAAACCAAACCAAACCCATCTATAGGTCAAATAGAAATTTGTAATTCAATACTCTATGTAAATAAATGAACTCCTGTTCGTTTTAAGATGTTACAGCTAAGTTTTGAGATTCCGCTCGCCCGATCGACTCTGTCAAGTAAACCCTTATTGGGCGATTAAAGTTATTAATCGTTCGATCAAAAATCTCAATGAAACGTGTCTCTTCCAAAATAGAAAAAGGAAAACTGATTATGTTTACAACCCGAAAGCACGCCATTGAAGATTCACAAGTAACTTAGAATGACATATAATGACATTTTGGAATTCTTTGGTTTTGTGCCTGGCGCCTGACGACCGTCGAAATTTCTACTCAAAGAAAAGGGAGTTGCATTCCCCAAAACATTTCACAATCATGAAAAGAAGGTCTGAAAAATTGAATTTAAATTGACCAGCACCCTCTCTCTCTCTCTCTCTCTCTCTCTCTCTCTCTCTCTCTCTCTCTCTCTCTCTCTCTCTCTCTCTCTCTCGGACGTCAGGTCATTATAAATATTCCTATAATTAACGCTTCCACTAGTGGAACCAAAATGTTTCTGTTGTCCTGATTGTAAACACTCACAGATTTTTAAAAATTCATTTGCAAAAAAATCATCCTCGAGTTAACATCTGTATTCGCTCCCCGCTTACGAAAAGTAAGAACGTGCATTTGAAAGAAAGAAAAAACTCATACTTCTGTCAACCACGCACCGAAAAACAAATTATACAAGTAAGCAATATTCATAGTTTCTTCTTTTATATCTTACCTCCTAGAATGCCAGGACTTGTAAAATTATTGACTATTATTGACTGAAAAGGGAGTCAGTCGAGTAAAATAATTTTGATGCGAGTTAATTTTCCCTTACTCTTGACTGCCGGTCGGGTGATTTCATTTTCAAATCTCAAAGACTGGTTACAGCAATCTATTCATTTAAAAAATCATATATGTTTAAACAGGATTTGGCATTAAATAAACATTAAGGGTTGATATGCCATGAAACCAAAAAAACTAATCTAACAACCGTCTTATAGTTTTTGTCTTTCCTCACGCACCATTCTGGGTCAATATATTCTTTGACTGCTGTGACAAACAGCCCAATATCAGAAATATGTTTTTCAAGTGATGTTGCAATAATCATGAAAGACTGATCCCCAAGGTGTGGGCTATTTTTATATGGTTTTTCATCAATAAATTTTATTATATGGATTTGGAATCATAAATGTACAAATGTTTATGTATATGTAGACATTAATACAAATTGATCTCCTTACACTTGTATCCAGACACACATACTCATTCACGAAAGCATATATATATATATATATATATATATATATATATATATATGTATTTAATTATGTTAAAACATGCAACCATAACATTATATATTTGGGTGCAAAGGTAGACATCAGGTTTAACAGTTGAGATAAGGTTTTATTACCTACATCCTATCTCCGTTAACAATACCTTATTGTTGATAATACAAAATTCAAAGAGAATTTTAATCAGGGCGTTTCTGAAAAGATTAAAACAAAGAAAACACAAAGAGCTTTAGCCGGAATCCGAAACTGTTTTGCTGATTTTATTTTCTTTGCTGAAAACCGTTATGCTACCTCGACTTTATATATATATATATATATATATATATATATATATATATATATATATATATATGTGTGTGTGTGTGTGTGTGTGTGTGTCTGTGTGTCTGTGTGTGTGTGTACGAGTGCACACACGTGTGTTCTTACACTTTATTGGTATGCGAATACGTTTTATTATAAAAAGGTTTTCATTCTTCTGTTAAGCAAAAGCATACACATTCACCTGCACACACCCACTCACTGAAAACGCTGTGTGTGTGTGTGTGTGTGTGTGTGTGTGTGTGTGTGTGTGTGTGTGTGTGTGTGTGTGTGTGTGTGTGCACGCATGCATGTGTATGTTTCTGTGAATATAGGTATTTCTCAGTATGTATGTCATATATATTTATAAGTATGTATGTATGTAATCGACAACATACTTAGGAAAAACCAAAATGGCTTCCGAAGAAATAGATCCACGACCTCACAAATATTAACCATACGTAGAATCCTTGAAGGTGTACGGGCAAAAAACCTACAAGCGACATTAATATTTGTCGACTTTACCAAGGCCTTCGATTCCATTCAAAGAGGAAAGATGGAATAAATCCTACTAGCATACGGCATACCTAGAGAAACCGTAGCAGCAATAACGATTCTCTATAGAAACACCAAAGTAAAAGTACGATCACCAGATGGAGACACAGAATACTTCGACATTGTAGCAGGAGTACTACAAGGGGAAACGCTTGCTCCATACCTCTTTATCATTTGTCTAGACTACGTACTTAGAACATCGATTGATAAAATCAGAGAGAACGGCTTCGAGCTGACAAAGAAAAGAAGCAGAAGGTACCCCGCAAAAACAATTACCGACGCCGATGACATAGCGATACTGGCAAATACACCCAACCAAGCCGAAACACTACTGCATAGTTTGGAACGAGCAGCAGCAAGCATAGGCCTCTATGTCAATGCACACAAAACGGAATATATGTGCTATAATCAAACGGGGGACATCTCCACTCTAGACGGAACCCCTCTTAAACTAGTCCACAAGTTCACTTACCAAGGAAGCAGCGTCGCATCAACCGAAAAGGACATCGACACGAGGTTAACGAAAGCATGGACAGCTATCAATAGGCTATCGATTATATGGTAACCAGACCTAACCGATAAAATGAAACACACTTTCTTCCAGGCAGCGGTCGCATCGATACTGCTATATGGATGCACTACATGGACTCTAACAAAACGGCTGGAGAAGAAGCTAGACGGCAATTACACAAGAATGCTGCGAGCAATCTTGAACAAGTCCTGGCTGCAACACCCCACAAGACACCAACTATACGGCCACCTGCCTCCTATCACGAAAACTATTCAAGTTAGACGAACCAGACATGCAGGACACTGCTGGAGAAGCAGGGACGAACTCATAAGTGATGTACTTTTATGGACCTCCACACATGGCCGTGCAAAAGCAGGACGACCAGCACGAACATACATTCAGCAACTATGTGAGGATACAGGATGTTGTCCAGAAGACCTGCCTGAGGCGATGAACGATAGGAAAAAGTGGCAAGAGAGGGTCAGGGATATCCGTGCTACCAGCACGACATGATGATGATGATGATGATGATGTATGTATGTGTGTGTACGTGTGTATATGTGTAAGTATATTTGTTCTTGCATACTATAGATTACTCTATACCTTTGTAAAAAGGTTTACTTCTTGTGTTGTGCCAAAGCATAACATTCACATTTACGCACTCTCGGATGTACATCTGTGTTTCAGTCTTCGATTTATATGTTGGTAAGTATAGTTTTGATCAGCATACATTTGATCTTCATATATATATATATATATATATATATACATATGTGCATATATTAGTTCATATACGTATACTTGTCTTTCATATCAGAGAATCCAATTTCATTACTCAGAAGCCTCTGATTTATAAATAGGAGAGTCAAAGTTTCTAAAATAGAAAACGATTTACTGCAAACCGAATCAGCTGAACCTTTTTCCTTCTTTGATAATCGGACTCAGTCTCTTCTCGACACAACACCCCTTATTCTCCCTCGCCTTCAAAACAGATCCTCAGGTCACTATTCTACCAGATAATTGTCCAGTGACAAGGACATATTAGAAGCAATTCTTGCTGAATAGACCTGAAAGCACTGACGGGTTCTTATCCAGTTCTCCCGCCTTTTTTCGAAAATTTTACTCTACCGTTCAAGTCATCCGACCGTTCCCGAATTTTCTCATCCGTGCTCTGTTGATGGGAACGAAAGAGATAATAATGGATATAGAAATGCCCCAAGGAAAAGGAACCATTGACAAATAAGAGACGCTTTTTCTTTTCCGAATATGTAACTTGACATATGTCTCTTTTACTGGTAAATAATATGAGTTGCCGAGAGACTTGAATTACTTTTATTTAAACGGAATAAAACATCTTTATATGTACAGACCGTCTTAGTCAACCACTAAACTCAATTTTGGGTCCCATTTATAAAATTTATAATTCATTCGAAATAAATAGAGGAAAATACCCCTTACTATTATTGCAAACTGGATTGAAAATTATTTTATTTCTTAAGATAGAGAATTGCAGCATTATTCCTCTAGCAAAAATTTCGCTATCTTGTGTCCTTTTTGCTTCTCTTAAAGTGACATGCACTCATACAAAGATCTGATCATTTTGATATAGATATGTACTGTATATATCTTGGTATATGATTGCTGTATGTAATGCACATAATGTATATTGAATTGCATACGTAAGCACAAATACACACACACACATACGCGCGCATATATATATATATATATATATATATATATAATGTTTCGATTATATCTATAATTATGTGTATGTGTGAACCTATATATGTGTAAAATATTATGTGAGTCTTTTATGCATGTTTATTTGTATATTGTCATGAACAAAATCAATCATTACTTTCATGACATACGTCATGGACAAATCTTATAAACAACCTGCCGACGGCTAAACCTAAACCAACTAATTTGAAACGATCATTTAATATAAAATATTGTTAGCATCTCTTCTGACATTCACGCATATTTTCTAAGCTTATTTAATCTGGCCGATGGCCAAACGAAATATATGAAAAATTGGAAGGTGTTGAGTTTCTACTGCGCCAACCTCACAAAATGGGAGCTTCTGTCTTCCTAAAAATATCAGTACACGACATCATGGCTTTTTAATTTTTTTTACCTCGATCTCAGGCAGTGGCCGGAAATACACAACTCAATGACGATGTTAGCTGCCTTTCTACTAAGATGGTAATGTATCTGTTTAGAGTAAAATTGCATCGTATGTGACTATATGTATGAACAGTTCTGAGTTTGTCAAGTAACGATTAGAGAGGTGTATCACCCCTAACGAAAGAAAGAAAATTTCAAACCAAAATAAAAGTACCCAACATCTTAAACATAAACATTTTTCCTGCAAAAACAACCATTGTTACGGTCAGTTTTTGTTTGCTTTGTTTATTTGCTTTTGTTTTTTCTATCTTTCATTTTATAACTGAAAGATGACGAGAGCTATAGCCACCCAATCCGAAGCATGTTTTTTAATATATTAGTTTTTCTAAATCTTATAAGTTTTTTGTAGGTTTTACCTAGAATGTGAATATAATGTTAAAATTAACCCTCAATTTGTGTCCGTCAGTTAAGCTACGAGTAAAACGATTTGTTTGAGTTTAACCGACTGAAACAGATATCCAGCAGAAATTTTCTTATACAAAAAAAATTATTGCCATTTTTCCATAACTTACTTTACCGAGTTTAATTTTTTTTTTTTTTTTTTAAATATCAAAGAAATCGTTGAGAGATGAGAGGAATACCTTCCAAAAGACAAGTTAGAGGAAAATATTAATCTTAATGGTTTTTTTTATGACAAAAGGCAGCAATAGAGAAACATCTAATCGAGGTCGAATACACTTTCAGAAATTGCTTAACTGCTTCCTTAGTAAATTAGTACATTTTCTATTTGAATATATGAGAGTTGTCAGAAAAGTTCATAAACTGACCAAGATATTCTTATAGAATGTGACCAAAAGAGGTTTATTTTTCAACAAAGTCCTCATTTGTGCTCCTTACATCTCCTCCATCAGTGTTGCAATGCTTTGATTCCGTAGGTCAAAAACGTCACTAACAGAAAATATAACATCATCATATGAAGTTTTCCGCCAACACACGTATAAAGACAGAGATATTTATTAAATCCTATATATTTTACAGCGGAGAAAAACGTTTGAAAGATTGTGGCGCGCCACACTTCTATTTTGGTGAAATACACCGGCATTTAAAATCAAATTCTGGTATTTAACCAAAGGTTTAACATTAACAACTGTAATGAATCATGTAGAGCTTTATTCAGCTATTTCAGCGCCCAATCAGGTCCCAAAATACTCTAATACATGAATTATTAGGCTCCTGCAAAAGTTCTCGGGAAAGAAACAGCTTTAAACTGTATGTCCAAATTCTAGTTTTCAAAATAAAAGCGCTAGGAACATTTGTGCACACCTCATATCATTTATATATTATGCACTCTTTGAAAATTCTTTATTTTCACGTTCGTCTATTTATCCACGAATCGACTGCCTTCAGAACCCGATTTTTATCTTATAACGATTTTTTTTTGAAAAGTCAAGAATTTGTTATTTGATTTTCTTGGTTTTTCTTTTCATTTCTTTTCTTTTTTTTTTCTTTTTTTTTTTTTTTTTTTTTGGTTACTTCTGTTACGATTTTTTTCTGTTTTGATTTTATTTTTTGATTTTTTTTTAAATAATAGTTTTACTTGTAAAAATTTTTGCATTGTTATCATTAATTTGATGTAAGGAGAAGGCAGCTAAATCAATGAATTGCGTCCAAACGATTTATGGAACCAACCAACATAATTGGGTTACTTTGCTTTTGGCAAAATATATTGATTCACTTTCATCATAGACATACGCACAAACACACTCACACACACACACACACAAATATACACACACACGCGTGCATACATCCACACACGCGTCAGCAAGATAGATAGATAGATAGATAGATAGATAGATAGATATGAACTGGATAAGAGAGAAAGAGAGAGAGAGAGATCCTGGGAGAGATTGTTGGATATGAACAGATTAAGGTGAATGTACTCAAACACACACACACACACACAGACACACACAGACACACATGTATATATATATATATATATATACACATATATATATATATATATATATATATAATTCATTGTGTGCATGTCGGTGTTTGCGCGTGTACATACGTGAGCGTGTGTGTAAGTATTGCAATGTGCGTGTTCAGTTTCTATTCGATTTGGTTCCTAACAAGCACAAACCAAGTCCAACCCATCAATAATCTGCCACAAGAAGGACTTTCTTTGTCTTTGAAACAGAAACAGAAGACACCGAACTTTAACTTCCTGGATGAAAACGAACCATGGAAAAAATAAACAAAAAAAACAACTCAAGTACTTATCCCAAAGGCACATTTGGTACATACGTAAAAGGAAGCGGTGGATTATTGTGTGTCTCCACACTCCCCGCCCCGCATCTACATGGCACCTGTTTCCCCGTGGGTCTGCCTTTTGCTTGTATCGAATGAAAAATTTGAAAGCAGCAGCCGGAGATTTGCGTGATTTGAGCATGTTACATCATTCGAAGGAGAGAAATGGATGCTAAAACCTTCTTTTTGTGACAAGTCGACATGCAAGAAACACTTTGGAAGTTTCGTTTTGCTTTCACTTTTGAGACGAAGAAGAAAACAAGAAAACTGCTCCATTCAGTAAAAAGACACATTCAGTTTTGATTTAGTCTACAGAGACATGTCTAGCACAATGTCACTTTTATAAGATTCACGTTGAGGGCCGATTCAAAGTCAATATCTTGCGAGACGAACACAGTTCCTTATTCTCGCCCACAAATTTATCTGCTGATGAAAATGCTTTGCAAGTTGTTTCTGAGGGAGAGACTGAAATAGGGAGACTGAAATAGGGAGACTGAACGAAAAAATGAAAGATACAAATTGAAATCTGTAAATATAAAGAGGTTTAAAAACTAAAGTACAGAGACAACAGACTGGAGTGTGTGTATGAGTGAAATAAGAATAATGACCACACAGACACGGACACACTCACACATACAAACACAAATACATACACGCACTAATACATACACACACGCACTAATACATGCACACACATACAAACACATACACACACTCATATATATATGTATATGAAAAAAGTAGCGATAAAGTAGTTGTGAGTTGGGTGATTTCGGTTTTCTTTCACGTATATATATATATATATATATATGTGTGTGTGTGTGTGTGTGTGTGTGTGTGTGTGTGTGTGTGTGTGTGTGTATTTTTGCAGCATTTCTTCGTTAATACAAATTTCATTAAACATAATAGACATTTTCTGTCTACATAGTTTATTCTGGATTCGTTCGTATTCCCGTATTGCTTTTATCGTATTCGGCGGGAATTGATTCATGTATTGTCCATAGCTGTATGTATCACAAGTACTTTTTACCCGACTTTGGGCCATCATCAGGGGGGGATCTATTACAAAAGTGATGTAACTTTTGTTTTCGCATATTACTACTATGTAAGAGCGTCTTTACCGTTGAGGATTATAGCTATATATATATATATATATATAACATTTAAAACATAATCAAACAAAATCACCCAACTCATAAATCTCAGTTTCACAATTTCTGATCATCAGGAAATTTTTCATCACGAAATCACTCTAAATGATCAGAAGCTCAGATACCTGATTAAACTTTTGAATACGTAATGAGATCTCGTGACTACAGAAGTTCGAGTAATATGAAAATGAAATTATTACTATATGTGTGTTTATCATCAGAACTTACCTGAAAATCGAGCTATTGTTAAACTTAGAGTTGTGATTAAGTTGATTTTATTCGTTTTGGGTTTTAATATTATTATTATATTGTCTTTGTGATATTTGCATACTGTTTTAATTAATATTGTTGGTCGTGCAATTTTTGTATCTTTCAAAGTAAAATAAACACACACACACACACATACATATATATACACACACACACACATATATATATATATATATATATATATATATATATATAATATTTTTCAATCCAGTAAATCCGGGATAGGTTAATTTTTTTTTGAGCAATGATTTACATCAATGTTTTTAATAGGATAGAAATAAATCTATTTTCTTTATGTGACCGATTGTTGATTTTTTTAAATATATATGTATATAGAGAGAAAGAGGGTGAGAGAGAGAGAGTGAGAGAGAGAGAGACAGACAGACAGACAGAGAGAAAGGTATAGAGAGAGATGGAGAGTCCCATGGGCGTATTCGTTAAAGTAGTGGACAGCGAGATCGTAGTATGCGAACTCAAACTCCTTATTTCTTTAGCTATTGGTTATATATATATATATATATATATATATATATATATATATATATATATATATATATATTATAAATGATAAACCGCGTGGAGAAACGGACATCAACACTTCATGATATACATATTTACAAAATATCATATATACAAAAAGGTGCTGAAAATTTCCCGGCCGTTCAGAGAAGAAAATAATCTTCTCTTTCTTAATTTCTTTTACAGGATTAAAGCAACGAGAGAGATGGTTTTTCACGTGTTGAACTGCGAGATGGGGTGTAAAATAAATGCTGTTGAATAATAGATAGGCCCAATCTTTTATCTAGCATGAAGTGTTGTATTATGAAAAGATTTAAACGAAAACCGTCAATGGCAACTCAGGTTAATTGCCAGACTACGACCTTTAAGGACAATTTGAAAACTAGATCCTCACTGGGGGATTGTAAAGTCAGGTGACTGAAACACTATAAATTAGAAAATAGATGTTAGCTTTGAATTAGTTCAATTCAGTTGGAAGCTTAACACCTTATTTCTATTGGTGATCCACGGGTCGCTCCTAACACGTACCAAGTCGGTAGCATATAAAAAAAAACATCTTGAAATGAATAAAGAATGTGTGCACACAGAAAATGTCTTTGTTATTAATATTCTTGCTAATAAGAGAGAAACAGCATGGAGAAGAACGAGCACCAGAAGAACGTAGCAGAAAAACAGACAAGATGGTAATCCAACAACGATTCATAGGTCAAGGTAATCCTCTTTCTCGTTCAGTCCGAGATATTTTCTGCGTTACCTCATGTATATATGTAAGGGGAAATAAACAACATGTTTAAAAAGTTGTGGGGGTGCATCAGAAAGGTGCTCAAATATTCTGGCCTACAGAATAGGATAAAACCTACTATAAATCTTTTCTCCCTTTTTTATATCAGTCTCATGACGATATGTTTTCATGCATTTTTTAATACAAAGACCAGACGAAACACGCTCTTCCTCTGATCTTTTTATTTTTTGATACACGAAACTTATTGTAATGCGATTGATATGAGGTGGGGAGAAAACACACACACATATACACGAATATATATATATATATATATATATATATATATATATATATATATATATATATATTCTAAATAATATATGAGTATATTTTAATTTTTTTTTCTCTATTCATTAACAACAATTAAGAATTAAAAAAGCAATTTTAAAAGTTTCTTCCTCTTAACTTTATATTTAGTGATTTCTTCTTCTTTTTTCTTTTTTTCTTTTTCTTTTCGCATTTTCTTTTGTTTTTTGCTGTTAAGAATTTTTTTTTCATTTCTTTCTGTCCTTTAAAAACATTTCTGCATTTTTTTAAGTGGTTACAGTGTTCGCCAATGTTCCGGAAGACATGGGTTCAATCCCAGGTCGAGTCATACCAAAGACTTTAAAAATGGTACTTGATACCTCCTTGCTTAACACTCAGCAATATAAGGTACATATCAAGGGTAAAGTGGAGCAATCCAAGGAAAGGAGTTGCGCCCTCCCCTACACCTCGGTGTAGTAGCTACTGAAAAGGGAGCCTTCTGATTGCCCTCGACTATGGTCGCCAACTTTACTTACAATATTTGTTATATTATAAATTTCACATTTTAACATCTGCGCCACTGAATCCTTTGCACACTAAACTTCATCATAGTATTTCCTGTCCTTTTGTTTTTATTTCCTTTTTAATTAAGATGTTATTTTTACATTCACTACAGTGTGTCTTCTTGTATTAAGGATAATTACAGTAATGAATAAAATAATATTCTCTGGGTAACTGAGAAGTTTGAAAGAAATCTATTTTAAATCTTTCTTGGCTTTTAACATTAATTTTTTTCGTTCTGGTAAAATTTGCTACCTTTATGCGGTACCAATAGTATTCACATAAAGGTTAAAACTAAAACTTTTAGCTGCCAAATACGGTGGGGGTTGCCTGACCAAGAATGGAAACGTATATATATATATATATATATATATATATATAAGCTTTTCAACATATTCATCCGGTGCAACACATTGGTATATCATTTGCCAAGTTACTTTTATCCAGACAAAAGATATTCAAACATTTTTAAAAAGATAATCGTTTTCTCACTTTTGAGCATCCTCTCGTAAGGTTAGGAAATGTCATGCTGACTCGGCCTTTTCTTGAACGAAGGTCGGATCTTTCCAAGAGCTTATACCAAACTAGTAGTTTCTAATCGCTGTGTTATTTTGCTTTCGTAAAAATACTACCCAAATGAATTGCCTTAAAAAAACCCATAAAAACTCAAAATGAGAGATAAAAGAAAGCTTCAGATTTAGAAAGTCGCAAAAAAGATAAACCACCCCTTGTAAATGATATCAAGATTTTTTGCAAAGAAGGAAAAAGAATCAGAGTCCCTAAAAGAAAAAGTTCGAATCATCTGTCAAGATATTGGAATGGAATTTGGAATTTAAAAATGTGCGATGCTTATAATGAAGAAAAGAAAAAGGAAAAAAAGCAAGTGAAACCATAGATCTGCCCAATCAAAAAATTCCTCCGAATATTTGACGAAAAGGAAAACTAAAATATTTAAAGCGGATATAGTCAAGCAAACGTATATGAAAGAAAAAGGAAAAAAGGAATATTTCAGAAAAAGAAAAAACTCTCTGAAACCAAACTCTGCCGTAGGAATCAAATCAACGGAATGAATACTTGTGAATTATCTCTTATAAAATCACCTGGACACTTCCTAAACTATAACAGAAAGGATCTCGGAATTATGGTCCGCAAAAGAAGAAAATTTATGACGATCGCATATTATCGAGGGATAACATAGACAGATTCGATGTTACAAGAAAAGAAGGAAGAAAACTCTCACCAGCATTGAGGAGTGTACGGATGCTGCAATTCAGAGGCTCGAATGATATATGAAAAAAACAAGGGAGATTGATTTCAGTAGAGGGTATCAGTATTGACAACAGGGAAACCTAAAGAACGAATAGACAAAGCAAAAATGATAAAATCTCGAAAACAAAAAGAGGAAGAAAAACAACTGTATGGATACTTCAAGCGACAAACTGAGGTAATTGCACTTGAGGTGACTTGGATATGGCACCAAAAACTAACGCCATAAAAACTAGATGAGTAAAAAGTAAAAATGTAGATAAAAAATAAAAGAATAGCGTGTGTACTTCGAAAAAGATGAAGCATTTAATCATATAATAAGTGAGTGCAGCAAACTGGCAAAAAAGAAATGCTGGGTGAAGACAGTAAACTAACGGGAAATATGCAAGAGACAGTAGTTTTGTCATACGGACAAATGGTTTATGCACAAACCAGAATCTGTTCAAGAAAAAGAAACTCATAAAATTAGCAAGAAAATAACTTCTTTCCATCTAAGTTTTGTTGTTCCAGCCGACTAAAGAAATAAAAAAAAATCTGAAATTTCTGAACTATGCCAGAGAGCTGGAAAAATGATGAAATATCAAGGTGACGGTGATGCCAACCGTAATGAAAGCTCTTGAAACAGTCTCCCAGAAATTAAAAAGAGATTGTCGGAACAGGAGATCAGTAGAAGAAGTAAAACTATCCATATGACATCACAGCTAAAATCGGATACGATTTTTTGAAGAATCCTCGAGATCGAAGGAGACTTGTTATTAGTCAAACTTCAGTGAAAACGACCAGTTTTAGCTGATGAGAAAATCTCGGAATGAGTAAAATTATAATTATTGACAATGTTTTTTTTTTAATAAATTAACGATGCTTTCAATTGGTAAAGACGTTCTTCTGATTATTCTTCTATTTTGGAGATAGTTACTGCAGTAAATAATATCATAAATTACAATGGTTCCATATAAATATTTAGTAAGTTAAGCTTAAGATGTGTCACAAAGCCAGAAGTACGATGCTCCCTGTGAAAATCGAACTGACTATTAATAGTTTGATAACCGTGGCAGTTCCATATAACATTTAAGATATTTGCTTATTCAGTGTACATATCCGAGTCGGTAGGAGGGCTTACTGAAATGCTTCTTGATTGTGAACCAATTATTTGGGACCAACATTAAACTTTTTGTATTAAAAAATATATTTAAATTGAGAACTTTTAACAACTTCACATATTTAAAAGAAAAAATACAACGCAGCATAAAGAAATAATAAGCTGAGCTTTGTCTGATATTAAACGACAATAACAAAGTTTGTACTATTCTGGTGAATTGTCTCTGTGACAATTTTAATAACCATTATTCCATATGTGTTTTCCTCTTCTCTTTTCCCTTAATCTCTTCTTCCTCTCTCTCTCTCTCTCTCTCTCTGTATATATATATTTATATATCAGGATAGCAAAGAAAGAGACACAAAAATCACAAAATTTACATATATATATATATAGAGAGAGAGAGAGACAGACAGACAGACAGACAGAGAGAATGAGAAATCCTTCTATCGCTTCTGTTTCTAAAATCTTCTCTATTGGTCTGTCTTTGCTATTGTAATTCTTTTGATAAATAAATTATTTAGTTAATTTTCAATTTACTTCACTGCTTATAACAAGACATTCCGTTTTGTGATGGTTGGCGAACAAATCTCCTAGACTATTGTTTATAAGTTTGATTCCTTCTTTATGTCTCCTGTTAATAGTCTTGTATGAAACTCAGAAATTAAATGAATGCTTTCCCAAAGTAATTGGTTTGGTTTGGTTTCTTTGTTTAATGGCATATCGACCTTTTTAGGTTAGTTAATGCCAAAGCCATTCTTCTAAAAGAACAGTAGTGGTACTATTTAACCCATAGCTGGGAGGATAAGGGGGTTCATACCTTTCCCATGGGTATTTGCCCGAAAGTGAACGTGATAGCGCGACTGGAGTACGAACTCGCCTACAACGATTCCGCAGTCCATCGCTTTAACCACTACACCAAAAGGACACCCACCCAAGTTACTGCTATCAGGTTAAAAAGTTGGTTTTATTCTAAACGTACAAGGTAGCAAACGAATCTGATTTTATGGACTAAAATTCCCTTTTATCAAGGCATTATCTTAAGGGATATACATACGTCTACATTCGACTAATCTCTCAGGTTAATATTTTATACATAAGTATAATGCTACGAAGAAGGCACACCATAGCAAGATCTTTATTACAGCAATACATTTGCTATGTTCTACTTTGCACAATAAATCAATTTCCAGTCTAATTTACGACTGAATGATAATTTGATGGTATCTGTAAATGTCAGTTGTATTATCAAAATTCTCAATATAAAAGAAATATTAATCGAAATGTTTCATTTCTTTCCAGATAGAACCATCAGTATTATTCTGGGTTGCTGTTACAATGGAAATCCACCTCGTTCACGGATCAACAAGAATATTCATAAAGATTCCAGTACTCCGGAAACAATGACTCAAAATTGAATACCACTTTTGCACACAATTTATATTAACCACCTTTCTATCTTCTGAAAAGTGCAAGTTGATAATTAGGTACTGACTAATCTTAGACTTATCTGGCACAAGGTCGAAATCGTGAGGTATCAAGAGAAAAAGAACTCACTACACTACTGTGATAAAATGTTAGACTAGCTCGTTTTACATTTACATCGCTTTGGTTTGGTTTCTTTATTTAATGGCATATCAACCTTGATGGGCTATTTTATACCAAAGCCATTCAAATCAGAAAATAGTAAAAATAGTAAAAAAAAAAATACATTAGAAAAACAGTAAAGGTACTATTTAACCCATATCTGGGGGGATAAGTAGGTTCATGCCTTTCCTAAGGGTATTCGTTCAAAAGTAAACTCGATAACATGATTGAAATTCGAAATCTCTTAGTACGATGTTGCCGTTCAGCACTTTAGCCACAATAAAACGAGGACCCCCCACCACTGCATCACTTTGGTGGGGAACCTATTCAACAAATACCGTTTAAGATCACTTAATCTCTACCAGATTATATAATTACAGTGAACAATAAGATGTGTTTTATGCACAGTGAAGGCAGCCATTCTTTCAATAGAGTCTCGTGTTTTTTGAATAAATGAAAAGAGAGAAACAGAAATTAAAGTCTTTCAAACAAAATAAATATGAAAAATGTTATTTATTAAAATCCATTTATTTAGTTGCTTTGTTTATTAAATATTTCTAAACAATGAGAACAGATTGAAACAAAAGTGAAATTCAAAAATAAATACAATTTGCTTTTATTTGTTGACATTTTTGAAAAAGAACTTAGAACTGATATCAGTGTCGTGTGCTTGGATGTGTATGCCTGTTTGTTTTTATATTTATACACAGAGGTTTTTGTGCACATTTTTATGCAAATGTATGCGTATATGTGAATTCATTAGTATGCATAAATGTGTATTATTCTATATTATCTCCCTGAATAAGTTCACTAGTTATTTTTAATAAAAAGTAACTTCTTAAATCATACCGAAATTTTATCATACAATCAAATTATCACTTATTTATAACCAAAATCTACAGCCCTGAATCTCTGTAACCAATAGATAGATAGATAGATAGACTCAGTACAAAGAAAAATCAGAAATAAGAAAGCAGCAGGTTTCACACGAAATACCCCCAGAAGTATGGAAGACAAGGGAACTAGACGACATAGTGCACCGATTCTGTAACGCCGTATATAACCAAAACACAATAGACAAATGGACAAAAGGTGACCTCGGAATAACCAAGAACTACCGAGGTATAACCCCTACATCCATAGCGGCCAAGATCAACTACACAACCGCATAAAACCTAAAATTGAGAAAATACTTGGGAAGAACCAAAAAGGCTTTCCGGGAAATCGTTCCATGACATCACAAATTTTGACTATCCGTCGAACTCTAGGCGTTCGTACAAAAAACCTCGAAGCAACAATATTAGTCGTCGACTTCTCCAAGGCATTTGACTCCATACACAGAGGGAAGATGACGCAAATATTTCTCGCCTACAACCTCCCCGGAGAAACCGTCGCAGCCTTAAGGATGCTATATAAAAACACGAAGGTAAATGTCTGCTCATCAGATAGAGACACAGACTACTTCGACATTGTAGCAGGTGTGCTGCAAGGGGACACATTAGCCCCATACCTATTTATTATCTGCTAGACTACGTGCTTAGAATGTCTATGGATTTAATGAAAGAAAACAGTTTCAAGCTGGCAAAGGAAAGAAGCAGAAGATATCCTGCAGAAACTATAACGGACGACGCCGATGACATAGCGCTTATAGCAAATACACCCGCCCAAGCCGAATCCCTGCTGCATAATCTGGAACGAGCAGCAAGTTGCATAGGCCTTCATGTCAACGCAGACAAGAAAAAATACAAGTGATTTAATGAAAGAGGCGACAACTTCACACTAAACGGTTGTCCTCTGAAACTAGTGGACACGTTCACCTACCTCGGAAGCAGCGTCACATCAACCGAGAATGACATCAATACGCGACTAGCAGAGGCAGGGACAGCTATCGATAGACTATCGATCATATGGAAGTCAGACATGACCGACAAAATAAAACGCAGTTTTTTCCAAGCAGCGGTCATGTCGATATTGCAATATGGATTCACCAAATGGATGCTAAGCGTATGAAGAAAAAGCTTGATGGCAATTACACAAGAATGCTGCGAGCAATATTGAACAAGTCCTGGAGGCAACATGCCACAAAACAGCAGCTATAAGGCCACCTGCCACCCATTGCGAAAACTTTCCAAGTTAGACCAACCAGACATGCGAGAGACTGCTGGAGAAGTAAGGACGAACGCATAAGCGATATACTCCTGTGGACCCCTTCACATGAACGAGCAAAGGTAGGACAACCAGCTAGCACCTATATACATCTCTGTACCGAAACAGGATATAGCCTGGAAGACCTCCCGAGAGCGATAGACGATAGAGACGGATAGCCAGACGGTCAGTGAGATCCGTGCTAGCAGCATGACATGATGATGATATATATAAAGTCTTATGATGGTGAGAGGACTCCTTTGGTGCACCGACTGCAGGTAAGACCCCCACCCACCAATGAGACTCCTGGATAAGACACTAAACAATCTGATTTTGAGGTTCCAGTGATGCTGGGGCTTTGGGGAATGCGAAACACCCCTTCATTGCCATTGCTCCCAGGTCCACTCTGACCCAGTGTTGTAGCACCTGATAGGGCCCTATCTATGGGTTAAATAGAACTAACGGCTTACTTATGTTCAACTGAATTGTTTGACCAAACTGACTAACTTGAAATAGAAACGTTTTTGACAATTAAACCGTACTTACATTTAAACAGCTTGCTTATGCTAAACTGAATTATTTGAAATGGAACTGTCTTTTGACTTTGAAACTCTACCGACACTAAACAGATTTGTTTAATATATAACTGTTTTGAGATTTAACTCTGTAAACAAAATATGTACTTATACTAAACTTAATTAGCTGAATTATAACTGTTTGAATAAACTGAATAACTTGAAATAGAAATGTTTTGGACAATTAAACTGTGTACTAATATTAAACTGAATTGTTTGAAATAGAACTGACTATTTTCATAAAAATGGATTTGTCATTAAATAACCTAGAAAGGTTGATATGCCATAAAACCCAAACAAGCTAACCAAACCAAACCTTTGGTGCAGTATTAACATGCAAGTGTTCGATCTTGAGTTGCACTATTGCGTTAACTTTCAGACTAAAACTCTTTGAAAAGATATGAACATCCTTATCCCTCCCCACCCCGGCTATGAGTTAAATGGTATCAGTACTGTCATTCTTTCATGATTGCTTTGGCATTAAATAAACCATGAAGATTGATATGCCATAAAACTAAATAACCATACCAAACCTGATAAGTAAGAAACTGACTGTCATTAAATGCAGGGGAATCTGTTTTTACACTATCCTAACTTTGATACAAATATTTTTTTTACTAATATTGAGCATTCTTTATTCATTTATATAGAAAGTTACATGATCAATAGATGTGTGTGTGTGTGTGTGTGTGTGTGTGTGTGTGTGTGCGTGTGTGTGTGTGTGTGTGAATCTTAGTGTTAATGGCGTAATACTCTAAAGCAAGGTCGTATAAAACCTACAGTTTTCATGTCATGAAAGGTCATCATCCTCATCATCTTGTGCCACCAGCACGGATATCCCTGACCCGCTCTCGCCACTCCTCCCAATCGTTCATCGCTTCTGACAGGTCCTCGGGGCTATATCCCATATACTCAAAGAGCTGCTGTATGTACGTTCGAGCAAGTCGCCCTGCTTTTGCTCGGCCATGTGAAGGGGTCCATAGGATATCATCACTTATGGGCTCGTCCCTGTTTCTCCAGCAGTGTCTGTTTCGTCTAACTTTGATAGTTTTCGGGATGGGAGGTAGGTGGCCGTACAGCTGCTGCTCTGTGGGGTGATGCCTCTAGGATTCATTCAAAATTGCTCGCAGCATTCTTATGTAGTTGCCGTCAAGCTTTTTCTCCATCCGTTTAGTCAGCCTCCATGTAGTGCATACATATAGCAGTACCGACACGACCGCTGCTTGGAAGAAAATAGTCTATCGGTAGCATTCCATGTCTTTGCTAGTCGCATGTCGATGTCTTTGTTAGTCGTGTGTCGATGTCTTTTTCGGTAAAATTGAATTTTAAAAAAAGGGATGTTTGAAAATTTGATATGAGTAGCAATACTCTAACTTAAGCTAAAGCAAAAAAAGTTATGATGGAAAAGTAAAGATAATAGATGGTTTGGTTTGGTTTCTTTGTTTTAATGGCATATCAACTCTTTTTAGGTTATTTAATGCCAAATCTATTCTCCTAGAAGAACAATAGTCATGCTATTTAACCCATAGCTGGGAGGATAAGGGGGTTCATACCTTTCCCAACGGTATTTGCCCGAAAGTGAACGTAATAGCGCGACTGGAGTACGAACTCGCGTACTACGATTCCGCAGTCCATCGCTTTAACCATTACACGACGAGGACACCCCCCACCAAAAAAAAGTAATAGAAGAAGTAAGAAAAAGAAATGAGTGAAAAAAAAGAAGATATAGAGAGTAAAGTTTTACTTAAATTTGTCACAAATCTGTATGATTGGAGTAACCAATAAGACTCGAACTCACTCGTGAAGGTTTCCTGCTCTAATGTGCAAATCACTATACCAACCAAGTTGATATATAGCTGGGTATATATATAAAGAAGGAAAGCTCAATATTGGTGATAGAGCATATGGGGTTTTAAGTTTTAAGAGTTAACAGCGTTTATTGACTGTCGTTTATTGACTGTCGTTTATTGACTGTCGGTTTCTCGCCTAAACTTTGATGATCGGATTGGCGAGAAACTGACAGTCATCAAGCGCTGCTCCCTCAGAGTCTTCGAAATTAAAACTTTATATATATATATATATAAATTCCTCCATTCATAATTATATATATATATGTATGTGTGTGTGTATGTGTATGTGTGTGTGTGTGTTTTAAACTTGGAAAAAATGCCACAGAAACGTATGGAATGCTTCAGCCTGCTTTTGGAGCATCTTGCATGGATCGAGCATCAGTTTTTGAGTTGCATAAGAGATTCAAGGAAGGCAGGGAGTCTGTGAGGGATGATGAGAGGTGTAGGAGGAGTATGGCAGTCAAAAGTCACAGGGAGCAAGGTCTGGACTATAGGGAGGGTGAAGAACTATCTTGATGCCCATCTTGGTCAAATAGTCTCTGACAAGGATGGAATTGTGGACTGGTGTATTGTCCAAGTGGAAATGCCACTGACCCGATTTGAAGAGTGCTGACCTCTTCCGACGAAATCTCTTCCGGAACTCCCTTAAAACCTCAACATAGTAACGCTAACCCTAACCCTTTAGCCAATCAACTCTGGTGTATTGACCTCCTTACTCCTTACTTATTTGTTCGACATCATTTATTAAACAGCCACATGACATTTTTAAATACGAACACTGATTTCTTGACAAATCGGTTACCCCTTTCAATGTGTCTATAATATTCCCTCCTTGTTTTGTATTTCTTTTAAAATTCATTTGTAATTTAACGTCATTCGATATCATCCTTCCTAGTCTAGATGATGGTTCATTATAACCGAAACGTTAAAGCATTGGCTTTCTTTTACATTAAATTCTTCTCTTTAGATTACCTTGTTTTGCAATTTCACTCCCCCCCCTCTCTCTCTCTCTCTCTCTCTCTCTCTCTCTCTCTCTCTCTCTCTCTCAATCTCTCTATATATATTTGTGTGTGAGAGAGAGAGAGTTATTTTATGCTATTTTATATTATTCTATGCATGTACGTATATGGATGCGTTGAGATATGTGCTTGCGTGTGTGTATGTTTGTGTGAATATTTTTTGTAAACCTGACATCGCCACCTCATAAATAGCAAATGATATCCCAAGTAGTAAAACATGTGAAAAGAGAGCCAATATTTGATGCAATCAATTATTAATTCACTTTACAAAGTCTGCGAGATTCTTCTCTCTTATCCCCTAACTTTTGTGTTGGCATGTTGGAATAATAATAATAATAATAATAATAATAATAATAATAATAATAATAATAATAATAATAATAATAATAATGATAAAAACTCGAAACCGGTTTTCTCTTTTTACTTATTTTCTTTGCTCGTGTGCGAGACGCTTCAGTCGAGCAGTCACACTGTCCAGAGAGATACAGAAGGAGTAGGGAAGAGAGAAAGAAAGAGAGAGAGAGAGAGAGAGAGAGAGAGAGATACATAGAGTGTAGGAGTGAGAGGATAAATGTTTTCACAGCAATATTGTACAAATGCTGTTTGTATTAATTTACTTTGAACCCTTATATTTTCGTATCAAAGGCGTCAAGTCACGAAGAGTTGATCTCGTTGGCTCGAGATCACGTTCTCGTTTGTTCCGTTACTTATTTATTGAGTCATTTATTTCCCCTTTACCACTGGAAGTGTATGTGTATACATGTGTGTGTGTGTGAGAGAGAGAGAGAGAGAGAGAGAGAGAGGAAAAGAGAGGGAGAGTTTTATTTTATTTTTTATTTCTATTTATTTATTGTTATTTATTTTATTTTTATTTTTTTATATTTTTCCTAAATTGACTATCGCGTAAAAACTACCGGCTTCTAAACAAAACTCTGAATGCAAGAGTGCTCTCGTCCAAATAGATAAATTTCAGGAAAAAAATGCTTTTACTTGGTAATGTGTCCGTATGCCAACACGGCAAACGCATAATGGAGATCAAAGAAATTATATAGGAATACATGTCAAACATATCGGTGTCTAGAGGTCGTTATCGTTCAAAACTATCAGAAAACACGTTAGGAATATTGACTCTATCTGTATGGTTCTGTGTGAGGGGTATTCATACATACGGGTTAGTGTGCGCGCCCGCGTGTGTGTGTGAGCGCTATTTGATCTTTGATGTAAGCTTACATCCACGTGTATTTATGAAGATTTATACCTTATGTAATGTTTGATCTGTATTCGTGTTATATGAGCATGTCTACTGGGTGTATCGTCTACGATGCGTATAATTGCATGTGTCATTTTGTAGTGGGTTCAAATATGTACATTTACACGTATATATCTAAAAGTGAATACACTCGTATAAACTTCACGCATATATATATATATATATATATATATATATATATATATATATACTTACACACAAACACACACACACACACTTACTTGCATTCACACATATGTATATAGTTAGATGTACCATCCGAAGTCTAATAATAAAAATCATTTAATTTATGCATCGAATATTTATTTTTCAACATAATATCCTTCCTTTTTTATGCGTTTAACAGAATGTTAATTCCATATTTAGAGAAATTTTCATATCAAATTTCCCCTAATTGCGAACTGTCAGGAAATCTGACAACATACTTCTTCGATTACACAACACTGTGTATGAACAAAACGTAAAAGAGAAAAAGACAAAAGGCTTCATCCTCCCCTTCCCTAAGAAAGGCAACTTCGGAGTCACAAAGAACTAAAGACGTATAATTCTTACTGCTATTGCTGCTTTGATTTATAAAGCCCTGCTTCTCAATCGTATTACACCTGAAGTTGAGAAAATTCAAATGAAAAATCAGAACAAATTAAAAAGAAATTGATCCACAACTTTACAGATTCTGACTATCCGTCAAATCATTGAAGGAGTACGTGTAAAAATGTCGAGGTAACACTTTTGTTCGTAGATTTCTCCAAGGCATTTGATTTTATACATAGGGGGAAAATGGTGTAAATACTTTTGGCATATGGTCTCCTTAAAGAAACAATTACCTCTATAATGATACTGTACAAAAACACAAAGCCAATGGTTCGTTCATCCAATGATCAAGAAAAGGCTACGTGCTGTTTTAAACAAATCCGGGATACAAAACTCCGAAACACAGCAGCTATACAACCACTTGCCTGCTACCTCACAAACCCACCTATTAAGACAAACAAATCATACTAGGCACTTTTTAGAGGAAATTCATTAATGACGTTTTCCTAAAGACTCTTGTTAGCCGATCATCAAAAACAAATACATAAGCTCTGTGTGGATATTGGATGTAGTCTCAAAGACCTGCTAGGAACGATGGATGATATGGACGAATGGCTAGAGAGAGTCAAGGAACTCCATGCTATCTGCATGACTTGATAGCCATGATAGTGATGATTGGTCACATGATAGCATAGGTAAGAAACTGACCGTCACCGAACACTGTGAACTATATCTACGTCATCCAACAATCTGCATTATTGATATTAATCGTATATATATATATATATATATATATATATATATACAATGAACCAACCCCATCCATAATCCATACACATAATCTAAAAAAGCCCCTCCGAATAAATATAAAACTCACTTCAACAAATGATCTAACACAACGCCGAAGATAACCACCGAAATGGTCGAAAGCGTTTGGGCTAATTTTGAGTTCTTTTTTTTTTACTAACTTGACCCAGAAGTAAGAAGACAAGTGAAAAAACTTCACTTGCAGAATTTTAAAAAGAAGCAATCCGTGGTATTCAACCAAACCTGTTCAGATAATATATATATATATATATATATATATATATATATATATATATATATATATATATATATATATTCGTACTAATCTTGTGAACACAAAGAAGACAATTTAAATAATTGGAACTCTCTGTACAAGACATCTTTGAATTTGTGATTTTTTTTTCAAGCTTCGAATTTGTTGATATTGCAGTATTGCTTTTTCATACTCTCATGTTTGGAACTGTCTGAGATATCTCCTCCCAATTTGTGCATAAATTAGAAATGGTATATGTGTATGAAAATACACACATATACACACACTTCCCAAAACTCCCTTGATATATATATATATAAATCGTTGCAAAAAAATGTTTTTTCATAAATCAGAAGAGTGCTCATATAAGAAAAATCTTCCCATAATACTGAATAAAAAAAATATTGCAAGAAAAATTTTGGTAAGATTTATTACTGATTTAGTCATCAGAGTACAAAAATATTTTTACATTATGCAAATCAATGCATAAAACAAAAGGAGGATTGATGATATTGCTAGGCTGAATGTTGAAATTAGTTCTAATTTTAGAAGTAAGAATTTGGAATGATGGCATTTGCTATGTGATTCGATGTTTGTTCATCTGTATATGTAAATTACAGAAAAACAATATCTAGTCTTTACTCAGCTTTTCTGTCTTTCATATGTATGTGTGTGTGTGTGTGTGTGTGTGTGTGTGTGCGTGCGTTAATATTTATAAAGCATTGCTCTGTTTTACAAAAAAAAAAACTACTGTTATGAAGCACCCTGTTAGAACCATACTCACCGTCCTGTAAGACTTTCTAATCATTGGTCAATGAGAAGCGACCAGTACGCATCTCTACTTCATGTTTTATCTTATCTAAAAGAATCGGGTTAAGGTACGCCCAATTATGTAATTACTGTCGCTTTTAGCTTCCTTTTGAAGTCACTCTCACTGTAGACACTTTCTCGTGCATTCAACCGTGTGATTCTTCAATCGCTTCATTTCAGATGACTTTAAACAAATATTAAATATGGCTCCAACCGTCTTTTTATCTGCACAACGCAAATTTGTTAGTCTGCTTACCAAATTAGACACATCGACATAAAAGAACTGGGGGAAAAAAGAGAAGAAAAGTAAATGCAAGAAGAGAAAAGATATAATTTGCTTCTATATTTTTATAACCTATCTTGAAAATTAATGGTTACTATATTGATCTCGTCAGCTGTCTCATAATTTTCTTTCTTTCGTTTTGTAAATTATGCGCCTTTTCATTGTTTTCTCACTCTGAAACTGTATCGAGATTCTCGTGAGTATAATCATATACTTTCTTGCCTGTAGCAAAAGTAGAAGAGGCCATGTTTAGGATTCTGTTTTGTCAGTATGATATAAACTATTCATTTCCTCTTAATTTGGATGACTTGGAGATTGTTTTTAGATCCTTTAGACTCATTGCAGAGCATGGCACTGCAACCACACTACATCAGGCATAAAGGCGCGATTTCATAAGCAACTTAGTTTTTATAGGTGAAGCTACTCACCCCACGACTTTTTTTTAATTCAGAGATTTCCTTCTCTTATCAAGGCTAGAGGACATAGTCTGCCCAACTAATTCCCCGTGGGGATTAGATGGATTCATGTCTTTCCTAAATATATTAGCACAGAATGAAACATAAACCCCTTCGCCAAGAATTTGAATTTGAGGAGAGCGATGTGAGTTAAGGTCCTTGAAATAAATACAGTCTTATAAAGAGCTTGAACTTAAATTACTACTTAAAGTTTTGAATAATTGTATTTTTATCATTAAAAACAGGAAATTCCTCTGAATCTCGCAGAGCAATTAGAATTTTAAAATTCGTTACCATTTTCCCAATCAGTAGATGAATACGTTTACAAGAAAAGTCATCCATCCACTTCGTTGCTTTTTATTTTCTTTCTTTTCCTAATTTTCTTATGCAAGTGAATAATGTCCTCCGTGTTCCAAATAACTTTTATTAAAATATTTCAGTTTTAATAATTCATAGAATAAAGAAAATGATTCATCAAAGTAGTTTATTAAAAGGTTTTTAAGGCTAGATTTGAGAGAGAGAATAATCAATCTCGTACTTGTAAAAGACGAAGGTGCTGATGATGAAAATGCGGGTGGCCTATATACGGGTGGCATAACGGTTATGAGCGGGAAAGGTGCCATTGTCAAACTGAGTTCAGTCGCTTACTTCCTATTGGGAAAGGCATGAATCTACCTCCTCTTAGATATGGCTAGAATATATCAAAATGAACTCTGTAGCATAGGAAGTAGGCAACCAATCTAAGAGAAAGAAAACTTTTAATTCAAAGCGACTTTGATGGCGACTTGAAACTACTCTATTACCTCTCTAATAATACTAACAGTAATTGGCATTTTACTGATTAAGAAAGGTATGGTGACTAAGATCAGAAAAAGCATGGATATTTGCATGCTCCTTTCTATATATATATATATATATATATAAGTAATGGTTGCCACAAGCATAAAGTAAGGCTCTTCAAATGAATTGAGCTCTCGGTAGCCGTTAAGCGGATATATGTAGACAAAAAACAAATGTGATACATAAGCGTTTAAATTTTCTTCGCTTGCGCTGGTTTCCTCATGGCTGAGTGGTAGAATCTTGGATTGGTGAAACAGTCAGCCAGGTTTCGATCCCAGCTTCGGGAATCTAGCCTGTCTAACCACACTGAATAGTTCTGATAGAACGAAACAGTCTGTCTGTGGATGACTATATATATGTGCGCGTGCGTGTGTGTGTGTGTTTAAAAAAAGCCGTTCAACTAGAAGTGGCTGATAGCTTTAAGTAGTATGTGAAACGGTCAATATGAAACGGTTAGCAAAGAACGAGCATTGGCGAATACCACAAAATGGTTTCGGTTTAAACAACTAAAAATCAGTATTGGTTATACGCCAATCAATGCACCAAGTAGCAACTTAAGTAGCAAAGAAAGACTTCGACCCAACAGGTTAAAACAAATAAAAGATGACAATTGGACGTTCACGAAGTTAAAACGTTTTTGTTTTGTTTTGTTTTGTTTTTTTGTTTTTTTTGTTTTTTTTTTGTTGTTTTTTTTTTTTTTTTGCTTTTATTTGCGGGAGGACCTTGCTTGTAAGAATACCAGGTTGAATCTTTAAGAGGATCACAAATAATAAACAACCTCTGGGTCTGGTATTGCTACAATATACTACCCTTGAAAAATGACAAATCCCAATCTAGTTTGACGGGGGGCACAGATAACAGGTTCGGGGGTCATGATCGACCCGTGCTCCCATGATAGCCAACATGGAGAACTCAGTCGACATCATGAGAATGCTGGTTGTTCTAATTTCAGGTACACAAACAGCGATCAAAGCAACAATTCAACTTTAAAACACCAACAGAAAATATAGACTAGAGAAGATAACAAAAACTTCAGTTATTTTAATTAATCCTACACACTGAGGGTATAGAAAAAGAACGACTAAAATTTGTGCAAAATTCTCTAGATTTAATTCAGCAAGCCAAAGACTTGGTGATCAAACAAGAATAATATTCAAGAAAGGCTGGCTTTCTGACCTTGACATTGTAAAAATACGTGAAGAAGTAAATAGCGAAGATAATAAACAAAATCCCCCTGACTCGAAACACTAAATACTGAAAACCAAAACACCACATACCCCAGCATCACAAAACAAATGTTAATACGAGGAAAATATACACATAGAGTTAATAAAGAAAAGCATGACTAAAAAGAAGACTACATTACCATTTCTCAGAAACAAAAGCTGGAAAAAGTCATGGTAGAATCTGGAAAGGTAAATAAATTATTACCAAATATTCCAAAGGGCAACATCATTAACTAAACGAACTGGATTATGCTTGAGGGACTCTAGTCTGGAATAAAAATCGACATTCTCCCAAGAAACCTGAAAAGAAATATAAAGCATAAATGGGAAATTGGGCTGAAAGGGCAGATAAAACAAACTGCGACATCAAGCGAAACTCCTAACGAAGGAAAAACACTGGAATGAAAAAAAAATGACAAGACTGATAATACAACTAAAAGAGATAAGAAAAAATATATTAGCGAAAGGAAAGAAACTTAAAAGATACTGACACTGGGTTGAGCAATTACTATTTTAATAGCAATACTTAAGAAGTGTTATGGTGTCTACAAATTTACTAAATCGCAAGAAAGATACACGATCTTATGTACACGGACGATATCAAGCTATTTGCAAAAAAAAAAATGAAAAAGAATTGGACACTGATACAAACAATGATAATATACAGCCAGGATATAGGTAAGGATTTGAGCATTGAAAAACTTGCCTTTCTCATTATGAAAAGTGGAAAAAAACACATAAAATAAGGAGCAGAACGGTCAAATCAAGAAAGAATTAGAACGCTTGAGAAAAGGGAAGTATTCGGGAATATTGGAAGCACACACAACCAAACAAGCGGAGATGAAAGAAAAAATAAGAAAAGCTTACCTCTGCTGAGCAAGAAAACTTCTAGAAACCAAACTGCAGCAAAAATCTTATTAAATGAATAAACATCATGGCAGTCTGTCTTTTAAGATACTTAGGACCATTCTTCAAAAGTAAAAGAGATGAACTTTGAAAATGGACCAGAGGACAAGAAAGTTGATGACGATGCATAAGACATTACACCAGAGCGATGATATAGACAAACTATATGAATCAAGAAAGAAGTAATAAAGGAACCAACCAACGTGGATATATCAATGCCAGGACTGGATCAATCCATTTAAAAGAGTGAAGAAGGACTAATTATAGCGGTTAGTAACAGCACTGACAACATAAGAGGAAATAGAAAAACAACCAAAAATGGGAAACCGAAACAGGGAGAAAAACAATCGACTCGCTGGTGAAATTTCGCTCGAGAAGACCTGGACACGAGTGTAAAAGGGAAACTTCAAAAGAGAAAGTGAATCTCTTCTACAAGCAGCAGAAAACAACGCCTTAAGAAACAATTATATTAACGCGAAAATCAGTAATATACATCAGAAAAGCAGGTAGATTATGTGGTGATAAAGACGAAACGGTTACTCACATCATAAGTGAATACAGCAAATTAGTGGGAAATCGATACAAGACTAGGCACGAATGGTTGGAAAAGTTATCCACCGGTAATTGTGCAAGAGATTAAAATTCAACCACACTAGAAAATGGTATAAGAACAAATCAGAATCCCTCCTAAATAATGAGACGCATAAAATTCTCTAGAACTTTGAGATCCAAATGGATCTCCGAATCCCGACCAGAAGACCAGACCAATAATTAATTAATAAGAAAAAAAAGAACATGCCATCCAGTGGATCGCTGTGTATAAATAAAAGAAAGTGAAAAGATAAACATACTTTCTCTTCACCAGAAATAAAAAAAGAACAAACTGTTGAACATAAAAATGACGGGGAAATTATTTATAGTTGGTGCATTTGGAACCGTCTCGAAAGTCTTGGATAAAAGATGGAATTGATTGAAAATCAGAAGAAGAATCAAGATCATCCAGACCGTAGCATCGTCAAAATTGTCCAGAATACTGTGGTGAGTCCTGAAGAGTTGATAAGACTTGCTATCATTCAAGCTCAGGTGAAAGACCATCAATTAATGCTAGTATGAAAAATTAGATAAGAGAGAAAAAGTAATCACATATATGCATGTGTTTTCAACAAGGTGGGAGGAAGGCAACGGTTTTGCAATATTTTATCAAATTGAGGCACAATTTGTCTGCTCTAGATGTTTTTGCCGAAGTCATTAAGATGACGAATCCTACTCGACTGGGAAATGGTGAACTCGCCTGATACTCTCCGAGTGCTACTCTCCGGATTTTTGGTTATTAGTGACACGGCGTCAGAATCCACGGTTTTAGGTCTACCAGAATCCATGGTTTTTGGTCTACCAGAATCCACGGTTTAAGTCTGTTAGCCGAGATTCATGCAACGTAACTGAAATTTCTTGAACCATTGGGTTATTTTACTTTCCACACAACAAATATTTTTGGTTGCGTCCGCAGCGTATGACCCAGTTTGAACTCGGAAAGAATAAATTGCCGAGTTAGACAGCGACTTTCAAATCACACACAATACTACTAACCACCTCAGGTACCAACCACGGTTTCATATATATATGATATACGCCCAGCCAACTAATACATAAAGAATATTGCAAAACTTTTGAATCACCCTCGTACTTATATCTGGCAACATTCTTTTATATGCATGTTGATTTACACTGAATGGAATTCGGTTAAAAACAAGACAAGAATACCTGAAAGAACACACTCGTTCTGATTAAATTTTATTGAAAAGCAACAGTGGTTATCGAATATTTCATGGGCTGCCATCATCTTGAAGGAAAATAGTCCGAAGCTGGGTCATAGTTTATGAGTCAGTTTTCTTCAAATTGGTAATCGCTGTGTTCAGCACTCCGTAGAAATATGGTTTAATTTAATCTGAAAAGTCGTTAGCGTGAGGAACAAAAGAGAGATTCTGGCGTGTAGTTGATAAATGATTTGTATTTGGGACATCTTGATGCGATAATAACTTTATATAACTGCATCGTTAAAGCACATTAAGCGACGTGAAGCCTGAGAATTATGGAAAGCCTAAACAAGAAATAATGGCGATGACGTTGGCTATCCATTCAAACACAAGCGGCAAAATTGAATAAAATAGGAGTAGGACAAATTTAAAAGTAAGAGTTGTTTGTAAACAATTGATCACGATAATGTATACGCTCATGCAGCAACTGTTACAAAACGAAGAGTAGTGCCATCAAATAAAAATTTTGCTGCTTGACACATTGTTATTAACAGAGATATGATCTGAAATTTTTATCTATGTGATGAATACTAAGCATAAAGATCAGTAAGATTATTATTATACTAAGAAAAATATGTAAAATAATTATTTTTCAGATACATATTCACGTTGCTACGTATACAAGTATAGATATATATACATGTGTGTGTGTGTGTGTGTGTGTGTGTTAATGTAGTTTGCTTTATTGATAAATAGTGCATGACATCAGAAATGGAGCATGTATAACTACGTTGTTGTTCTTCTTCTTCTTGTTTTTCTTGTTGTTCTTCTTCTTTGTTTAATGACATATAAACCTTCGTGGGTTATTTAATACCAAAGCCATTTTTGAAGAAGAGCAGCAGTGATACTATTTAACCCATGGATGGCGGTATAAGTTGGGTTTAAACCTTTCTCAAGGGACATTAGTCCAAAAGTGAATGTAATAATGTCGCAGTTCAATTTGTTTGCCACGATGCCACAGGGACTCTCTATACGGCGCTTGGTGACCGTCAGTTTTTCGCCTATGTGATTATCCGACCAAATATAAAGCGATATCCACCGTGCGGGGACAACGAGGATTGCATTGATAAGAAACTGACAATTACCAAACGCCAAGAACTATACGTCTATGTTATTCTAACTTTTACCGATATATATATATGTGTGTGTGTGTGTTCAAATATTATAGAGTACTGAAGCCCTATTTATCAAAACAGAAGTAAAAATAATGAAATGCTCAATTTATTTAAAATAAAACATTAGCATTCACTATTCTGAGTCCCATGAGTTTTGTATATGTCGAAGCGCCAATGAAACCCCTCTTTTATTATAGTATGAAATTGGGCAATTCCTTTCCTTTACTGTCATTCTCGTTCTGAAATCCTTGAGATGGATTTTCCATTTTTGGAAACCGGAAAAAAACTGCACAGAGCTAGATCTGGTGAGTATACAAGCAAACGTGCTTACACAAGACCATCAGTTTGGACATCTGCACATCATCAACTAATTCAATATGTTGCTCAACTGTGCACACACACACATTGCATTTAATTTCAAAATCTGAACCCTTAAGTTCAAATTAAGCTCCGGTCGTGATACTTTTTATCCTGACTCGTCACAAAGTAGCAGCTATACGGCCACCTTATACCAGTCACGAAAAGTATCCAAATTAGACAAACCAGACATGCAGGACACTGCTGGAGATGTAGGGACGAGCTCATAAGTGATGTACTCTTGTGGACCCCTTCACATGGCCGAGCGAAAGCAGGGCGACTAGCTTGAACCTACTTAAGCAGCTCTGTAGAATACGGGGTGTAGCCCTGAGGACCAGCTGGAAGCTATGAACGATTGGAAGAAGTGGCGAGAAAGGGTCAGTGATATCCATACCGATGGCATGACATCATCATGATGATGATATGTGCGTGTGTGAGAGAGAAAGCGGTGATGAGAGTTTCTTCGGAAAACGGAATCGGCAAACTGAGTCCGAATTTTGAATGAGGTTCTTACATTCATTTCCCATTTCATGGGAAACTAATATAACTACACTTTCTCATCTACAGATTTCGTAAAACATTGTCTTGTTCCCGGTATGCTACTGTGGTTAGGGAGAAGACAGGTGGTGTGGGAAAATTTTGAAAAATCGCTCATCTATAACTACTACACAGACAGGGCACCTCGGGTGGTGTAACTGTTAGCAAGCAAGACTAGCAAATCTACTCGAGTGAGTTCGAGTCTCATTTCACACCCCATTCATACGGCCTTGTGCCACATCTAACTATTAATTTAATTAAATTACTAACTACTGCTCAGGTAGTAGTAATGGTAGTGTAAAAGTTGTTATACACATTGTTATACACCTTGTCAAGGATACCAACGCGTGCCCATACAGCCATATATACACACAAAGATACGCACATACGTGTATGTGTTCATACACATATATACATATATATATATATATGTGTGTGTGTGTGTGTGTGTGCATGTATATATATGTGTACATATATATATATATATATGTATGTACGTATGTCTGTATGTATGTTGAAATGATAGATAGTGGTGAATCTGACAGTATGATGGAAATATTTGGAAAATTTGATAAATCAAACTCTTAGATCCGATTTAGATATGTGATATTTCGTTCTATTTATTCCAAAGAACTTTTTCAAATTGAAACAGTTTTCAAAAAATGAGAAAGGGATAAGGAAAAAAATTATTTAATGTATGGTGGCACACAGTTGAGAAATGTGTTTTTTGTCCGTTTTCTATTTTGATATTGTTTTCGTGTAGTATGACGTTCGCCAGGTGTGGTGAAATCTGATAAAATCCTGAACGTTGTCTTATATGGTTCGTTTTGGAAATGACCGCAGATTATAATTGTCTGCGGGATTTTTTTTCAATGTATGCGTTTGAATCGAGTGGCTTGGGAAAATTTGAATGTGTGTTTGATCTCTACCATGTTGGAGAAAAGGGCTTTTCAATCGTCATTTGTTTTAATTGATCGTTTGTGTTCGTAGATTTTTTTTCTAGATTGTGTTGGGTTTCGCCGATGTAATGTTTTGTTTTTTTTTTTGCAATCTTGGCATGGGATGGAGTATATGCCTGCGTGAGGGGTAGTTTCGTAATTGTTTCGTTTTGAGATAGGTCTATGGGTGATAGGAATAGTGGGGTTGTTTTTCTTTGATTTATTTGATGAGTGTATCTTAAGCGTTTATTATGACAATTTTTGGGTATTTTAGGCTTTGGGAGGAATTTTCGAGATACTAAAATCCTTCACCTAGGTATTGTGGGCTTACATATTCTAAGTGCTCTTAGGTAAAAGCCAATTAAGCAGCCTGTTTTGATTTTGTTGTGGTGGTGGCAGTAGAAATGTATGTAATCGTTTTTGTTTGTGGGTTTGCGGTAGACTTTAAAGGTTAGACTGTTATGAGATTTAATAAATAGGATGTCCAGAAGGGCATTGTGTTATTAGATTCTTTTTCATAGGTGAAGTTGATGGAGGGTTCAACATTGTTTAATTTTTTTTGCGATTTCTTTGATTTTGATGTTTTGGGGTCGGAAAAAAAAAGTATATCATCCATATATCTGAAATATGTAGTGTTGCTAGGTAGTCTGCATTTAAAAGGCTAGGCGTCTTAAATTCTAAAAATAGACAAGCTAATACTCCGCTAAGTGGATTTCCCATGGGAAGGCCATATTTTTATTTGTAGAATTTGTTATTAAATTTGAAGTAAGTCATGTTTGTTAAGCGTTTTCAAATGTTTTCAAAGGGAGTCAAATCTAATTCTTCTTAAGTGAATAGCAAGAAGGTTGAGGCATTTTTTGTGTAGAGAGAATTTATGTCTAAACTGTTCATAGTTTTATTTTGTATATTTATGTCCTTGATTTTATTAGGTAAATCTCCTGAGTTTATAACGTGTGAGAGGTTGATTGTGCCGAGTGGAGGTTAATATTTTAGCTAAGGCGCAAGCTATTTCATGGGTAGCACTACCAATGCTGGAGATAATGGGTCGTAGGCTGGTGTTTGGTTTGTGGATTTTAAGTAGGCCATCTAATGTTGGGTTTGTAGGGTTTGATGGATGTCCTGGATATTTGGTTCTTCGCGAGTTTTTTTTTTCAAGTTTGTTGGAGGGAATAATGCCTTTGTTGATGGTGGTTGGGTTAGATATCTTATAGATGTTTGTGTCTTCTAGAAGTGAATTAATTTTGTCTTTATACCTCTGTTTGTGCATGATTTTCTTTCCCATCCATTCACTAAAGCAATTTCCACTTTCACAAAAAAATTCTTTAATGAAACCTCATAAAATTGACTTTAAACCCTTTCCCTTCTTCCTGCTAAACCTTTGTCCTCTCCACCAGCTTATCATTTTCCTCAATTGCTTATAAATAGAAAAACTCACAAAACGGTTTCAGTTTGAAAAATTTCTTTGGGATAGATTAGATGAAATATCACACATCTAAATCAGATTTAAGTGTTTGATTTATCCAACTTCCCACATATTTCTATCATACTGTCAGATTCACCACAATATATCATTTAAACACACACACACACACACACACACACATATATATATATATATATGTATATATATATATATTCATATATTAAATAATAGCCCTTATGGTAAGAAAAAAAACCTGGCAAGTGATTTGAAGATGAAAATATACAACGAATCACTGTCAAGGGGAAAAAACATATATTGGAAAAAAATATATACTGGAAAAAAAAAGAAAAGACCAACCTTATCATACCAATTGAAAAAAATCAAAAGACAAGTAATTGTCGTTGACAAGAAAAACTACCGTTAGGGCTGCTAAGCTACAATGCAAAAAGTACTCAATACTAAGTAGAGCAAAATTGTAATAGTACATATATATATATATATATATGAAAATGTATAGTGATGAAAAAATACAAGTCCTCCAGAAGATGCTTTTGTTGAAATATGTGTCAGCATCAAACGTTTCGATTTTTAGACGTTCATCAGGCGTGTAAGTTATTAAATAAAACGAAAGAGATGCGTGAGTTTTAAAAATTCCAATTTCCGTTGATGATGCTGTTTTGAATTTATGTGATACAATTAGCAAAATCTTTTCATTTATGTATTTATAAACGGTGAAGTTGAGTTATTTTAGATTGATGTTTGTAAATGCAACCTTGTGAAAGTCGTGCTATTCCGTTGAATTTCTGACTAATACATATGAGAAAGGTATGAATGTATGTATACCCTCCAATGATGGCTTAAATAGCACCACTTATGTTCTTCTACAAGAATGGCTTTGATATTAAGCAAAGAAATCAAATCAAACCAAATATATGAATTACCAGCCGGCATTGAACTTTAGTAAATGATTGATATAATAGCATTTTTAGAAAATTTTATTCAAATAATCCTATCTTGGATATTGACCATAGTTACAAGAAAAATTGACAGTTACAGAAAGATTGTAAGTTGGCCTTTATATACGTGATGCCTTCAATAAGGTTCCAGACTTTTTCGTACAGGCATTTAGAATTGATGTAGACTCTTGAAAATTCAGTATGTTATTACTATACATCTTATGAGATGACTGAGCAATTGTTATGACTTCAGGTTCAATTAACAGCTACAGCAGCTACTGGAATGCACCCGAATAAAGCCTGGTTGTCACAGCTGATGAATTTCAAAAATGCAATCTGAACGTGAGGACACTTTAGAAGAACGATATGCAATAAAATTCTGTTTTAAACTTGGAAAAAATGCCAGAGAAACGTATGGAATGCTTTAGCCTGCTCTTGGACCATCTTGCATGAATCGAGCATCAGTTTTTGAGGGCATAAGAGATTCAAGGAAGGCAGTGAGTCTGTGAGGGATGATGATATTGATTGCCCAAAGAGTTAGGATTAGGGTTAGGGTTACTATGTTGAGGTTTTAATGGAGTTCAAGAAGAGATTCCGTTGGAAGAGGCCAGCACACTTTATATCGGGCCAGTAGCATTTCTACCAGGACGACTCCATCCTTGTCACAGACTATTTGACCAAGATGGGCATCAATACAGTTCCTTACCGTCCCTATAGTACACACCTTGCGCCCTGTGACTTTTGGTTATTCCCTAAGCACAGAGGCTGTTGTTATGAGACAATTGAGGAGATGAAAGAGGTTGTGACGAAGGTCATTGACACGCTCACACAAGAGGACTTCTATGTGGCCTTCCATAAGTTGTTAAAACGGTACAAGTGCATTGCAGCCGGAGGAGATTACTTCGAAAGGGACTCGAGTTTCATCAATAAAAGTACCCATACGAAAAAAGTCTGGAAATTTATTTAATGACCCTCGTATATGTGGTGGCCTAAGGCTGATTCTACGATTAATCTGTATGTCATCTAAGTAAATATTACATTAAGTAATAGATATTCATCAATTAATCTAGAAAATGAATTTTTTTTTTTAAAGTGAATTTTAAAGATTAAATCGAAATACTTATGTAAGTTGAAATATCATCTGAAAAATGAATGGAAAGTAATATTGCAGTAAATAAGATTTTAAAGGCTACCATAAATCAAATATTGGAGGTGCCCGTGGTGTAGTCGTTATCGCCGTAGGAAATGAACACGGCGATACGAGTTCAAATCCTGGACGAGACTGATTGCATTTCACATAGCACTAATACCCTTGGGAAAGGTATGAATCCAATAATTCTCCCTCCAGCTATGGGTAAATAGTAGGACAGACTAGGTTCTTCAGCCATGGTTAGGCAACTAGTCTAGGAGAAGGAAAACTCTGAATTCAAACCTGTTAAACTCCGCTTAAAAATTGACCTTGTGTCATATCCTGCCCGAGCGGAGGGGTTGGTAAATAGTACCATAAATCAAATATGTATAATGTATGTGCAGGTCTGTATACAAGTTCATATATACAGGTCTGTCAATAAATCCATAGCCTAATGATGAAAAACATATTTATCAAGCACAACAAATATTTCTCAACACAATCTTCTCAAAGCATTTAATTCAATGATGAATATCAATCATATCGATATAACATAGCAACGGAAAGATTTCATATGAAAATTTTATTAATAACTCTGTCAACTATGAATAAACCTTTTTATTTCTTCTTGTTTGTGAATTTCGTAAAAGGTACCTAAAGATGAAAAAGGTAAAATTTACTGGCACTGAAATTAGATGCACAGTAACACGATTCAAAGAAAATACTTAGCAGTGTCATTCTCTAACCTCATTTAAACATCTTTTTCTTGGCTTTGTGTGTCAGCTTTACCATTTTCAAACAAAGAAACCTATTTTACCTGTAGATATTACAAAAGTAGTCATATTTTTAATATCAATTTTCACGAGTCTAACTCTTCTAACTATTCGATAATATTGCGATTGGCTGATAGATTTCCTGAATCTAGGAATGTTCAGAGTTTAAAACTGCCATCTTTGTTATTTGCCGAATTTGTCGATAATGTGTTCGACCGTGTATCTTGCTCATCCGGAATACCTTTTAGAAAGTTATCGCCATAGGATAGCTTGTCCACAACTAATATTTTTAGGTCTACAAAAATGTTAAAACAGATAATTATACAATTATTCTTATAAAGTGTTTTCCAGATCTTGTCCGAATTCTATCAATAAGCACCAACTATGTTTGGGAGTAACGATATTCAAGTGACATATTATCCGTTATGTAAATGCAATCTTAATAGTTGAAGTTGTTCCATGTCTCTCACTGATACTTGTGGTTGGTGTTCGATTCGGGGCGAAAGCTAGGCTTTCTCAGATGCTAATTTCTTTGAAAGACTGTAGCGACACAATCTCACCAACATTTGACAAAATTTATTATTATCATTATTATACTCTGTGTGAATATTTCCCGCCAGCCTTAGCTGATGGTCTCTGACTGGAGCCTGAGTGACAGTAAGTCTCCGCTGGTCTCCAAAACTCCTCTTATTCTGGTCTATCTCAACAATGTAACAGTCAAGAGGGTCACTGTTTTTCCTCTACAATTTTGCAAGTTTATAATTATTTACACCTTGAGAGCTTTTCACATATGTTTCACCTGATGTTCTTTCACTGGTGTTTGAGTGACGGCAAGTCTCCTCAAGTTTCCAGGACTCTTCTCAGTATTCTGGCTGTTCTGAATAATGTAGTACTTTGGATAGTCTCCACTCGTCCTCTTATTTCTATTATTATTATTATTATAATTACTCATTAGAGTTTTTCACATCAGCGTAAGCTGATGGTCTTTCACTGGAGATTGAGTGACAGCAAGTCTCCTCAAATCTCCAGGACTCTTCTCAGTATTCTGGCTGTTTTCAATGATGCTGTTGTTTGGATGGTCTCCACTCGGCCGCCAACTTCCAAATCCTCCAAGCCCTTTAATAATCCTTTAGTTACCGTGCCAAAAGCACCAATCACAATTGGTATAATTGTCACCTTCATATTCCATAGTTTTTTTCAATTTTCTGGCAAGATTGAGGTACTTATCTCTTTTTTCACATTCTTTCAGTTTTATTCTGTGGTCAGCCGGGACAGCAAATCGACAATTTTGCAGATTTTCTTTTCTTTTTCTTTTTTTTTTTTTTAATTATTTTAAGGTCTGGTCTTCTGGCCGAGATTAGGTGATCTGTTTGTACATCAAAGTCCCATAGGAGTGTATGTGTGTCATTTTCTATGACAGGTGCTGGGTTGTGCATACACCATTTGTTGACATGGTCAAATTTAAATTTCTTGCATATTTCTCAGTGGATCCCCTTGCCCACCCAGTCGTGTCTAACTGTGTACTCCTTCTGTGCCAATTTGCTGCATTCGCTTATTATGTGATTGATGGTTTCATCTCTGTCACCGCATAGTCTACATTTGCTATTTTGTTGCGTCTTATCTATCCTTGCTTTGATATGATTGGTTCTTATGGCACTGTTTTGTGCTGCCATTAGGAGAGATTCTGTTTCTCTCTTAAAGTTTCCTTTTCTTCGCCATGTCCAGCTTTTGTCGTGTGAGATGTTGTTTATTAGTCGTTTAAAACGCCCATGGAGTTGTTTTCCTTCCCATTTTTGTTTCCTAGTTATTGTCATTCTGTTATCTATCGTGTTGCCAGTGTTGTTTCTGATGGCCGTAATCAGTCCTCTTTCGTGTTTTTCCTGTGTAGTCTTCGTGTCGTTGTATGGATGTGTCAATGCGGTCTTCGATGCCGGCAAGTCCTCTTCCTCCCTCTTTTTTTTTTTTTTTTGGTACATATAGTCTGTCCACGTCGTCTCTGGTTTGTGATGCCTTGTGCATGGTCATTAGTTTTCTAGTTCTTTGGTCCATTTGTCTAAGTTCATCTCTGGTCCACTTGAGAAAGGGCCCCGAGTATCTAGCGAGAAGTACAGCCCAAGTATTTATTCCTTTGATAAGGTTTCAGCAAGAGAGCTTTGTCTCGAGTAGTTTTCTAGTTCTCCTGGGATATTCTTTTTGAATTTTGTTTTTCATTTCCACTTGATTGATGGTATCAGCCTCCAAGATTCCTAAGTATTTGTAGGTCTCGTTTTCTGCGAGCGTTCTGATCTTGTCTTGATTTGGTAGTTCTATTCCATCAGTTAGGTGTCGTGTGCCACTTTTCATGACGAGCAGAGCGCATTTTTCAGTGCCAAATTCCATCCCTATGTCTTGACTTATTATTATCATTTATTAACTGTAAGTTTTTCACACTTGCTAACGTGGGTGGTCTTTCACTGGAGTCTAAGTGACAGTAAGTACCTTCAGGTCTTAAATCTCTTTTGAGTAATCTTGCCAATCTTAACAGTGCTGAAATTCCGATCGTTTCACTTCTTCCTCTGATTTACCATTCCTCTTGTGTTTTTTCCAAGCTTTTGCGGACTCTTCCAAGTTCACGAAAAAAAAAAATTAGTATGACACCCACCCTCACGTTCCACAATTTCTTTTAGGGGCGGGTCATTTTTTTAGTTCTTTGGTGAGATCCAAATATTGGCTACCTTTTCCCTCTCTTTTATCTTTACTCCGTGTCCTGCCGAAACAGCAAAATCTACTTGATAGAAGGTTCTTTATTTCTTGTTAATTAACGAAACGTTTGTTATGATAAACTCCGAGCAGTTTTCTTGCTCTCGATTTTTTAACATTTCGGCCTCCACGTCCAATATACTTTACATATTTCTGTACCTTTCGAACTAATTTGTTATATCCTCCAAGAAGTACTTGATATTAGATAGATAGATAGATAGATAGATACTGTGCGTATGTATGTACGTGAGAGAAAGAATAAGCACTATGATCAGATAGGAAGATAAAGATGGACTGAGATAGATAGATAGATAGATAGATAGATAGATGTTTGGATTTTACTTCCCTCTCGGTGACCCTTTATATCTATTTATTTGCATTGAACTATAAGATCAATTATTATACTCAACTCATTGCGCTTATCATAAAAAAAATTCCCGACATCCGGCATTTTAGTTAACGAGTCGATAAATATAAAATTCCAGATTGATATCGCCAACATATCACACCAAAACGTTCTCTCCGATTCTGCAATACAATTGAATAATATGTCATTAAGTCATATCTTTGTTTACCCTCATAAAACCAAACAGAGCTGTGAATCATTTTTTAAATACTTTGTATTAATCGTCAAATACCAGTGCAACTGAGTGCCTATCTTACCGAAAAAAAATGGATGGATTTATTCGCCATTTTTTTTTTTTTGTTCTCTTTCTGTGTAAATATTGTGCAGCTTTAGCTTCCGTTATTCTCTTTCATGACCGTAAATCATACTAGTTTATTTTTGGTGCTGTTTTTTTTTTGTTTTTGTTTTTTTGTTTTTTACTTCATGCACCAGTAATAGCCAACATCCTTTTTTATATCTAGTGTTTGTCACCAAACAAAATCTTATTTTTCCCCTCGATAAACTATGATTTGTTATCGAGAACTCTCTTCACTCGGGATATTAAATTTGCTACCGAACTAAATATCAATACTTGAACCCAATTCGCATATTTCGCTTTCACGCTCTCGAAATTACCAGATGTAAACGTCTCTTTCTTTTATTTCTAATGATTGAAATAATAATAATAATAATAATAATAATAATAATAATAATAATAGTAAGAAGAAGAAGAAGAAGAAGAAGAAGAAGAAGTCTTATACCATTATCTCTACGAATACATTACTATTTCTGCTTTTATTCCCTTTCATTGATTGTATTAATCTATATTGAAATGATCCAAATTCAGTATTATAATATGTTTTCTATAGTAACACTGCAAAATGGTGCATTGTGGCACTGACTTGCAAGAGCAATACCAGTAAAGTACGTCAACTTAGAGAATAATGCATTTTCTTGTCGAATCAGAGTGTCAGTCTTTGAGTAAGTTTTAATCAATTAAATATAAATTGACAATAAAATGGGTTTCTTGAAAGAAGTAATTTACTTGTGTTTTCTTTCTGAGAAAATAAAAGGAATAGGTAGAGTAGAATGTGTAACCTGTCTACACTCGTCTCGGTCAGACATCCTGACATAGCAGTGAAAATAAGATTGATTATAAGAATTAGATTTGCAAATATGTATACTATAATCCCTCTCGTGTACCAGTTTGTTTATTTTATTGCACATCGTCCCGAAGTTTCCCTCTAATCCTCGTCGAAATATTTTTCTAAAATCTCCGCCTTCGAATTCCCGTGCGAATGTTTTCACTTCGGTCTTGCACTCAACTACAGAAAATATAAACGTCAACAAAATCTTATGAGAGCCAACGAAAAGTTAGCATTACAGATAGACTTGATTTTATAATCATAGCATTGACTTTGCCGAACTTATTTCTTAATTCGACCAACAGCATAAAAGCAAGGTTCTTGCTCCAAATCTTTACATTGATCTCCTAGTGCAGCACTCAGTGAACTGTAACTGTGTTCGGTAATCAAGACAAATTTCTTCAATGAAAATACCATACATATCAATTAAATGTCTTAGCCGACTACCATGATACCGTATATTCTAGTTCTTACAAGCAACACTAATAAATTTGATTCCCGACATTTCAGCTAATCTGGGCTCGTTTCTTGGATTTAAATCGTCATTCTGTGCCCGTAAAATAAACTACGAGTATTCGAAACAAAAAATCCGAGAGTGTACGAAACTGAATCTCAAATTTCGAGATCTCCGGAAAAATCTTTTATAGCAAGATTCTCATTTCATTATCCGGCCTGTCGGCGGGGCTTATAATACGCTGACTGTATCCACCTGCAGGGGTGTAATACATCCCCCATCAAAAAAGTGGGGTGCTGTGGATACAACACTAAACTGTATGTGAGGCTGAGGATCCATTTCTGAAACTCTGAAGAGTGTGTAGTAAATCTTTATACCAATTATTTTCAGATCCATTCTGAGGCAGAATGGTAGTGCCCTTTTATGGGTCAAAATGTTTGAAAATTATTCATAGTCGATAGAAATACTTGATCGTATATAGGGTGCAGAAGCAAATTCAGGAATATTCTCGTAAAATAATAAACGACTCTATTATAAAAACAAGACTAATTCTAATTTTTAAACATAAAAACAAAATTAGAGAAAAGACACAAACAGTAAATTTACTCAATATGGCCGCCATTTTTTTTTTTCAATTATTGTATCAACACACCTTCGAAACGGTTTGCATGCCTTCAAAATAAATTCTTCAGATATTGTATTCCATTCCTCCTCAATAGCAGTCTTAAGCGAATCAATATTTGGGTGGGAAGTTGGATTTGTTGTCTTCTAAAACGCCCTATATAGCATAATCAAGAGGCTTAAGGTCTTGGCTTATTTTGGAAATTCTTTTTGGCTTGGTTTCAACGTTAAGTAAATCATAGATTCATTGTCGTTACTTCACTTTCTCATTCAAATTAAGTTGAATTTTATTGAAAAGGTGCTTGAATAGTAGAGCTAATCATGAAAATTTCGATTTATCGATCTTTCTTTTTTCGAAATTTGCATTAATCTGACTAAAGGAGATGTTTTAAAAATTATTCCATATTTTGCTTCCACATCCTGTGTAACTGTAAATTATTTGCATTAAGAATATTTACTTGAAGTTACTAAGGACTACTAGTTGTAGTAGTAATAGTTGTTGTTACTTGAAACCATATAACCGTGTACAAACAAATGATTATTATTTATTTAAAAGCATTATTTCAAACCATATAACTGTGTATGAATTATAAGTATTAGATAGAAAAACTTGAACCCATGCAAATTATTTTATGTATTAGATGAGAAAACCTGATATCACATAACAGTGTGCAAAAACTTTAAGAAACAACTACACAAAAATTTAAATATATACGGAAAATGAACACGATTCTCTCATTTTTGGCATAAAATAACCTTTGACCGGTTGACATGCCATTGATGTCAATCCATAGATCCTTTTATTTCTGTCATCGTGCCCTTTGTTTATTTGTTTATTATCTCGTAATATTAGCTGTGTTAAAAATTTTCCAGAAAAAATAAATAAGTGTTAATTCAATGTCTAGTTTTCAATAAAGATCGCTAGTAACATTTGCACATCTAATAAGATCAGCCAATAAAATGCCATTCCTTTTCCAAGTTTACGCACCAGATTAAAGTTACAACAAAACGGAAATGTGCTACTTTTATGAAACATGGCAGTTTACTTAGGATAGCCATGTTTCATAAAAGTAGCACGTCTTCCACATGAGTGTAAATATGTTTTTGGAGACTTTAATGTAAAAGTGGAAGAAAAAAGAAAATTGTTATGGCCTGCTGTTATAAAAAAAATATAACTTTGGAAAGAATAATGAAAAGAAAAAATACAGATTTGTTCCATCCGTAGTCTTTCAATTATGAATACGATGTTCAAACACAAAGCACTGAGATGTATCATCTGGATATCACCTGATTAAAAATCTAACGCCCTGGCTGAATATATAATCCGTCAACAAGACAAAAAGTCCAAAATAAAAAATAAAAAAGCCGTCAGCTTTTTCAGTTAAGTAGATATTGATTCATATGACAACTTATTAACATCTCATATAGAGGTGTCCCTAATCAAAATAAAAATAGAAAATTTAAAACTTTCAAATACGATGTTGACAAGCTGATGGATGAAGTCAAAGAGTTTTGAAAGAGATTGGAGGACATTTTGATCAATCAATTCAGTCACTGATGAGCATTACGAACCATTTAAAACAATACTATGACACAGAGAATCGAGTTGCATGCAAACAAGTTGAAGGTATGAAGAATGACTTGATGGAAATAAGTGAAAAAAAAAGCAAGATGTTTGTAGTGATGTGCAAGGTTACCACAAGTTAGTGGCTAATTAAGCTTCTTTCCCACCTGTTCTTAGAGAGAGATTTATGTAGGCTTTCATACACTTATGCAAATTAAGCAGACTAATTTGCCAGTATCACTACATCTCCCTGAAACGTTTAGCTTTTATGCCCTTTGTAGGTCTTGTGCTTTTAGTGATTCTTTCATTTTGGGGTCTTCTTAGATCTACTTCTCTCTCTCTCTCTCTCTCTCTCTCTCTCTCTCTCTCTCTCTCTCTCTCTCTCTCTCTCCCATATTTCTTTCTCTGCGAGATCTCGATCTCTTCTGCATTAAGCTATAATCAGGGCCGTCTTCTCGTATTTCTCGATCTTCTTCTGAGTTTTCAAACTCATCCTGACCCACCTGATCATTCATTATTTCGTCTTCTGACGTTTCATTCTGTAAAGGTTGTTCTAATAAATCATTGACGGAATGAATCGTAGAAATTTCTCCATCATTTTGATCTTCATATTACCCCGGGGTTTTATTAGATCTGCATGGGCTAATACACTGTTCCCCTTATTCTATTTAGTATAGCTGTATTGTGGCCTTTTTAAATGATAAATTCTGCTCTTTCTGGATTTGATTCTTTATTCATTTTGTGTCACATTTTTTCATTTGTGGTATAAGGCATCGTTAGCGGAGCACTAATTTGCCTCCCCATTAAAGTTGATGGGCTTTCTAATCTTCCGGCATGTGGTTTTGTGCGATAGCTTCAAAGCAGACTTGGTTAAAAAAAACAAAAAAACTTCAATTTTTTTTTTCATTTTGCTGAGAACATTCTTTTAGTCCCGTTTTTTACGGTCTGCGCCATTCTTTCGGCTAACCCATTCGATTTATGTAAAGCACATCGTTTCCAAGAAGTCCGTAGTTCTTTTTACAAATTGTGACTATTATTGGAATTACTTCAAATTTATCTTCAAACACCAAAGGACCTTCAAAGTATCCTAAAGTTTTTATGACCGACCCATCAAATTGGCGGAATAGTATCTTGCTCTTTCGAAAAGTTGGCTTTCCACTGGGTTCCCAGAAATTTCTTATTATAAGCGTTACCTCACTATCCATTTGCATGTCCAAATCGAAGTCGTCGATTTTAACCTCTAGTATAATGTCTTTTTTTTCTGTTCAATTTTTTCTACATTTTTCTTTTTTACTGAAAAGACTTCCATATTGGTTTCGTTTTTTTTTTTCAACTCTTTCAACGTTTTTCTTTTTGAATTTGCATACTGCTTGAAAATGGTTCTTTTTCGAGCAATTTTTACAAGTCTTCCCAAATGCTGGGCATTTTTCCCTTTTTATTTCAGGTTCACATCCACAATACGAATATCTTTTATCTGTTTTAATATGTAAGTATCGGCGAATATTTGTTCGCTGGGTTGACTTTTATCTTGGCTGTATTTCTGTATTAATTCTTTTTGTAGTATAAAGTCAATGCAGGTATTTAATAACATATTTCCTATTTGTAGTTGTTCCATTATTTTATATCAGTGTGATGCATTGTACATACCCCTTCAATTAACCTTAATTGATTTAAGTCCTCTTTAATCATCTGTTCTTCTTGTCCAAGTTTTTCAAACTTGCAATATCTTCTTGCATTTCGAAGACGGTGTAGATATTTTATGATTGGTTCGTCAATTTCTTTTTTGTCGACATGAACTTTGTTCTTTCTGCAACGACCAACATTTTGTGGGCCTCATATTTCCTTTTATGATCTGACTTAATTTTTTCAAAAGTCACGTATTCTAGGTTTGTTGTATATTGGATATGCCATGGTGAAGACTTTCATTATCACTTCGCATCCAGCTATAGCTAAAAAGAGATCCGTAATTTCATTTTCTCCTCCCTTTTCCTTGTCATCTTTTAGCTTTTTAGTTCTTGCGCTCGCTGCAAGACATCATAGCCATGTATCAACAAAATCGGAATCCTCGAGAGTTTGACTTCCAGAAATGTACTTGTCCTTCTGAGTCATTCCTTGGTCACTTTTTCGTTCTTCCCGTTTTACTTGATTATAACAATATAGCTTGGTCCGGTTACCAGTACCAAACATTATCTTTAATATGTTTGCACGGCATCAAATATAGTACCATCGCTTTGCTGTGTGTTTTCACAGTCGAATCCTATTTGTAGCTGTGCATTGGGTTTTTATAGTAGAATCCTGCGTCTATTTTGTTTACATTTGGGTCTTCCTGTGTGAAATGACAGCTCTCTGGTCGAGGTGCACTTGTTTGAACTTTCCAATTTGATTTATATTTTCGCTCAAAGATTTCAACTACTTAACAGTTAACTGAAAAACTCGCGGCCTAACCAAACCAGATAATAAAATAATTAACCATCACGGCAACAGGGTTATAGTATGCACACCGTATATTTCCAGATATGTGTTGTTTTCTTTTTCTTTTTTCTTTTTTTTTTTTTTGTTTTGTCGATGCTTTAATATTTTCCTGATTGTGCATTTCTATTCTTTTAGTTGTTTCATCTTTTCCTTTTTCATTTAAAACATTGTGCATTTTTCAATACTAAATCTAATTCCAGTCACTTGACAAAAGATTCTAATTGTTTGGATTTGGATTACTAATTCTTGGCAAAACATTTAATCTCATCAATGAGACTTTTTCTCTTTTATTCTGACTATAAATCTGTAGCCTCCTTTGCATTCTCTTAGTTTATAATTTAGTGGTCTCATTGCTACATTTTCGTGGCGATACTTGAGTCTCCCTGGAAAATACTTCTCGGAATCTTTGTCCCTTCTAATTTCATCCTCCAGCTTCTAGTTCAACTCCAAAGTGTTCTGAAGATCTTGTGCAGCTGCTCTGAGATTTTAGACCTTTTCAGGTATTTTGTTATCTTTGTTTATGCGATTTGTTATATACCTTTTTGAAGTCTATCCATGCCATGGATACATTTTCTCCCTTTTCAATAATTATTTTTTGAATTTGTTGTTGTATATATATATCAGTCATTTGTGTCTCTAGTCACTTTACTGTTCTTCAAAATATAGTCCTTAGCTTTCAAGGGAATTATAGATTTCTCTTATCTGTGCAGTAAAAACTTTTAATATCGACAGCAAGCATGTTATTGATCTCTAGTCGCTCGGGAATTCCTTTGTGGGGGAATTTTCTGGATCAGAGTAATTTACCTGTTTTTTATTCATTCGAAAAATCTTTTCCCTTGTTGACATTTATGAAGTTACTGAGCTGATCTAAATCTACAGTCATTATTCATGGCTGCTGATCCTTCTGTCCTATTTCTTATTTTCTTTTCTTTTTTATTTATGTATTTTTATATTCAATTTATTTATTTATGCAGTTCAGTTGACATGTGAAATCTGTGAATCATTTCAATTTTTAAAAAAACATTACTATCTCAATTTTCAAAAAACATTACTATTTCATTTTTTCAAAAAACATTACGATTTCACTTTTCAAAAAAAAACATTACTTTTTCATTTTTCAAAAGACATTACGATTTCACTTTAAAAAAATGTTACTATTTCAATTTTCAAAACAAAACATTACTATTTCAATTTAAAAAAAAAAAGGTTACTATTTCAATTTTCAAAAAAACAAACGTTACTATTTCAAATCTTCAAAAAAAATTGGAAGAACGAAAGAAAAAATGAAAAATGAAGGATAGAAAGAAATAACAGTGAATTTAGGCCAACAAAAACAAACAAACAAAGAACCTATCGTGAAAAACACAATATAATTCAACTTCTGTTACAGATACAAAATAATGGCAATAAACATGAACATCAAAAGTATTTCTAATCCTGGGAACGATTTGCAGATACTGATAGACCTTGTCGATTCAAAGACTTAGTCAGGCGGAAGACAAAGCTAGTACCTGCTTTAAAAAGGGTGCCTGGAAGGAGTGGAGTGAAGTTTGGTCTGAAATATTCTTACGGTTTTATGATCCGTACAAAAATGGCTTTGCTCAGTGGCCCTACATGCTCTCAACTAATGGCCCCTAAGAATTGCCTATATAACCATATTGATCATAGATGTTTTGGAAAGAAAGGACAAAATGGATTCTTCTAGAAAAAAAGACTCTAACTTGGCAGGATTTATTGGGCTGTGCGTGATACTGTGACCCTTACTAGCTTTACTCTCTTGTTCTGTTCAAAGATGGGATATTTCATGATAAAAATGGGCAAAGATAATTCCTATCCAAGAACAGACACATTAACGGTGGGATATTTAGATACTTAAGAGGCAATAAGTAAAGGGTAAATTGTGAAGTTGCGAGATCACATTTATTTTTTTAATACGAACAGATGTGTGAAAGCCTTGCCTTGGATCAATAGTTAGCAAATGAGTCTTGTTGACCATAAATACTTTAAGAGTTTAATCTTTATTGGATTCCCCTTTCTAATAGACTTTAATTCGACGAAGTTAAGCTCACTAAATAGCAATTAATTTAAGGTATGAATGTTAACTATTTCCTCAACAATGAATGATTCAACAATCTTCTTCCCAATTTGATCAGGAAAGGATATTTCATTATTTAGATAATTTAATTTGTTCGAGAATGCTTCTCTACTTGTTGATGTTCAGCTGTTAAACAAAAAAGTGTTTGGTGCCATATTTACTTATTTATTTACTCTGAATAAAAAAAGCTTTGGTTAAAATCCTTTTAGTGTAATATTTGCTAGACCAGCAAATTATTTCTACTGTAAAGAGGTATATCCGGTCTAAGTGCTCAATACTTGTGGACTTTTGCCAGTCTTAGTATATAAACATAAGGATACTTTTACAAATAGCGAGCAAAGTGTCACACAGATAGATAGATAGATAGATAGATAGATATGAAAATCCTGTAACAAAATATGGCTTAGATGTGGATACTTATTGTACACGTCTACTGAAGCTATTTGTGTTTCATTTGAAAAGGTCATGTATCCACTTCTCCCTGCGTTTTATGCTAAGGTCGCAATAAATGTTTAATGAAGAGAAGAACAAGTGATAGAACATTTGAAATCCATTTTTTCTTTACCCTGCCCATTCGGCTGGTGCTGCAGAATACGTCAACTACACCTCGGCAGAGCGATAAGACGGCCCCCACCCAGCTAATGAATTTCCTGGGTATAACACTAAGCAATAGGATGTTCAGAATCAAGCTTTGGATAATGTAGAGTAACCCTTCATTACCAATACTCCTTTGTTCACTCTCAACCAAAGTGATAGCACCTATGGATCAAATAGAACTATTTAATCATTTATAATACTTGAAACCATTTAACTGTGTGCAAACAAATAATTAATATTTGATAGAATTATTAGAATTTGATAGCAATAGTTAAAACCATTTAACTGTGTTCAAATGAATGATCAATATAAAATAGAATTAGAAGTGTTTGTTGGCAATACTTGAAACGATTTAACTGTGTGCAAACAAATGAGGTCTGGTTCATTAAAAGATTATATTACCTAAAATATATATATATATATATATATATATATATATATATATATATATATAAACGGGAATTGGCGTAAAATAATCTGCAAGTGTTGATATGCCATACGACAGTTAGTTAGCAATACTTTAAACGATTTAACTGTGTGCAAACAAATGAGGTCTGATACATTAAAAAATTATGCTACCTACAATATATATGTATATATATATAAATAAACGGGAATTGGCGTAAAATAATCTGAAAGGGTTGATATGCCATACGACACATACAAAGCAAATATAACTTTACCTATTCCAGGAGTAAGTAGGTATTTATAAAGTTGAGCATAGTTGTAGCAAAAATACAGGAGTATGGACAACCCAGTGGTAATCAAACTCCCTAACGCTGGTCTGCTTAGCTAGTTTACTTAGCATTTCACCATGTAAGGTGCTCACTCCTGCACTGAGTAGCAAATCTATTCCTCAGAAATCCAAAAGCTTACTTTCTAAGAAAGATTACTCCCGAATTTGGTTGCGTAATTATCTTCCTTATATTATACATTTACCACCAATGAAATATAATAGATTACCTAATAAATGAAATCATTTGAGTATTTTTTTTATCTCAGAGATCGATGTTTAAACATTCAGATGTTTTGTTTTGTTTTTTGTAGGGGTTATAAATGCAATTTTTGATTATACAATGTGATGTTCTGGCATGAGTTTTGTTATTATATTCACAACGTTTTGACCGTTACACCCTCCGATTTAGTTCAGGTGTTTGTAGTAACCTGCTGGGAATGTCAAACCAAACCGTGGAGTCAATCTACTCGGATAGATTGTTCTCACTCGGTTATATATGCTTCGAAGATATTTTGTTTCAGCTAATGTATCTTTGTGATGTCTCTTATTCTAAACTAGGAGTATATGATTTTATTGACTACCCGACCCTGTGATTGAACCCAAGACCACTAATTAAATTGATTCACTTAACCAACGGTTTTATCCTCTTAGACACAATTAATTAGATATATTTACTGACAGCTATAGACTGGTCGAAAAAACACCATCAGAAGCATCTATAATTAAGATGAAAGAAAAATACGATGCAAAAGTAAATGTTTAAAATGAGTTTTCTTATAAAAAATATAAGTGAAAATCATAATAAAATTAAGGATACTCGCATCTAGAATCGACGAATTCCATAGCACAACTTTCTAACATTCAAGAAGATCTACAATACAGCAATAAGATATATCTAGAAAAAAGAAATTCTTACATTCATTAAATTTAGTATCTGTATGTATAAAAATTTCAAGTCATCCAACATCTTCTTATTCAGAAATAAATAAGCTTTCGAGTCATTTTTTAAATGAGGATTTGAGTATCAAAAATCCATATTTACCTCCTCTGCAACCTGCAACTTGATACCCGTTTCGATGATTGCTACCCGTTACTATTATTGCTACCCGTTACTATAATTGATCGCCCATAAATAAGTACAATTTCCATAAATAGAGACCAAGGTTTTATTATTTTTGTCGATCATTATACAATTAAAACGGATATTATTCGGTATAATTCATTACCAAACTCCATAGTATTAACTACGTAGCTAAAAACATTTAAGTTACATCATGGATAGTACCTGGCTACTGATACCATGTAACTAAGTACAACATGTCATATGTTACTTGGAGAGGAGATGATCAAGTAACCCTCACATTACGTGGAGATATCCCATTAATTGGAATTGTTTGCCATGGCAACCTGAAAATTTTATGGGACTATAACAATGTTATGGTGATATACCCAATGACGTCACTGCATGGACCCTCCTCGACACTATAAATATGACTGAATCGACAAACGAGGCAAGGAAGTCTACTCAGTTACCGGTAACCGTTTTAAGATTTACACTCCTATATTTTTTTAAATGGCCGTGATACAAGAAAATTCTAGAAAATAGGATACTGATTCACTCGTCCCGAAACAAAAACGGTGGACGTCGGTAAACTAATTAGTTTCGAGAACCTAAAAGTCAGGAAAGTCACGTGATTTATGCTCCTAAATACGTCCGCACCATTGATTTTATCCTGCGCATTTGGAGCCGATCACATGACAAGGATTAGCCATATACACTCACGACTTACAATAACTCACTCTCTCTCACATTTTGACTTCCACAGACAGCACTCTCTCTCTCTCTCTCTCTCTCTCTCTCTCTCTTACATTTTAACTTCCAGAGACACCTTGGCTTTGCAATACACGCAATATGGATCCATATATACTCTGAGACTTTTTTCTTTCCTGTTCTGCCTTTTCGGCTGGACATGTTCCAGTCTCACGCACAGCCTCAGACATTTCGTCAAATCCCGAAAGAGACAAACGACCAACATGGAAGAAAACACGTCTTCCTAAAATACATTTATAGTCTACAGGACACTTTTAATATCTAATCTTTCACCTTAATATTCATGTTAGTTACACACAAACACGCACACACACACAGAGGAATATTTAACAAGCTATTTTAGAATATTCATAACGTTTTATCATGTTTCATTTTTATGTACTTGTTGATATATAAATTTACTTTTGTTTGTATTGCTTTGTTTTGAATGTTCTTTTATCCGTGTTGTTTACATCGTTTGCTTTTCAATAATGAGCCAACATAAATTGTGGGAGCAATATATCCAGCAAACATACCCGACACCGTTACTGTCTGTATTTCCGTAAATATATCCTGCTATAAACCTTACATCTCTTTGAGTCATTCATTTCTGACCCTTCAAGACCACAACAAACAATACCCAAAAATATATGTAGATGTCAACAAAAAAATGCACGTACAGATTTAAGTAACTTTATTTTTTATTTCAAAACAGTTGACTGTTTATCTTCGCTATGGAGTTTCAGTTTTGTTAATTCTAGTAATAAATAATATGTAATAATATCAGTTTTGATTATATATTGTTCCACTTGAATCTATAAAATCCCGATATTTTGGTTTAAAGGAAAATTAACTTTTAATTTAAATCCGCACACTTCAAGTATTTAAATATGCATGCCTTGAAGATAATTATGGGTGATACTATATTTTTTCTATTAATTTTCAGTTGTTAGGACTTACAAAAAGGGTAAGCTTAGGTTGACACAAGGCTATAGGTATGGGGTTCAAACTCACGACACAAACCAACTCATCTATCAGCTTATAGCAACAATCTTCACTCATGGAAGTCCCATCGAAGAATATCATTTCTAGTTTTGTTTAACGATTGGGATCCAAACATTTACTCATCGTCATTATTACTTTCTATTCAAACAGAATCTTTTGCCCATTATTTCTCTCATACGTGTCAGCAACTGTTGCGTTCTGGTTAGTGAACGCTTGTAATATTTATTGGATACACATATTTTCTAATCTTAAAATAAGCAATAAAAACATACTTAAGAACATTCTAGAGATTTAGGATCAAAACTGCATTAGCATTTAAGTTACATTTTTACATTTTTCAACCAATCAGCTAAAAACATAGAATAGAACATTCTAGAAAAATTGGATCGGAAGTCAACAAACAGAAAATATTTAGGCTCGAAAATAAAATAGTAAAATACAAATCTGATTGGTCAATAAATGTCTACGCGCCAAAATTTTAGGACGATTCTTTGATCCACCTGTAGGATATAAATAACACAGAGTTAGGGAGCCATTCACATAGACGAACACACAGACTTACACGAAGACTAAAACACAAGCCACTAAGCCAGTAAAGCAGTAGCCGATACTATGTCCGGCAAATTCCTTTCCTTCCTCAACTAAAGTTCATGACCTCTCTTCAGATGGCCGAGAATCACATTCAAAAGAAAAACCCGACAAACTTTCTTTCATCAACGAGACACGCTGTCGCCACAATCATAAAACCCGCTATGAACTTAATGTAAGTAAGAACGACTTATTTACGGACTCCGTTAACATGAACATACACACAACTTTAAACAAATTTATTTTCTTGTCAAACTTTATTTTCCAAAAGGCCATTTACACATCATGTATTTTGTTTGTTTTCATATTCTGTTATATGCATATTAAATTGTTTGTTGTTCAATGTTCGTTGTGTTCTATTCCATTTCTTTCACGCGATTGTAAAGTTTTGTGTTGTATTTGTGGTGGGAATAATTAAGAGAGCAATACCCGTAAAGTATGAATGCAGATCTACTGAAATAACCAAAATAACATACTCCCCCCACATATTAAATAAAGGACAAACCACGATATGAGAGGAAAGAGAGATATATTCTCAGGGAAAAGTATATACAATAGAGAGACTATTAGTAGACAAGAACATAGGATTAGTGAATAGAGAATAAAGATATAGTCCAACGATAGTATTGGCTTCCGTTATTACGGTGGTAAGTAAGGTGATCTAGTGCGATCTCCAGTTCCCAACGCTCTAATACTATTCCTATAAGAAGCTGCTTTCTAGTCTGCCCTGGTATTAGTAGCTACTGCTATATATGGCAGATGGACTAGTTCATTGTGTGGGAAAAGGTGGGTGATACCCAACAGCATCAATGCTTCAACTAATGCGACGATAAGAGAAACAAACCAAAAATAAAAGTTCGTCTGTTTAACTAATCAAGGTTTAACAGTGAATCCCTTCTGTCGACTGCTTCATTGTGGCAGACTGATATTTACTACGTTTAACTAAATTTGCTCCAAGCAATGTGTATGGCTTTCCTTGGTAAAGTAAAGTAAAGATGGCGCCCGTAGTAGAGGGTGACCAAAAGGCTCCCTTTTCAATAGCTACTACACCGAGGTGTAGGGGAAGGCGCTACTCCTTTCCCTTGATTGCTCTACTTTACCCTTGACACGTGCTTTATATTGCTGAGTGTTAAGCAAGGAGGTGTCAAGTACCATTTTTAAAGTCTTTGTTATGACGCGACCTGGGATTGAACCCAGGTTTCCCGGACCATTGGCGAACACTTAAACGTAATTGTGATGGACTTGCAGATATCTCCACCTCGGATAGTTTGGCTGATGACAAGAAAAGCAGAATATTACTAAAAATTGCGGCTAATACACTTCGAAATAATCTTCGAGGTGAACCAGTGCACTCCGCTCTTTCAGGTCAAGATAATTCAAAATTATTCAGGGGAAATAACTTAGTCGTTTATGACTTAAAGTTATTTCCCTTTAATGTATCTCATTACTTCAAGACAATAATCGATAAGGAGCGGTAATATTTCTCATCTCTGCTTTTTATATCTGAATTTTCTGCTTGCTTGTTTAATGACATATCAGCCTTCTTTGGTTTTTTAATGCTAAATCAATCCTTTCAGAAGATCAGTAGTGGCACTGTTTAACCCATAGCTGGGAGGATAAGGGGGTTTATACTTTTCCCAAGGGTATATGGCCTAGTTGGTTGGGGTTTGGAGTGTTACAACATACAAAGAGAAAAAGCTTCATTTAACACAAGACAAACAAGGAACATCTAATAATTAAACAATTTTTATAAAACAGAAATGTCAACTTGGATTTGAATGTTCAAAAGTTCTCCTTTGTGAGTAGTGAATTTTCGAAGTGGTGGAAAGTCAGATATCAAGAAGCAGGGTAAAGGAGGAGAATGTTTTTAAAGAGTACTTATTCCTTTTTTTTTTTTTCTTTTCTTTCTTTCTTTTATGGTCAGGTAGTAGAACTATCAGAGAGGTAGTTTCGGCTCTTAACTCGAGGGCGGACGTCACTTCTCTCCTGGTTATCGCGTCTTCGTTCTTTCTTGTGTCTCCTTTTGTTCTCACTGATCTGGTTCACAGAAAACCTGGGTATTTATCTCTTTCCACCGGCTCCAAATTCGCTACTCGAAAATCCTTCTAATTTTGGCGCGACTGCTTCCCATTGGCTACTTTACATTTTATTATTTTTCTTTTTTTCTGATTTTTAACCGGATGGATGCGTGGAGCCTTATGCGTGGCGACGCGTTTATTCATTTTGTATCAGGCAGCCGACGAGCCAATATCCGGTTGGGAGCTTTTTGTTAATTCCTAAATCCCCACAATACATCGCCACCCGAAATAGCGGAGCTATTGCAAGAATCTCTTTTGAGTGTGTTGGTAATTCGTGGAGTGTGTTTAGGTTTCTTAATATTGTTATGACCTATGTAGGAAGGTGAGTTATTTTGTTATTACCTCTTTTATGTGTAGTAAATATGGTCATTGTGCTTCGCAAAGCGAACACGTCTGCCTGAGCGTGTGACAGTAGGTTCTTCGGGTGTGTCCTGTGTTTGAGATGCCGTGTCTCCTGATGTATTGTTGTTTGCTGTCCACCGTTTGGTGTTTTTGCTGCCAGTGTTACCATTGTTGTTAGCACCACGGAACTTAACTGGTTTCAGCCTTTCTATCGAGACCGTTTGTTTCTCTCCGGATGGTGTTTCTATTTGGAAATATTTGTTTTGTTTTTGGATAACCCTATGTGGGCCCGAGTATGGAGCTTCCAGCGGTTTTCGAATTCTATCTGTTCGGAGCCACACATAGGTTGCTGATTTCAAATCTTCCGGTATGAATGCTTTCTGTGTTGTATGTAGCTGTCCTTCTGAGAGTAGAGCCATGTCCAACTTTCGCATTTCTTTGGCAATTTTTCTTATGTCATCTCCATGTAGATCCGGATCTTCTTTGTCCATTATGAGTTTTGGCAGTAGTAGTTGGGTTCCTGTAACTGCAGCAGCTGGGGAAAAACCTTGGTCATTGGGCATGTTCCTAATTCCAAGTAGTACGATTGGTAGTGCATCTAGCCAGCTCTGCTTTCGTGCCATGATTGCAGTCTTTAGGGTTCGGTGTGCCCTTTCAATAATCCCGTTGGTTTGAGGGTGATATGCCGTTGTGCGGAGCCTATGGAATCCAATAATAGTGGATAGGTCTTTGAATAGTTCGCTTTCAAACTGGCTCCCTCGATCTGTCACTACGTGTAATGGAACCCCAAAGCGGGAGATCCATGTGTTTAGGAAGGCTAATGCGATGGTGGAAGCGGATGTGTTCTGTAAAGGGGTGGCTTCCACCCATCTCGTTGCTCTGTCAATGCATGTGAGTACATATCTAGCTGGAGATGTGTATACACCATCGTATGTAGTGGTGGGTGGTAGTGGGCCAATGATGTCAATGTGGACTGTCTCAAATCTTCCAGATGGTAAGGAGAATGGTGTGGTTTCTGTTTTAGTGTGTCTGGAAATTTTGTGTTGTTGACATTGAAGACAGTCTTTTGCCCAAGTTCGTATACTCCTGTCCATATCTGGCCAAAAGTATCTCGATTTTATTATTTTGGTTGTTGGTGTAGGTCCTGGATGTGAGATGTTGTGGAACATGTCAAAGATCATCTTGCGTAGTGGTTCGGGTATGTAGGGTCTGGGAGTGGATGTTGATAAGTCACACCAGATTGATGATCCTTGTATTTCATACGTTTTTAACTGCTTTTCGTATGTTTTAAGTTCCTCATCCGTTTTCTGTGATTCGCTTATAGCTGGTAAATCGCAGGGATCTATGGTTACTGCGCACACTGGTCGAGATAGACAGTCAGCAACAATGTTGTCTTCTCCTCTGATGTAAGACACATCTACAACATATTCAGTAATGATCGATAAATATCGCTGTTGTAAATCAGATTTCATTGGTGTCTTTTTTTTAAAAGCTAGGGACAGTGGTTTATGATCCGAGAACAGCGTAACATTTCTACCTTCTATTTGTGGTTTAAAATGCAACACTGCCTGGTATGCCGCTAATAGTTCTCTGTTAAAGGTGGAGTACTTCTTTTGGCTCTCCGATAGCTTTCGGGAGTAGAATCCGATAGGGATTGATTCACCATTTATCATTTGGTGTAGTGCTGCACCTACAGCATAGTTGGAGCTATCTGTGACAAGGTGGTATTGTGTGGCATTTGGATCAGGGTGTGTTAATGCAGATACTTCGGCAAGGATGTCTTTTATTTTGACAAATGCTTCTTTTTCAGGTGGGCCTAATTCTAGTGTTTTAGCTGCAGGATTGTGTTTGATGGCTTCAGTCAAAGGCAGTAGCACATCTGCAGCCTGTGGGATTAATTTCCTGTAAAAATTTATCATTCCCAGGAATCGTCGGAGCGATTTGGAGTCCGTTGGTTCTGGGAAGTTTTTTATGTCTTTAACTTTTTGTGCCGTTGGCTTAAGTCCTTCAGCACTTGCATTATAGCCCAAAAATTCGATATTGCTTTTGTAGAATTGGCATTTGTCGATGGAGATTTTAAGATTGTTTTCTTCCAGAAGTGAGAGGACCTTTTCGAGGTCACTGTGGTGTTGTTCTTCTGACTCGGAAAACACTAAAATATCATCAATATATACGAAAACGCAGCCAACATCCATGAATATGCTGTCCATAAATCTTTGGAAGGTTGAGCTGCTATTTCGCAGTCCAAATGGCATAAATAAATATTCAAAGAGGCCAAACGGCGTTATCACGGCAGATTTTTCAATATCAGCCTTTTGGATAGGAATTTGGTGATAGGCCTGTAGTAGGTCGATCTTTGAAAATATTTTCTTCTTAAAAAGCTTGGATCCGAGGCTGTTGATGTTTGGGATCGGGTATCTGTCTGGTTTTGTCAGGTGGTTGAGGTGTCTGAAGTCACCACATACTCTCCATTTTCCTGTAGTTGGTTTTGGGACTAGATGGATTGGTGAAGACCATGGAGATTTTGAAGGTCTTACTATGCCAGCTTTTAAAAGTTCTGCGAACTCCCGTTTTGCTGCTTCATATTTTTCTTCAGACAGTTGTCGAACTTTGGCATAGGTCGGGGCATTATCTCCAGTGTCTATGACGTGAGTTACTCTCGTGTTAGATGCTAGAGGTTGTTCCGTGCGTGGTCTGGTAAGTTTGGGGAATTTTTGAAGAAGGGACTGTATTCTTTCAGGTAGATCACTATGGTTGTTCACCGTTATATTTTGAATGCGGGCTGTGACCCGTCCACCTTGCACATAACGGCGTGTTGTCTCATCTATCAGTCTGCCATCACTGCAGTTCAGAATGAGGCCATAGTGGCGAAGAAAGTCTGCACCTAAAAGGGGGTTGATGGTGTCCGCAATTACAACAGTCCAAGGGTATGAACGGCGTAAACCTGGAATAATAATGTCCAACTGTATTTCCCCAAAGCATTTTATGGTCTCTCCATTTGCTGCTGAGAGACGCACAGGTGTGGAATTTATGGATAGACCGGGCGCCAAACTGTGTGGTAATATTGTTACAGAGGCACCTGTATCTATGATAAAGCTTATTTTCTTTTGTCCAATTTTAGTTGCAACCTCAAATAGTTGCGAGTTGTCGGTTGCTGCTCCAACTCGCATTATTAGTTTTCCGAAGCTTGTCTGGTGGGTGAGGAGGATCTTGATGTGGGCATTATTTTGCAGTTCGATTTCTGCGGCCATTTGCACCATGGTTTGCAGGTCTTTGACTTATCGGCAAAGTATAGGTGTCCACGACATATTTTGGGTTTTTGGTTCTCATAGAAGGGCCTTAAGTTGTAACTCATCCTCGGGACAGCGCTCGTGGAGACTGTGTGTCTATTGGATTTTGATGGTGGTGGTGCGGTAACGTTATATACATATTTTTGATTTAAAAATGGTACTATTTCGTCCGCTAAGGTACCCAATTCATATACAGAGGCGTTTTTAACCGCCGCTATAACTGGGGTTATTTCAGTAGGCAGCGCCTGGATAAATTTGTGCCGTACGAGTTCCTCTCCCACACCTATTTTACTGGCCGTCGCCATCAGTTCGTGTAGGTATGTTGAGGGTTTTCCTGTCATAGTTGTGGCACCAATGAGTCTGTTGAACAATTCGGGCTTTGATTGTTCATGCATGCTTATAACGCCATCTCTCAGTTTTGTGTAGCTCTTTGAGGTAATGGTGGTGGTCGGCAGGTTTGAGATTAAGTCAGGAGGAAGGTTAGATAGTACATGATAAAATCTCGTGGTTTCGTTTGATATGTTCCTTAACTCGAACTGAGCCTCGCATATAGCAAACCACCCGTCAACTGCGGCATGCATAAACTGTGGAATCTTGACTGAAACTGTCGATATAGTATCCTCCATTATGTGTGTGTGTGTGTGTGTGTTTTAGAAGAAAAAGAAAATGCAATTATTTTCAGGAAAAAAAAGGAAGTTCGTAGAGATAATGTTTTCTTTTTAGAAGAAAAAGGACAAAAAGGCAAAACAAAATACGGCTTCGTTATTAGCTTTTTCGTTGCTCAAATTATTTGAAGAGAAGCACGTGAATTCTTTTTTTTTTTCTTTTTTATGTTAGGCACGGTAAAAAAAAAAACGTCGGTGTGTCACCATTTATGGCCTAGTTGGTTGGGGTTTGGAGTGTTACAACATACAAAGAGAAAAAGCTTCATTTAACACAAGACAAACAAGGAACATCTAATAATTAAACAATTTTTATAAAACAGAAATGTCAACTTGGATTTGAATGTTCAAAAGTTCTCCTTTGTGAGTAGTGAATTTTCGAAGTGGTGGAAAGTCAGATATCAAGAAGCAGGGTAAAGGAGGAGAATGTTTTTAAAGAGTACTTATTCCTTTTTTTTTTTTTCTTTTCTTTCTTTCTTTTATGGTCAGGTAGTAGAACTATCAGAGAGGTAGTTTCGGCTCTTAACTCGAGGGCGGACGTCACTTCTCTCCTGGTTATCGCGTCTTCGTTCTTTCTTGTGTCTCCTTTTGTTCTCACTGATCTGGTTCACAGAAAACCTGGGTATTTATCTCTTTCCACCGGCTCCAAATTCGCTACTCGAAAATCCTTCTAATTTTGGCGCGACTGCTTCCCATTGGCTACTTTACATTTTATTATTTTTCTTTTTTTCTGATTTTTAACCGGATGGATGCGTGGAGCCTTATGCGTGGCGACGCGTTTATTCATTTTGTATCAGGCAGCCGACGAGCCAATATCCGGTTGGGAGCTTTTTGTTAATTCCTAAATCCCCACAGGTATGTGTCTGAAAGTGAACGTAATAGCACGACTGGAGTTCGAATTCGTACACTCCGATTCCACAGTACAATGCTTGAACCATTACACCACATGGTGTGTGTTTATTGCAAAAATATAAACAATGTAAACAAAATAATATTCACAATAAGGCAATACAAATAAATAGGCAAAGAAAAATAAATTTATATATCAACAAGTAAAAAAAAAAAGAAAACATTACAAAAAACAGTATAAATGTTCGAATGTGTTAGTCGACTTAATATTTCATGCTGTAGCAGCCATAGATCTATTTTCTTTCGCGAATCAATGCCCCCGCCAAACGATTCGGCTATACACTAACCAGGCAGAGCGCATCGATTCCTTCTCCCTCTCTAGAACTATTTTTTCTAGTCCTTTTGGTAGTCGGCCGACAAAGGAGATAGCAGATAGCACCTAGCTAGCGGCCATGAAAGACCTCTTTCGCCTTCTTTGAAGAACACGCGGCGACTAGCTTCACACACGAAAAAATCAGCCTTGCGGTCAGTCACATAAGCAACTCGCTACAGTGACACACACACATGGTCAGAGAGCACCGAGCTCGCAGCCATGACAAACCTCTCTCGCCTTCACAGAAGAACACGCGGCTACTAGCTTCACACACAGAAGAACCAGCCTAGCGGTCACTCACACGAGCAACTCGCTACAGTGACATACACCCACACACTTCCTACAAACTCAAAGACCAACATACTAACCGGCGACGCCAAAAGGGATACTTTCTCATTCTTACTCTTTCATACCTGCTACTATAATAAACCTTTCGTTATTGTGTTTTCAAAAGAAGTTTCGTTATTCATTTGTGTTGTCAAATAATTTATAGTGTTATGGAAACTAACCATTCCAAAACACTAAAATGCAAATTACTAATATACATGAGAATTGCAATGTATTTCAGAAGGCCGAGTTTTCTCAAACGTTGATCGTTTGTCTCTTACGAGATGTGAGGAAATGTTTGAGACCCTGCGCGTGCGTGAAACTGGAACACGTCCAACCGAAAAGCAGAAGAAAAAAGAAAAAAGGTCGCTGACTATATATGCACCCATGTTATGTGTCTTGAACGATATGTCGTTAAGGTGGCAAAGTGAAGAATCGAAATTGTAGAATATATATATGGTAACCATGTCACGTGATCGACTCCGAACACACGATTTATTTTGCGTGGGATAAAATCAAATGTGCAGACGTAGTTGGGGGCACAAAGAACGGGATTTCTCTGTCCAATAGGCTCCCGAAACGATTTAATTTACCGATGTCACCACCTTTTGTTTCGGGAACGAGTGAATCGTGGATCCTATTTTCTAGAATTCTTTTCACCACGCGATCATCGACGGGCATTTTAAAAGTATGGGAGTTTAAATCCTTGAGAATAACAATTTCTGGTATGTTATTGATTCTGTTCAAAGTTAGAAATAACACATCTATTTTCATTACTGACTGATAATTTGAGAGATAAAACTTTAAGAAAATCAAGATTAGATTGAAACTGATTCCTTAGTTGGATATAAGTTATATAACAGACAATTCATTTGTAAAATATATGAACCCCAGGGAACATGAAATATTCTTTTAGATACAAAGATCAATTCGAAGGTGTAAAATAACAGTTCCTTATTTATTAGATATGCCAAATATACTGAGGTTTATTTTCCACTCTGTTATGTAGATATTATTATCCATGAAATAAGAAATATCATTATATGAAAGAAGAGGACCATAAAAAAGATATAAAGATTCACATAGTTTGTTGCACTATTAATGAGAATCGAAAACTGATGATGATGTACGATATAACTGATAGCAGTATTTTCAACAGCAACAGCCAACTGCTTCTTCAGACCTGCACCAAGCATAATCTTTTAATCACTAACACCATATTCGGCCTTCCTACTCACAACAAGATATCCTGGATGCATCCCCGCTCTAAGCAATAGAGTCTGATCGACTATGTCATTGTGAGACGGAGTGATAGGCTGGATGTGAGAATCATTAAGGCCGTGTGCGGTACAGAATGCTGCACAGGTCATCGTTAAATCATTTCTAAACTAAGCATCAGAGTCCAACCTAAAACAAGATCACAGGACATCAAGGGACAATGGCTGAAGGTGGTAGAAAAGTTCACCTACCCTCTCTAAGTCTATCGTCATGGATGACGAGATGAACACCAGACTCGCAAAAGTGAGTACAGCCTTTGGCCGGCTCAACAGGAATGTGTGGAATCGAAGAGGCATCTCGGAAGCAACCAAAATCAAGTTATACCGAGCTGTCGTTCTTACTGCCTTCCTTTATGGCTGTGAAACGTGGAAAACTTACCAACGGCATATAAAGAAACTAAATCACATTCACACGACCTATCTGAGGAAGATTCTTGGCATCACAAAGCAAGAACACATCCCCGACACCGGGCTTCACTTCCCAGCATCTATACCATCTTCATGCAATCACAGCTTCGTTGGGCCGGTCATGTTGTCCGCGTAAAAGATCACGGCCTTCCGAGAAAAATACTCTTCGGCGAACTATCTCAGGGCAAGCGCTCCCAAGAAGGCGAGAAAAAGCGCTTAAAGACACACTGAAGGTCTCCATGAAATCTTTCGGTATCGCCACTAATTTCCTGGAATACCTGGCGAAGGACAGAGACAAATATATATATATATATATATATATATATATATAGTGTCAGTAGCTAAAAACATTTAAGTACCTTAGCACTGGTTTGAAAATTAATTCTGTTAACTTAGAAACATGCAACTGACACTTAATAGAATTAATTTTCAAACCAGTGCTAATGTACTTAAATGCCTTTAGCTACTGATACTATTTATAGAAACACATTTTAAAGCAAACGCTACACACTCCAAAGACAGCTCTTACATAGTTGTAATGCAAAAACAAAATTTACATCACTTTTGTAATAGATCCTCCCCTGATGATGGCCCAAAGTCGGGCAGAAAGTACTTATGATATATTCTATTCCCGCCGAATACGATAAAAGCAATACGGCAATATGAACGGATCAACAAAAAAATATGTAGACAGAAAATGTTTATTATGTTCAACGAAATTTGTATATATATATATATATATTCAAGATTGTTAAACGATGAAAGACAAAGGATTTCATTTTGTAAATCTAATTCCCTTCTCTTGTTTTCATACAAGTGGTTTTATTTCTTTCTTTAATGGAATATCAACTTCGTGTATTATGTAATGACAAAACCATTCTTGTAGAATAATGGGGTTCATATATTTCCCAAATGTATGGGCTCGAAAGAGAACGTTACTACCGCAACAGAAGTTTGAATTCGCTTACCTCAAGACTGCAGTCCCGCACACATATAATGGAATGTCCGAAACCAACGTTAATTTTATTCAAATGATTTTAATCGAATGAGGTCAAGCATACTTCTGGCTTTAGATCCCATTTTGAATAACATTTATTTTCATTGTTTCTACACATACATACTTTTGTATTTCAACAATTGAAGTTAACTAAAAAAATTTAATGACATTCCATTCTATCAACTTTTATTAACAATATATATATATATATATATATAAGTTGGATCAACAATCCATGGTCTGGCATATAATCCTTTGATTATTTTTTTATCTTATATTTCGTAATGATCATTCTGCTAAAATCTATAAAATTGATATTTAGTAAGGGTGTGAGTAAAATGTTTTTCTCGTTACTAAGCAACATATTTGTTAATGTACCTTCATAGGTAGATAGATAGATAGATAGATAGATAGAACAGGTTTGTAAATAATTTCAACTTTGGTATTTAGGTTTTTATTTTTTCATATATTTGTGTTCGAAACGAGTATAAGATTTTTTGTCTTCAGCTGATTTTAAATGAGTTTTTCGCTTTTAACACACTATTTTTGACATGATAGATAGATATTCTTTTTCTTTTACTTTAAAGCCGCTATTTTTTAACATTCTACATTTTTAAACGTTGACCCGTTATTTTTGACATACTAATTTTTGGTCTTTTTTTTAACTTTAAAATCTCTATTTTGTTTAATTCACTTATAACCCGCTGTTTTTGATATTTTGTTTCATTTTTGTTTCGTCTTTATTTTACTTTCACCCATGATTTTGGCAATCTTTTTTTTTCATTGTTAGATTTCTTGTTCATTTCTTAACCCGATTTTGCGTATTATATATTTAGATTTCTCTTTCAACTAGTAATTTTTGGCATTCTGTTTTGTTTTGTTTTTTTGTTTTTGCTTTTTGTTTTTTGTTTTTGTTTTTTTGTTTTTAGTTTTTTATTATTTTCGTTTACGTTAAACATGCTATTTTGAGCATTTCATTATTTTTTTCAATTTTTTTTCAAACGTGCAGTTTTTGGACATACTAATTTTTTTGCTTTTTTTCTTTCACTCACTAATTTTGGCATTCTATTTTTGTTTTGTTTTGTTTGTTTTTATAGGAATTTTATCACGCTATTCTCGGTAAATCTAATTTATTTACTACATTTTTTTTTCAATTTTTCAATATTTTTTTTTCAATTTTTCAATATTTTTTTTTCAATTTTTCAATATATTTTTTTCCTTAAATCGGCAATTTTTATTTTACTTTCACCTGTTTATTTTGGTATTCTATTTTTTTTTTTTTTAATTTAGACCCGCTATTATTCGGGTATTATTTTCTACTTTCACCCCGTTTTACTTTTCATCTATTTATTTATTTATTTATTTTTGCCATTCTATTTTTACTTGTTTTAAAAATTTAAATCGGTTTTTGTGGGGAATGGCACATCCTTTTTTATTATCATTTAAACTGGATTTTGCAGTGTTCTACTTTTTTTTCTTTAACATGCTATTTTTGACTATATTTGTTTTTGACTTTCACCAGCTATTTTTCGCTTTCTATTTTTATTTTATTTACTTTGATTCGCCATTTTTGACATTCAATTTTTTTTCATTTTAAATTCCCTATTTTTCTTCTGCATTCTATTTTTATTTTTATTAATTTCAAGGTCTGTTTTTGTATTCCATTTTTTTCTTCTAATTTACCCGCTTTTTTGTCGATCTATTTCTTTTTTTTTTTTTTTTTTTTTTTTTGCTTTCACTTGGTATTTTTGACAATAAATTTATTTTCTTCTTTTTATTTTTTTACTTTCAGCCGCTATTTTAGGCATTATATCTCTTTTTCTTATTTCCATGAAACCTACTTTTTTGATATTCTAAATTGTTCTCTTTGTAACGCTCACCCCCTATTTGTAGATATCATACATTTAATTTTTGTTTTTTTTTAATTAAAACCCCTTCAATTACTGTTCAGTTTGACTTTTTTAAATTTCAAATCTCCTATTTTAGAGCATTCGACTATTTTTTTTTCGCTTGTTATCAGCAATTTTTGGCATTCTATTTTTTTTTTTTTTTTTTTTTTTACTTTTATCTTGGATTTGAGGCCTTGTTTTTCTTTCTTTTATTATTCTAAACCTACTTTTGTGGAGCATTATACATTCTTTTTATTTTGTTGGGATTCTATTTTTCAGTTGATTTGGTGTTTTTACCTTTTACCCGCTATTTTGGGGCATTTTTGAAAACCTTTGAACCAGCTATTTTGGGCTCCTATACGTATTTTTTAAAATTTCACCCGTTATTTTTGGCATTCTATTTTTCATTCAGTTATTTGTCATACATTCTCACGTTATTTGTGGGCATTGTACTTTTGCTTTAATTTCACCCGCTATTTTTGGCATTCTATTTCAGTCCTTTCATTGTTTGTTTGATGTTTTTTGTTGTTTTTTTTAAACCTGCAGTTTTTCTTTTATCCCACTGGTTTTTGGTATTCTGTTTTTTCTTTAGACTTTCATCCAATATTTTTGGTATTCTGCTTATTACTTTTTGTTTTGTTTTTTTACTTTAAAACCGCTATTTTTGGCATTCTGTTTTGTTTGATTTGTTTTTGTTTATTTTTCAGTTTTATTTTTTACTTTAAACTTGCTATTTTTGGTCATTCAACATATTTTTTCAATTTCTTTTTCGTTTTTTTTTGCTTGTTTGTTTTTTTTTTTTTACTTTATTTTCACCCTCTATCTTTGGCCTTTTTTTTTTTCTTTCACTATTTTTTTTTTTGGTCTTCAATCTTTTTATTTTTTGTACTGAATTATGTATTTTATTTATTTTTATTTTTTTAATTTTTTTTGAGTTCTAAACTCAATACTTTTTGGCAGTCTACTTTTTTCCTACTACATTTTTAGCATTCTACTTTCTGTTTTTTTTTTTTTAATTTTAATATATAATAAGTTATGATATTCTGATATTTGATTTTTTTTTTCTTCATGTGGCAGGGGCAATTTCTCCCCGAAATAGGGATAATAATAATTATAATAGTATAAATAAAGATACGCCATAGGGTAGAGAGCGGCAAGTGAAAAAGGTGCGTTTTCGAAAAAAAACAAGAGGTTGATAGGCCGTGAGGTCTTTGGTATATTAAAAAAAGAATATCATGTGAAATTAGCAGTAAAAAAGTTGGACCTTTCTTGTTTGTTGATAATGATTGTTCTAAAGAGTTTTACTCGTAAATCTGGAAATATAATCCGTATTGATTACATAAAAAACGTAACTTCAAAAATTAAACGTTATTCTCAATTATAGATATTTATTCGAATTGCTTATATTAGAAAGTTGGACACAAGAAAATCATAAAATTGTACTTTCGCAAGAGGACGGATGAATAAATTATGCGTGGCATCACGCGATTAGCGAGAGGCAAAGATATTCTCAATAAATAAGCCTCACCTCGAGTCGATGTGAGAGTTTTTGCTGTGACTGCCGGGGTGATTACTTCGTGTCAGAACCATAATTGTTGACGTGAAAGAGACGGCTGAGTCCGGGTGTGAGGAAATCATCTCTGGGCGGACGTAACGTCATCCATCGAGAAAACCTGTCGGAGATTTAACAGGCGTATGTCATTGATAAACCCGATAAGCAAAAATCACTAAACAAGCTGCAAAACAGAAAAAGGTTAAGACAAAAACCACCTCTCTCCAATGACCAACACTCGAGGTACTGTTTCAGTATAAGAGACATTTCAATTTGATTTCTTTTTCTTTATGAACTGTGTTTATTTCATCTATTGTTGGTGTTATTGTCTTTATAAAAAAAAAAAGACCCTTTCATAAAATCGGATCGGTTTGGTTGTTTTTTTCTGAAGCTCACACGATTCCAGCTCGACGAGCCTGAAGGTTGACCAACAGATAATCAACAGGATCAATCACAACGTGAGCTGTTGAGAAGATCCCAGAGAATTAGGTCTAACCTGTAACACTGAACCCTACAGAATTACGGACGAAACTGTGAAGGACAGCGGTTCAGTGGGCTTAGGTTACGGCGTTATATCATTGGTGAAGTGTCGAAGAGTCGTTGTTACATTAATGTTGCCGTGACTTAGAATCGAGTTACATTAACCATTGCCGTGACTTAGGATCGAGTTATATTAACCATTGCCGTGACTTAGGATCGAGTTATATTAACCATTGCCGTGACTTAGGATCGAGTTATATTAATGTTGCAGTGACTTAGGATCGAGCTATATTAATGTTGCCGTGACTTAGGATCGAGTTATATTAACCATTGCCGTGACTTAGGATCGAGTTATATTAACCATTGCCGTGACTTAGGATCGAGTTATATTAACCATTGCCGTGACTTAGGATCGAGTTACATAAACCATTGCCGTGACTTAGGATCGAGTTATATTAACCATTGCCGTGACTTAGGATCGAGTTATATTAACCATTGCCGTGACTTAGGATCGAGTTATATTAACCATTGCCGTGACTTAGGATCGAGTTATATTAACCATTGCCGTGACTTAGGATCGAGTTATATTAATGTTGCAGTGACTTAGGATCGAGCTATATTAATGTTGCCGTGACTTAGGATCGAGTTATATTAACCATTGCCGTGACTTAGGATCGAGTTATATTAATGTTGCAGTGACTTAGGATCGAGTTATATTAATGTTGCAGTGACTTAGGATCGAGCTATATTAATGTTGCCGTGACTTAGGATCGAGTTATATTAACCATTGCCGTGACTTAGGATCGAGTTATATCAACCATTGCCGTGACTTAGGATCGAGTTATATTAACCATTGCCGTGACTTAGGATCGAGTTATATTAATGTTGCAGGGACTTAGGATCGAGTTATATTAATGTTGCCGTGACTTAGGATCGAGTTATATTAACCATTGCCGTGACTTAGGATCGAGTTATATTAACCATTGCCGTGACTTAGGATCGAGTTATATTAATGTTGCAGTGACCAAATAGCGTGTCACATTCAATTCTTTTACATTTTACCTACTATTATAGAGCATTATAAGATTTTTTTTTACTTTCACTCGATAATTTTGCCATTTTTTTTTTTTCATTTGAACCCGCTATTTTGGGGTATTCTACTTTTTTTTTTACTTTCAGTCGCTACTTTTGGATTTTTATATTTTTTGATTTAAACCTATGTTTTAGCATTCCAATTTTATGTTTAACTTTTTTCACTTCTAAACCTGTTTCTTTTTTTGTTTTTGTTTTTTTTCTATATTCGTTTTTTACTTTTAACCTACAATTTGTGGCATTTTTAATCTATTTGGTATTCAGTTTTTTCTCTCTTTTTAACTGCTCTTTCTAGAATTTTTCCCTTTGAACCCTCTTCCTTTTTTTACATTCTACTTTTCTGTGCTATTTTTGACTTTCCATTTTTAATTCAACTCGTGTTTTTTAACATTTCACTTTTTTCCACTTTTAAGCAGCAACTTCTTTTACCCCCATTCAGCCTCTTATTGATTGTTGGTGAAAAAGCCAAACCAAAAATATGAAGATGTGAAAAAATGATTTGTTAGAAGCTTTTACTATTCAACAATGTCATAATGTTCATTTTACTTTCCATGGAAATTATTGGAGATTTTACTTTCAGAGTGTCTCTCTCATTTAAACTTAGTCTGTGAAAGAATAATCCAAAATCAAAGGGAAGATTTATATGGGAAGATTTTTAAGGTGGGATATATATAACTATGGAAATATATTTTTTCTTTATATATATTTACCAACACCTCCACTCGGGCAGGATATGACACAAGGTCAATTTTTAAGCGGAGTTTAACAGGTTTGAATTCAGAGTTTTCCTTCTCCTAGACTAGTTGTCTCTCCAAGTCTGAAGAACCTTGTCTTTCCTACTATTTACCCATAGCTGGAGGGAGAATAATTGGATTCATACCTTTCCCAAGGGTATTAATGCTATGTGAAATGCAATCAGTCTCGTCCCGGATTTCAACTCGTGTCGCCGTGTCCATTTCCTACGGCGATAACCATTACACCAAGGGCACCTCAATATTTTTTCTTTATATATATATATATATATATAAATATTTAGATTATAACCCATTGAACCCTACATAAGATGAAATATATTCCCCGAAGTTAACGGTCAAAAAGAAACAAATTTATGTTCAAATCCATCTGAAGAGCCGGTCAATAGACGAGTGAAATAAATTTATAATGGGGTATTGTGACGGTTACTGTATCTTTGTTCCGTGGTTACATTATCCTGGAAAGACGAGGAGAATCTCCGTCGACAGTACCGTACCACCCAAGCTCTAAATGTTCTCCGTAACTAGTTATATTTTATTGATAGCTTTGAAAGCCCATATAACTAGCTAAGTATAGAGCTTGCGTATAGGTTTAATTTTTCGAGATACGGACGAATGAGGATGTGTCAAGGGTAAAGAGGTCGACGTAATATAAATGAACATGTGAAGAGTTCCGAACTGGACAAACAATATGACGCATGGTTGTTTTTTCTTCTTTTCTTTATATATGTATCTTTCTTACATATTTTATTTTAAAGAAAGCACAATTATAACAACAGGAAAACAAAAAAAGCAAAACAAATACAAAAAAAAGAATATACAGAAATGTGGAGGGCAAGTAGCTTCCAATAGTGTTTGACTATGTCCTTCCAATAAGACAAAGTTCTCCTTTTTTTTCTTTCTTTTTTCTTTTTTCAACTCGTCTTAAAATTACACCCGTATCTTCTTGTCCCCTTTACAATTAAAGGGAGGGAAACTACTCGTTCTTTCCCATATTTGTTTACTTATTTTTTTTCTTTCTTCCCCTTCTTTTTGTGAAGAACAAATGTCTTTAAAGTGGATATACAATTTTAAACGAATATGTTTTCCGCCGAAACTGGCTGCTAATGAACAACTTCAAAAATGTTTCTTTGGATATTCTTGATACGGACCTTTATTTAGGTTACGTATATCATTTGTAATAAAGTTTTTGACTAACCTTTTTCCTTTCCTCTCTTTTGTCATTTTTTTCTTATCTTCGTTAATTTCTTATTAACGAGTCGCAGGGCACCATTTTTTTCTTTTACGTTGTGCCTCAGTTTCTTGCCCAACGGAGTTGACGGCTTCTATTAGGCCATTCTGTTACGAGAATTTCACCTTTCACCGGACCACGTAAAAAGGCGACCTTTCTCTTCCTTGGCGAAGCTCGGCACTGACTTTTTGGCTTTCATTCTTTTTGCCGGTAAAACGTCCTCCCTGCCTCGACCAATCGTATGTCTTTTCCCTCTCTGGGTCAAGACCTTTGCCCCTTCTCAGTTGGTCCTTCACTGTTGCTCGGGCTCGAAAACCCGCCAATCGCCTGCCTTACTTCCGGTCCTCATAGTAGTCCTTGGTTTCCTACATTTTAACCCTACCGTGGCCGCTGGCCGTCACAGTATATTGACTAATTTTCTTGTTCTTAATGATATATATATATATATATAATGTAATGCTCTCATGAGTCAAATAAAATATCTATCCGAATTTTAAGAATATTCAAGGTGTTCTGATGAAGAGCGCAGTGTTGATGGATTTAAGAAGCAAAGTTATTCAATAAAGATACTTTGTTAATATATAAGTAAAGTTGGTGACCCGAAGGCTGCCTTTTCAATAGCTACTACACGGAGGTGTAAGGAAGAGCGCTACTCCATTGCCAGGATTGCTCCTCTTTATCCTTGACCCTCACCTTATGATGTTGAGTACTAGGCAAGGCAGATCAAGAACCATTTTTTGAGTCTTTGGTATGCCTCGACCTGGGATTGAATCCCGGTCTCCTGGACCATTGGGAAACACTCTACTCATTAGGCCAATGGCCGGTTGTTCATAGGTACATGTGTTATATACATTCATATATACATTTGTTATTATTCTTTCACTATTTTTATATTAAGTTGTTTAAAAAAGAAAGCAGCTGTAATTTCGACAACTTGTGTTAAAACTATTTTAACTTCTTTGTAGCCCAACAAACAATAATTGTAGGCATAAAACTCATTCTGTTGTGGCAACATACCGATCAGGCCACAAAGAGAAGAACAGGGTAACAACACAAAAGGTTGAATAAATGTCTTTGGATAGAAGAAGTCTAACCCGAAATTCCGTGACTAACAAAATAATTAATACCCAGCCTATCTACGCGTCTATCTCTGGTTCCCCCACCACCACCACATCTTTTCTGTCTCAGTATTTTTTAGCACATCTGACTGGCTTGTCCCTTCCAACTGACCATCTTCTGCATCGCTCCTCCTACGTCGATCTTCCCCTCACTTCCTGCAGCAGATTCCCTCTTTTTTCACTGTCCTCTGCGTTGTCCACTAGTTGACCTGTGTATATGGAGAGGTGAACATTCTATTTCCGGACACACACACTTACACCTACGTATATATATAACCATGCCGAACCCATAACCATACACATGCACACACCTACATACACACACAGGCACGCACACACACACACACATACATAGAGCTATATATAGAGTCACACTGTTGAGTATTGAAAGACAAAGATTTACACAAACAACTTTGTTGATATTTAAAGTTGTTTGATAATGTTCTCTTTCGTTGTTGTTTTTTTTTTTTTACTAATTGCAAATAATACACTTGATAATTTCAAATACTTATTACACAGTTCAAGGTTTTTGATTTATTCAAAAAAGGAACACATCTGTTTCTGTTTATAAATGGATATACACATCCCATACCAATGATCATTTTAAGTTTTAATGTCTATCAAGAGGAAAAGTTAAGGTCATTACCATTCAATGATTTTCCAAAAGTTTTGAAGCAAAAACCATCCTGTACATGACATAGACCTGCAAATGACTTTGCAGTTCTACTTCTTGTCACCGCTTTTTACAATAGTTAGAATTTTAGTTTATTTATAACATTTGGGTGAAAAATTCCTAGGCTAACTAAGATGATCTGATGGAATGTAACCAAATGAGGTTAATTTCTCAACATATCGCCCATGCAGTCCACATACTTATTCCTTTGATGTTGTAGTGTCTTGATTTCATTGATAAAAAAAATGTCATCAACCACAGACATGACATTATCATGTGAACTTTTCAACCAACGAAATTTTCAGTCCACTCTCGTAATTATAAAGAATATATTTTATCTTTCTTATAAAATATCCAGACATATTAATATTTATAAACTATTACACACAAACACACACACACACACACACACATATATATATATATATATATATATATATATATATATATATATATATATATCATCATGTCGTGCCGCCAGCACGGATATCCCTGACCCTCTCTCGCCACTTCTCCCTATTATTCATCGCCTCTGACAGGTCTTCAGGGTTACATCCTGTGTCCTCACTTAGCTGCTGTATGTATGTTCGAGCTGGTCGTCCTGCTTTTGCTTGGCCATATGTGGGGGTCCATAGGAGTACATCATTTATGAGCTCGTCCTTGCTTCTCCAGCAGTGTCCTGCGTGTCTGGTTCGTCTAACTTGTATAGTTTTTGTGATGGGAGGCAAGTGGCCTTATAGTTGGTGTCTTGTGGAGTGTTGTCGCCAGGACTTGTTCAATATTGCTCTCAACATTCTTGTGTAATTGCCGTCTAGTTTCTTCTCCAGCCGTTTAGTTAGCGTCCATGTAGTGCATCCATATAGTAGTATCGATACAACCGCTGCCTGGAAGAAACTGCGTTTCATTTTATCGGTCAGGTCTGATTTCCATATGATCGAGAGCCTATCGATAGCCGTCCATGCTTTCGTCAGTCGTGTGTCGATGTCGTTTTCGGTTGATGAGACGCTACTTCCTAGGTAGGTGAATTTGTCTACAAGTTTCAGAGAGGCTCCGTCTAGTGTGGTAATGTTGCCTGTTTGGTTGTTACACATATATTCAGTTTTGTGCGCATTGACATAGAGGCCAATGCCTGCTGCGGCTCGTTCCAAACTATGCAGTAGTGTCTCTGCTTGATTAGGTGTATTCGCCAGTAACGCTATGTCATCAGCGTAGTCGGCGTCGGTGATTGTTTTTTCGGGGTACTTTTTGCTTCTTTTCTTCGTCAGCTCGAAGCCATTTTCTCTGATTTTGTCGATCGAAGTTCTAAGCACGTAGTCTAGACAGATGATAAAGAGGTATGGAGCTAGCGTGTCTCCTTGTAGTACTCCTGCAATAATGTCGAAGTATTCTGTGTCTCCATCTGGTGAACGTACTTTCACTTTGGTGTTTCTGTAGAGAATTATAATTGCTGCAATGGTTTCTAAGAAGGACTTTTTTTTCTTTTCTTTTTTTTCCACGTACACATGGGAAGCAGCATGATGTACGTGAAGGTATTCGAATGCGCAATACCTAACTTTTCCTGGACGTGTGAGTCTCACGGCTTAACGCTCAGGATTGTCAATTCAATCGGGGGGAACTACTGCTGCTCATCTATAAGAGTGGCTTCTATAGATGAGAATAAAAACAGCCATCGAAAGATAACCATATATATATATATATATATATATACATATGTATATATATATATATATATATATATATATATATATAAGCTGACTTTTTATACAACTGCTACCACAAAGACAACAGCAGCAGCGCCATTAATAAAGCTCTCAGACTTAGGTTTGGTTGGTTTGTTTAACGGCATATCAACCTTTGAAGGTTATTTAATTCCAAAGTCATTCTCCTAGAAGAACAGTAGTGGTACTATTCAACCCTTAGATAGGAGGATAAGGGGGTTCATACATTTCCCAAGGGTAGTTGCCCGAAAGTGAACGTAATAGCGCCACTGGAGTACGAACTCACTTACTACGATCTCGCAGTCCATCGCTTTAACCATTACACCACGAGGACACCCCAGCTATCAGTCTTTAATGTCAGATAAATCATAACTGCCACAAACTTAGAAACCTATTTAATAATTTCCTATTCACCATTTAACTAATATTAGTGTATTTAGTGAAATACTAAGATTGAAAAACAAAAAAAAAAAAAACAAAAAGGAAAGACACATTTAAAACATGTAATAAATGCATATAATAATATAACAAATGTTGCAACAATTCACTGTGTATCCCAAAATAAATAAATGTACACAGTGCTCCAATAATAAGCACGCATGGAAGGAGATACAAAAATGGGTAAATATGTCTTGATTTTCATGACGAGGCGAAATACTATACCCCACCCCTGAACTTCGAAAGAACATCTCCATTCTGCTAAATGAAATGAAATAAAAATGCCATGATCTTTTTAGTTCTCACTCTATGAATGAAAGTTAAAAAGACTACATTTTCTCCCATGTATGATGCGTTTTGAAAAAAGTAATGTAAATGTCTTATTGGTTTTTCTTGGTGAAATGAAATAGAGTACCTTACGAAAGAAGGAACTATCTCCATTTTTCTTTAGGAACAAATAAAAATCATGTCCATTTTGATTCATGTGTGAGGACTGAAAAAAATAACAAAGGCAAAAAATCAAATAAATTGTCTAAATTCCCACATGCCCAATGGCCATGTGATATGTGAAACCATGTCCCCAATCCGAGGAAAGACAATTATTTTGTTTCCCCAGAAAATCTTCATCAAGTGGTGACTCTAGGGTGAGGCATGGTTTCAAGCCCAAAGCTTCATTATCACTAACAAAGAGTACAGCAGTAGTACCTTATGATACGAAAAAGGCTTTTGTTTTTAGATTACATTGTAGTAATATTAGATTTTTGCAGGTGTAGCTTTTGTCTGATTTTGATACATTTCCATTTTTCTACTTTGGTCAGATATTGAAATATATGCCAAATTAGCAATTAAACATCAACTTCTGACTTCAGTGGGAGTATCAGTTTTCTCACTATTATTTTGCATGTTTCTTTGGCAGATTTTCATACTTTTCCAGGTTACCTTAATGTGCTCAATGAATATTTTCATCAAAATGATCCATTAACTCAATGAAGTGAATTCTTTTTTAAATTAATGGATCAATTCAAAACATTCAGTCTCTGGGCAGTCAACATTATCTCACCAAGAAAGATAACATTCCAAATATACAGCAATACATTCATCTAATAGCAAATGATTATACTTATTTGTATAAATAACTGCTCGAAGATTTTCTTTTGCAAACTTTATTGTTTTTTATTCAAAATTTAAATAATAACTTTTAAAATGGAGTTCCTACCGTCTAAAAAACTGTCATGTCGACGGACTGTTCAGATTAATCCCGAAATACAGGGAACCTCTAGAAGATACGGTGATTGCTTCTCTTCGAAAAGAAGGAGAATTTAATACCACATTATCAACACAGTAAGGAAACTTCCGGTAACTATCGACCTAATCAAACAAGAAGCTCTAAATGATGAGTCTATCAAGCAAACCAAAATTTGTAATATTTTCTCCCAATGCGACGAAGTACTGCTATATCGTGAGCGAATAGTCATTCCCGCGATACTACAAAGGAGAATCCTGAAAGATTTCCATGCTGGCCAGGTAGGAATAACAAGTATGAAAAGTCTTATGAGAAGTTATGTGTACTGGCAAAACATGGATAAAGATATCGGAAATATCGTAAAAACTTGTAAAGGCTGTGCCTTGGCAGTTAAGGCACCCACAATGAAATATAGCTCTTGGCCAAAAACGGACCGACCACGGTCCCGAATACATACAGAATTTGCTAGCCCGCGAGACGGATTCTGCTATCTTAAAGCAGAAGATAGTTTTTCGAAATGGCCCGAACTCCTTAGATGTACAAATCCCACTGCAGAAGTTACAATCAATTTTCTCCAGGAACTGTTCGCCAGATTTGGGTTAGTTGATTGACTAGAGTCCGACAATAAGACACAAATTACGTCCGGTGACTTTAAAGATTTTTGTGAAACCCAAAAGTCATATCACGATCGCTCCATATCACCCAAGGTCCAACGGTCAGGCCGTGCGCTTTGTTGAGACGCTGAAGAGAAATCTTTCTGGGAAATGGGTACAATTGAGAAAACAGTAGAAAATATGATCTACATAATTAAAGGTCCCCAGTTTACTCATCACAATAGACTTTTAAACCAAATCAGAAAACGCTTTTTGGGTGATTCTGACGCCGTTTAAAGAGGAAAAGAAAAATGAGAGACTGTATTGTCGATAACCCAAATAGAAAAAGTTATTAAGACTCCTGAGGAGTTAATACTTAGGAGAGGGATATTATGGCAATTTACCCACGCACTCATGAACTCTCCCAGCTATGAATAGCAGCAGGTACTGCTCTTAGGTAGAAGGTAATATTCCAGCAGACAACCCTAGCAGTCGGAGCGAAACAGACTCGCTGGTAATTTGTACATGTTGTATTACTGTTTTTTGTTTAATATATTTTTCAACTAAATTCTTTTCTTGTGTCTTTATTTCTGGCCCCTAACAAGGCCATCACAATATATATGGGTCATTCAAAAAGTTCTCCCAAAAAGAAGTGTATATCTAAACATTTTTGCCCTTGTCACAATATTACTTCCTATAAAACTAAGTAAAAGTTGGTGACCTTAGTTAAGGATGACTTGAAGGCTCCCTTTTCAATAGCTACCATGCCGAGGTGTAGAGGAGAGCTCTACTCCATTCCCTGGATTGCTCCACTTTACCCTTGATCCTTACCTTATAATGCTGAGTATTAAGCAAGGTGACATCAAGTATCATTTTTTGAGTCTTTGGTATGACTCGACCTGGGATTGAACATCAGTCTCCCGGACTATTGGCGAACACTGAATAACTTTTGGATCAAGAATTTTTTTAAAAGAATCAAACTGTACAAATTGGTAGCGTACGACTATCAAGTGAAGGAGTAAATCATGATGTGTGTGTGAAGCCAGAGTTCATGGACGGTCATGCATGTTATAAGTTAAGGAACTCACTTGGTGGGTATTGTGGTATAAGGGTGGTAAGGGTATCAGATGATCTTGGTAGGTGGTAGCATCCATGGACAGGGTGGCATTGTGGCTAAGTCAGCAGTTGTTCACAGTGGGTGGTATGTCATAAACCTGTCAGAGTTCAAGACGAGTTCTTATGGTGGAGCGTTTTCTTCCCTTCGTCCTTTGGTAGGCTAGTCAGCCGCCTTTGAAGATTTTCGCTGCTTGCATAGTTAGCCTTTGGATCAAGTCCGTTCAGGGAATTTTTTAGGGTGAAGATTTATGATTGGCTGAAAAAAGGTAATTTGTTAATGTGAATTAATTTCTTGCATTCTTGCCCAGAACCTCTGCACAGGGCCTCTTGCGCAAAGACACATTTTATTCATTGTCTCGGCAGCAGCTGTCAGGCTAACATCCGGTCAAATGCTACCCTTCTCCAGCCACGTGTATGTTTGTTGAGTGAAATCGTAAATCGGGAGAGATCTGAATTCTGCTATATAACAAACCCTAAAGGTAATGACATAATATTTACTAAATAATTTTTAATAATATTTACTTAATAAATTTCCTAATCAGATCAAAAATAGCAATAGTATCAAAAATTTAAGATTAAATTGGATGATTTCAGAAAAAAAAGGATTTAAGAGGATATTTTTGTGCACTACCAAATAAATTATTAAACATAATTTTATCTGTATATAGATATTGAATTAAAAGTGTATTTGTTCTTGACAAAGATTTTTTTAAAGGGTGATGAGAAAAGATAATAAAAAAAGGAAGATAACCAAGGAGGCATAACAAACAAAGACATCAAGAAATGTTTATATTTTTTGTGTTTCAATTGGTTTTGGTGTTATTACTTAGTTCATCACTTTATTTTTTATAAGAATTAAACTTTCTCTTATATTAACAATATGTTTAAACCTCAATATTAGTTTAAACACAACTAAAAATTCACAAAATCTCAATATGATGGAAAACCAACAGAGTCATAAAGTATTGTTGGGGTATTCTGGGTTAGTGTATTTGCTTTTATTTTGTTTTTTATTTGTTTTTTTTTATAATTTATTAATTGTTTCCTCTCTCTCTTTTTTTTTTTTTTTTTTTGCGGCATGAGTATGAAAAACAATACTCATATATATTTATTTTATCATGGAGTTTGAAAATTGCTAATGTCAGTGGTTTGCTTTTTGTTTTTAGGTTTCGAATGAGTTTTATTATAGAATTGTCTGATTGTCATGTAATATCTTCCCATTACTGCCAATGGAAGTTAAGGCATTTGATTAACTGGTAAAGTTAGAAGTGACTTTGATTTGAAACAAACAATGAGAATATTTGTATTTTGAGTTTTAGTTGTTAGATTTCTCATTTACAACAGAGTGGATGTGTTCTTTTTTGTTTTAACATTGTAGAAACCTTGGGTTTTTTTTTAGGGTTTTGATGTTAGCTTTAGTAGATGCAAAAACTTTCCTTCTCTCTGTGAGGGATGGTTTGGAAACTCACCGAAATTACCATCCTGAATTATTAAAACACTAATAAATGTGGAAAACTTCTATAACTACAGTTAGGAAAAAATTACCAAGTCGAAGATGTTGTTAGCTATTATAATTTTAACTTTTATTTTTGGTGAGGGCCGATTTGTGACTAATGGATGGAAGAGGATTTAAAAGTACAGCAATATGCATAGGTGCCTTACCTAAAGGCTATTCTGCTTTATATCCCTTCTTCGGATTAAGGGGGGTAACTCCTTTTAGATTATCTCCCTTTGTTAGCTTTTCCTTAGCAGAAACAAACATCAATGCATTCTTGTCTATTTTTTCATCAGTGAAATCAAGTGGCAATCAGTTTTTTCTCTTCAACACTTTTGTTAGAGATTTACATATTAAAGTGACAAATGCAGCACAAACTGAATAGACTTTTTTCAAATGAGTCACAAGTTATTTTACAAAAAAATTTTATGGGAGAAAAAAAAAGGAAATGATATAACTAACATGAATCAAAAGTTTTGCAATATTTTGGCATGTGCTAATTTGCAGAATATAAACCTTATGATCCAGGAATTTCAAGTCAGTGAAGGTACCTACATTGGTTGGTAGTATCATGCTAGTTGGTACTCTAGCATTTTATGCATTGATTCACTATATGTGTGATTTGAAAACGACACAAATGAATGTGCAACATTATCTAATTTGGGAACATATGCTTTACAAGTTCAAACTGACCCATCACATTGTAGAAGTAACAAAAAACATATATTGTGCAAAAGGTGAAAGTACAATTGATCTCAGTAAATTAACCTAATGGTTCAAGAAATTTTACTTAGATTGCAAAAAGTTCAATGATCAACAAGATCAAGTAGGCCTAAAACAGTGGATTCTAAGGTTGTACTCCAAACCATGTGTAATGCGGCAACAATAAGTAGACACTTGAAACACCACAGTTCTCACCGCATAGACATTTGTACTATCATGGTTCTAATGGGTCTATCATATTTACCAACCCTTCTGCTTGGGCAGGATATAACACAAGGTCAATTTTTAAGCGGAGTTTAACAGGTTCCAAATCAGAGTTTTCCTAGACTAGTTGCCTCTCCAAGGCTGAAGAACATAGTCTGCCCTACTATTTACCCATAGCTTGAGTGAGAATACCTAAGGGTATTAGTGCTATGTGAAATGCAATCAGTCTCGTCCAGGATTTCAACTCGTGTCGCCGTGTCCATTTCCTACGACGATAACCATTACACCACGGGCACCTCCATTTTAACAGGTCTATGAGTGTAGCACTACACTTTCAGTTCCAGTCAGACCTTCATTGTAAACTCGCCATGAAAAAAAAGGGACAAACACTAAAAAACACTGTCTTTGTAAATACAAAAGTTTATTCCCTACTGCATTTGTCAGTAGTCATCAAGAAGGGAGAAACAGAGTATGAAAAATAAGTCGACTGCTTTAGTTAAACAGAGAGAAATAAAACATCATGAGGAGAGAGAGAGAGAGAGAGAGAGAGAGAGAGCAGACACAGAACTTGATATTTTCTTTCTTGGTTTTGGTTGTAGTTCTCACACATGCTTGCTTGCTGATTCCATCTTCAGAGCTTTGCAACTGGTGTGGGACCCCTTCGTGGAGTTCACCCAAAAATTTTCAGCCAGTCATGTCTTGTCCCCCACTGACTTTCTTTTCCTGTTTTCTATCCCATATCCCCCACCGAATGGTTTTTCCATTTGATTTTCTTCCAGCCATTCAGAACCCATCAGTGATTTGCTGCAGATACATTTCTATTTTTAACCCAGGAATCCGCTGCTATCCTAACCTAGATTTGCTCCCCCCTGTTCACTTTCCCATTCGTTTCATCCTTATAGTCTTTCTCACTCTTTGTCTCTGCGACTGTCTCGAACCTCTTTCTCATATATATCCCTCCTTTTCCACCATCTTGTAGTCAACCTGTAAATCTTGTTAGAAAACAACTTATTACTAAAACAATCACCCAGTGTCTCTAATTTTATTACACATGGAGATAAATCCAGGAAGTAGAACTCAGAGAATATCAGACAGTGGGGTTTGTTATTTTCACAACTTTAGCTAAAGCATCTGGAGCTGCTGCATTGTGCTGCATGTGCTACCAAGATGAAAGTGCAGCTGATAACAGCAAAGTAACCAGATTGTTCAAGAAATTTTGCAAAGATTGCAAGAACCTCAATGATCAGGCAAGATAAGGTTAGCCTAAAACCATAGAATCTGAAGCTGTGCTCCCAGCCACAGTAGCAAATCTGAAGAATAGCCCTTAAAGAGTATCAGGCGAGCTTGGCATCTCATAATCCAGTGTGGTTTGTCCCCTTCCCAACCTCAGTGAGAATCCAGATTGTGTCTCGTGTTAACAAAATATTATTACCAAAATATTGCAAAACCTTTGACTCACCTTTGTAGTTTCTATGTTTCAAACTTGTATTGTGATATTATAAATCAGTGAGAATGATTTTTGACATATAATATAGCATTTAAGTCCAGCACAATTAAACATGGAAAAATACAAGAGTCAACCAATGTGATGGATAATTATTAAACTCCAGGTCAATCTGAGACTATGGCTTTCATTAGATGGCTTCTCTCAGTTGATCAAAACACTTCTAGAGTTAAAATAAATTAGTGAGAAGCACCCAACCTGAATGGTTGAATATTTCATCTCCTCTCTTATTGTTAATAACCCGTTTAGGCCAAGTGGGTAATGATGAGAAAAGTCATTGATAAATGAAATACAAAATGCGCACATGAAATGGTGGTTGTATTGATCAAGGATGGCAACATGAAAGAGACATTAGATCAACCAAGGTAATAAGATAACCAACTGAAAAAGAAATGAAATTGAAGAAGAATTAACTGAGATGAGGTGAGGAGATGGGAGCTCACCAATCATAGTGTAAGGTGTTACATTTCAATATGCCATCTTTAAATAGATGATGGACTTTGTTGAATATTATAATTAAAAAAATAATAAACAGGCAACTTATTTATTTCGGATATAAAAGCCTTTATTCAGACAATCAAGATTTTCTTAACAGTTCCACACAAACATGAGGAGAGAGGGAGACCTTGTAAGGATTTATGAGGCTTCTGGCTACAAAGTGGCACCCATCACTCAACCTAACTAATTCGCACCAACATCTAACCCAACTTCTGTCTTAGATTTCAAAACTCAACTCACCCCCTTAAATCCCCAAATTATCTTTTCTTATATAATATTTTCTTAAGCACTGCATCAGCAAGTTATATTAGAACACATATCATTAACTTTTATTTGACTAAAATCAATCTTATCCCAAGTCGATGACATGATTTGTTTACCATTAAAGACATCTGGCCGCAAAAATGATTTGCATACACAACACTCCAGCAATCAACAAAACAATCTGTCAAACCTGCTATTCCCCACATTTGCATGAATTACACCATATGAACTTTTGTGACAGAGTACACTGGCACTCAAAAATTTGTTACCAGTCCATAACCTCACCAAACTAAATAATGAAATAGCTAATATAATCAATTATCAATAGAATAATTAATATATTTAATTACCAGCCTAATTATTTTACATTTAACCTAAACATTTTTTGTTACCTAAATCTTCTTTAATTATCTTAAAATCATAAAACAATAAATTGTCTCAAGCCTAAAAATTAAATGACAAATTTTGTATCAAAAATCACTGAACAGAAGACATGGCTTATAGTAAGTTAAAAGGTGTTGAGGGTTAAAATTCACACAGGTATTATACAATGTAAACATTATATGGAGGAAAAGGCAGTTTTATTTCAAAGGATTGATGAAAATTTTTGCTTTTGATTCCATTATTTTCAAATTGTGTCATCTTCATGCATTTATCAATTTGATTTATGCTTTATAATAAAATCAAAATTGTACAAATCAAAATTTAAGGAAAATTAAAAAGTAACATGTTAGATAATTGTGTAGCATTGATTTTCCTAGTCCTGCCTTAAAAATCAGCATTGAAAAGTTATAGCTTTTCATCTATGCTCAAAAACAAACAACTGACTCCAGTTAGAATTAAACTAGAACCACAACCAAGAAATAATCATGCATATTTAGTCAACTTAGCTTAGTTTGATACAAGTTCATATAAAAAGAAATAGAATAGTGAGAAGATTGTGTAGTGCCAACCTTCCAAGAAGGGACATCAGGTTATCAGCGTATTATAATCACTTTTGTATTTATTTTTCATCCAATTTTTGTTGCATTTTAAAGCAGTATTCAGGTAATTCTTCATTTCATTATATCCTCTTCTCTTCTCAGATGTAAAAGTGATCAGCCTCAGCAATATAATAAAAAAACAATGCTAATATTGTAAAAGAAAAACTAGAATCATACATTAATTTATGGCCAAGTCTGCTGGGACTGTAGAATACATTGACTGCATTGCTGCAGAGGGACAAGACTTCCCTAATGAGTGTCCTAGATATGACACAAAACAATCCTATAGTGAGGTTCCAGTTATGCTGGAGCTTTGGGTAATGCAGAGTACCCCTTCATTGCCATTGCTCCCAGGTCCACTCAGGCCAGGACTGATAGCACCTGATAGGGTCCTTTCTATGAGTCAAATAGAACTAAGCTGTGTACTTATGCTAAACTGAATTGCTTAAAATAGAAGCGTTTTGACATGTAAACTACAAACTTATGCTAAACTTATTTGTTAGGAATGGAACAGTTTTTGTAAGCTAAACTGATTTGTTTGAAATGGAACAGTTTGACATTGAAACTGTACTTACACTAAACTGAATTGTTTGAAATAGAACTGTTTTGACATTTAACTGTGTGTAAAAAAAACTATACTTATACTAAACTGAATTGTTTGAACAAGAACTATTTGACTAAACGGAATAGCTTGAAATAGAAATGTTTTTTTAGAAGTAAATTGTGTACTTATGCTAAATTGAATTGTTTGAGATATTCATTTGTATAAAAATTGATTTGGCATTCAATAACCTACAAAGGTTGGTATGCCATAAAACCTAAACAAACAAACAAACATGCATTCATTGAACTGTTTGTGAGAATAATGTTCATTATTTGAATTTAGTCTTAATAGTTCTTGCAGAAGAATTTAAGTGATAAATGAAAATAGAGTTGTCAGAATTAAAAATATTCAAATGAGAAATATGATTTAACCACAAAATTGTGTTTTAAAATAATTATAGGATTTCCTGTTGTAAATTGTCACTGAAGCATGATAGCTGAAATTGAAGTAGTAACATATTTCAATGGGTCAATATTCAAGTGAAAAGAGTAGTTAAGATTTTATGGCAGCCATTTCTATTCAGATTACTGCCGTAACATTATCTTCCTATTTCCATTTTTCCTAATTTAAATCTGTAGCGATTTAAGCTGTGAAGAAAGAATACAGAGTTTGCTAAAGTAATCTCCCTTGAATTTTTCATCTCATGAGTTATTTCCCTTCAAAATCACAAACTGCAGACGACAATAACACTGGCCAGCCTGATTTTTGATCCCAAGAAACAAAACAGGTTTTTTTTCAAATTTGATGGTGCTGATTCCGAAAATGACTTTAGTTTTTCCTGATTAGCTACCATTATTGCTCAACTGAAATTGCTTATTTTCAAAAAAAGATCAATTTACAATCTTAGCTGATCGCAAAATTTAGCTGATAATCATTGTAGAAATACATTAATTTTTTGGTAGGCTGAGCAATTTATGTCAGCCACCAGAAATAAACTATTTTTTATTTGAAAACATGTGTTTTTGAGTCAAAAAATTTTAGTTAGAAGTACCGAATTTTTCCAATTTATTGTCCAAATTCAAATTAACTGATAAACTTTATCAGTAATACAATTTAGTAAACCTGATAATTAAGATGACATAAAAAAATTGAATCCTAAAATTGGTTTGATACTCATAAATTTATCCCATCATTTTTATTCCTTTTGGAAGGAAACTAAGCACATTGAGAACTTTTGTTATCACTGTTAGAAAGAAACTCCAACTAAAGACAACCTAATTGAATGTACTTATTCCATTGTACATGATGAACATCATGAAAATGGTTTAATCATAACATCAGGAAACTCATTATGAATGATGAATTTGTTAATTAGATGATTGACTTGGAATTATATGCTTGGACATCATTTGTTGATATAGTGAAAATCTTTTTAGACAATCATCTTAGAAAACTACAAGGAGTTTGTGGAAAAGCTATTGAAAAGTCTACCGGACAAAGGCACTAATAAGAGTATTAAGATTCATTTTTTACATAGCCATCTCGATAAATTTCCAGATGATTGCTGCAATGTGAGTGGTGAGCAAGGAAAATGATTCTATCAGGATATTAAAACTATGAAAGAGTGCTAGAAGGGATTGTGGGACAAATGAATGATGGCTGACTACTGCTGGAGTATCAAAAGGGACTTAAATAATACTGAACATGACAGACAATCAATAAAGAAAATTTTTACCATCGTTCTTATGTTCACATAGGTTATTATTTCTGCTATTAGATTATTAAATGATTTGATGAAAATACTTATGGGTATTGGTATATTCAATTATGTAATTTTCAAAGACTTAGGGTTTGATTGTTATTCCAAAAGTAGAATTTCTCAATAAGCAGACCAATATTTGTTAGTTTAAATATGAATTGAGAGGATTCTATGATTTTACTTTGAAAATATTGCCATCAGTCAATATCATATATACAGAAAACAAATGAAAATAATGCTTTTTTCAAAAATGAGACATTTCCATACAACAAAAATGGTTGCTAATGCAAGAAGCAAGGTCATTTTCAGATTCAGTACCCTCAAATTAACTAAAAAAAGATGTTTTGTGCCTCAAAACCATTTCAATTTTTTTTTTTTTTTGCTGAACAGGGTAGTTGATGCTGATCTTTGATTTCTTGAGGAAAAATTTTTATGACGGTAAGAATTAAGTTAATATATTTTTGATGAATGTAATTGAATATTTTGTTTTTCAGCCAAAATCTCAAAAGATAACCAGGATTTTATCAATATTATACTGAAATTTTACAGACACACACACACACACACACACACACACACACACACACACACACACTTATATATATATATATATATATATAAATTGGCACCCATGAAATTTCAGTACATAATGTTGAATATACATTGAAAAAAAAAGAAAAGAACAAATCTAGAGAAACAACTTTGATTTATTAACAAGATAAAGAAAAGCAAATGATAAAACAACTTGATATTTTCATTCATTTCAAAAGATATAAGAATAATAGGAAAAGGTGCCAATAATGGTAACCAGGACTATATATATATATATATATATATATATATACAGAGAGAGAGAGAGGGAGAGAGAGAAAGAGAGAGGTGAGTGTGTGTATTCTATGTTAAATTTTTGGTTGAGTTTGGACATTGCAAAAATTTCAATATTTTCTTTTCTTTTGTTTTTCTTTTCTTTAGTTTTTCTTTTCTTTTGTTTCATTTTGTTTGTCAGGGTGTTTTTAGGGGTTCTAATGAGTTTTTCTTGAAGTATGCCATAAATGCTTTACAATATCAATGGTCTTTTTTTCTAATGAGTCATTCATTATCTTTTTCTTTAAGAAAAAAAAATTATCTAAGTTTCCATGTTTCAATCTTGTAATTTCATCTTTGTTGTTTTCATCACAACATTTCAACTGAGATATTCTTCTTCAGCCATCCGGTTGTCTTTAAAAGTTTCTTAGTACCTTAAAAAGGCATAAAGTAACACTAAAAATCTGATTTACCAAATACCAGTTGAAATGTGAAAAATAAAAAAAATATGAAGAGAACATAGTCCAGGTTAAAAACATGTTAAAGGTAACTGAAGCCAAACTTTTTTAAATCTTATTTTTCTGATCCAAGTATCACGGGGGAACAAGAAAACAGAAATTCAATTTAAGAAATCAAATTGTAGTTAATCGTATCTTTTCTTGTTCCCCATTGATACCTTCATTGGAGAATTTGGACCAACAGTTTTAATGATGTTTGCAAAATAGTTTTTGGACAAGTTTAGAAAAATTGGGCGGTGGAGTGGTTGTTAGGGATCTGACTAAATAAAAAAATACCAAGTTATTCCCTTTGAGAAATAGAGAAAGAGTTGCCTCACCTTGACAGTACATTGGTGAATTGTAGGGACTGGAAGGACAGATACATGTAAGTGACAATAAGGAGAGATTTGAAATCGGCCATGACACATAGTAGATGTACATTTAACTTGTGTTCACAAAGTTAAAGCAGCTTCTTTTCCTGGTCAATTGATGCATGTCTCTACTTGTAGTTAAATAAACCTGATTATTTTGTTGAACCCTGCGAGTCTGTATCTTTTCAGTTTTGTTTACATATTTTCTTTATAAAAACGAAACACTGGTCAAAATGCAGAAATGAATTATGTGCTTTTTATCTTATGTAATTTTTTGCTTAATAAATGAAAAAGTAATCAAGAAAAGTTGGTAAAGATAAAAGCAACACATGCTTAAGCAAGGTTGAATAACAAATCAGCCAAAAGGTTTAGATAAAAACAACAAAGATATAAATGTTAAGATAAATAATGAAAATTCTCCTTCTCAAAACGATCCACAATTCAGGCAAGTCAAAAACATCATCCATCCTTTCTGATAAAAACAATAAAAGTAAAGATAGTTGTCTGAATAATGTGTCAAATAATGAAAAAAATCTATCTCAGTTCAGGTAAGAATTGCTCTTAAATGTCTGAGAATATAACTAAAAAACTTATATATAAAAGATTTCATAAAATGAAAACAAACTGTTTCAAAAGAATTAAGTTTTCTGATTTTTGTTTGATAATACTGTCCACCACTTTTACCTTTTTCAAATACACACTTGTGTATTGAGCAGCATTTGAGTTATTCATATCATGAGTATTGTGTGACGTGGTATGCCCCTGAGAGAGGAAAAGTAAGATTAATATCCCTTACCCTTCTGTGTTTGAACTAACAAGCCCCAAAGACTGACCACTAAAGCAGTCAGAATGAAAGTCAAACGCTACCTGCACTCCATAACCTATAACTCGTTGGACAAAGAAGGGGATGTAGGTCATTGTAGTAGCCTGAATGAAATAAAGAGGAAGAAAATAAAAGAGGCCAGATGATTGGCCAAAGCCTTTAGCACCGAAAATAGTACCTTTTCGTCAGAAGAAATTTGGAAAAGGCTCTTCAGTTTTGAGGACAGAAGTCAACTGATAAAGGTGTCGGTTTATAGCCGCTCTGGGAGAATGCCCTGTAAAAAGCATCAAACAGAATTTTTTGACAGTAGTCAGCAGAAAGGCTGACCAAGCCGATTCTGGGGGTGGATGTCACTCGTCCATAAGAGAAAGGAACATGAGAAATAAACCCTTCAAAAAAGATAAGTACATCTTAAAACTGTTTTTCCTTCTACCCTTCCTAAATATTGGAAATTATATATATATATATATATAGAAAAGGAAAGAAAGAGACTGAAAAGATTTGTTTCGTCTACCGTAAATGAACGAGTGGACTTAGATACTCTCTCAAGTAAAAGAAAGAAAAGTATAAAGAAAAGAAAAGAAAAGAAAGAAAGAAGAAAGAAAGAAAAGAAAAAAAGAAGAAAGAGAGGCATTTGTGTTTAAGACTGTCTGCTGGTTTGATATAGCCGGCACCTTAAAAAGAAAGAAAGAAAAGAGAAAGGAATTGTTTCTTAAATCTCATAATTATTTGTTTGGTCCTTGCTTATTAAAAATTTGCTACAGTTGGAATGTTCCCTTACGTTGAAATCTACTCATTATGTTGTTTATCTATCGAGTTGCCTTCTTTTGCACATTATCTTTTTCAGCTTCGTACCGCTTTAATTTATTCTTGCTAAATGTCTTATTCACCTTAAAAACATTACAATGGAAATTTGACTACAGTGAAATATATTTTGTTTTAACCTAGAAGTCCATGCTTTCCGTTATCTGAGGGGGTAGGAAAACGAAGGACTTGGTGGGTTATGCGAACATGGAATTGGAATCCCCCCGTCGAGATTAGTCTAGCCCCAAATTAACCCCCACATTATTTGCCAGTTACCTTATGCACAAAACAGGCATCTTGATGAGGACTTATTTTGCGAGAGTTCAAGTGCCCAGCTGCCCGACGTCACATGTGCATAAAACAAACTCTCGTCCTGAGATAAATATTTATGCACCGTCACAATTGTATAACTGTGTGAAAATTATTAGTATTTGATAGAAAAGCTTGATACCCAATTATTGCACCCAAATCATTATTATAAGATAGGAATACTTGAAACCATATAACTCTGTGCAAGCAAATGATTATTATCAAACAGGAATGCTCAGAAGTGCATGACAAATAAATTATCTACTAAATATAACCATGTCATCAGGTTTTGGGTTTTTTTTAGCGTACTCTTATGGAAAATAGAGATAAATTAATACTGACTGATCAGAATAAAATATATCTGTTTTCCTTCACATGTAGATATTTCAATATTCTTAAACCATAGTTGATGATTACCAAGAAAATATGATTGGCCTGAGAATTTTCCTTATTTTTTAAGCTGATTTGCTTTTTAAAAAGCAAAAAGTTTAAATGAAAGTGAATAGATGAATATAAAGTGGTTTTATTTATCAAATCAAAGATAGTTCCTTATTTCTGGCACCATGAAATCCAGTATAACTAGTTGGAAGAATACTTGAGAAGTAACCACCAATGTCTGGAAAGATACCATGAAGATTAGCACAACAACCCAACAATCTTATAAGTTATGAAAAGCCTCCATTCAAAGTGATTTGATATTTTTTCCAGTAGATTATGACAACTTTTTCAAAAACAAGGATATACTTTTGCATGATCTTAAAGTGTTTTTTTCTTTGGTTTGTTTGATTAAGTACCATAAACATAAAGAGATATTTCAAGTCATGCATCAGACCTGTTGCTGGTTTTTCTTGCACTTGGAATACCACAGTATTTTTATTCACTGACCATTTGTTTTTATCCTTGACTTATATGTACTTGATTCTTCTTTTTTGACAAGATTAATTTTTCATAATCTTAGAATTTTTTTCAATATTTCATGGAATGAATCAGTAAGCTTCCATGTACAATTTTATAAAAGACAAAACTATCCATGAACACATTGTGTTCCTGTTGTAACCGCAATCCATGATGGTATTCCTGTTTCCATTTCATTTGGAGTGAAGGAGTTTCATTTGTATTTCATTATTATCGCTATGATCTAAAGTATTCATAATTATAAATAATGGGATTTAGCATAAATACAGACCCCACAAAATTATTTTTCACTTGAAAATTGAACTTGAATTTTTTTTTATTCTTTGAGTGTAAACATCTTGCTATAATGTTGCATATTTGTTGGGTTATATACACATACATACATACATATATATATATATATATATATATATATATGTGTGTGTGTGTGTGTGTATGTATGTATGTATGTTTTAGTATTCATAAAATGCTTGAATCGAAAATTGATTCTCAAATGTGATGTTCTTAGTAATATTGTTTAAGATGAATAATATTAATGTGATTGAATATCCTATTGTTACATTTTACACCTTTCAACTTGAACAACTTAATCTTTTTGTATGTTGTACATATCTGATAAAATATCATGCAGACAAATTTTGCAATAAATAATGAAAACTTTTAATTTTAATTAAAAAACAAATTTTCAACAGAGTCAGTGATGAAAACATGGCTCTTATTTCTGTTTTCAGGGAGAAATTTTATGTCTTCCACTAAAAGAATTGTAAATCTTTTATAATATCTTCAGTGATGAAGATATTCATTTAGATATTTATTTTTATGTATAGTTAATACAATCTTAAAATATTGGATCAAATCATTAATGATTTCTATTTTAGTAGAATATAATTTATTTATTTGTGATTTAACAATGAATTAATTTCAATCAATTGTATATTAGTCATTAATAGGAATCATTGCCTGTTGATTCATCTCAAATAAAAATTCACTTGGTTTTGAGCTGAACAAGTTTTCCACAAATGTTTTACCTGATCTTTAAAAGAATTTATTTTCTCATTCAGAGCATTTTGCTGAGAAAGAAGAAATAGAAACCACTTTGAGCAAGGTTTGGTAATAGGGTAGAACAAACCAGCCTAAATCTATATTTTTTTTCACTGTGCAACCCTTAATGAATATGACCTTATAACATCATACAAAAGTACAATGTTTCTCCAAGTGCAAGATGTTTTCTAAGAAGATTTTCATGTATATGTTGCAGCTGTTGATTTTATAAATCTGCGCTGAGAGTCTGATTGCAGTTTAAAAACTTAAGATGAATAATTCTACAGTGATCCTACAATACACACAGTATAGTTTTTCTTCCACAAAACTTTTGAGATTTATTCTTGTCAATTCACTGCCTTTTACATTGTGTGACAGTTACTAAATCTTTGTTCCGAGGTTACATTATCCTGGAATTTATTATTGAGGATAATAAATTCTTATTCATCACTTCTGTAAGTTGGAATAAATTTTAAATGGTCTCTATGTTATCTAGGGTTTCCATTCGAATACAACTAGTATTCGCCATATTTATATTCCTCGCAATGACTTCTCGTCAGAGAAGGAATCCCAATAAATCCTAGAAACATTCAAATTTTCTTTTAGGACATGAATATCATTTACAAAAAAATTCTTGACTAACCTTTTTCTTTTTTTATATTCGTTAAATTTCCATTAACGAATCGCAACGCATCATTCTTCTTTTTTATGATGTTGCATCTCCTTTTATGTTGAAATTTCGTTTCTTGTTCAATGGAGTTGACGACTTCCATTATGCCATTCTGCCACCAGAATTTCACTTTTCACCGGACCTTGTAAAAAGGCTGACTTTTCTCTTCTCTGGCGAAGCTCAGAACTGACTTTTAGATTTCTATCTTTTTGGCAGTAAAACGTTCTAACTGCTTTGACCAATCACATGTCGTTTCCCTATCTGGTTCATGACCTTTGCCCCTTTCAGTTGATCCATTGCTGTTGCTAGGGCTCAAAAATCTGCCAATCGTCTACATCATTTCTGGCCCTTGAATAGTGATTCTTATTTTCAAATATATTAATCCTATAACTGACACTGGACCGTCACAATTGTCATAGAAGATTTATTTTACATCACTTGAAATATTCTTGAGAAACGTTTTAATTTTTTACCTTGAAAGAAGAATTGTTATTATGGATATGCAATCTTCATTATTCTTCTAAGTGTATGAGGAACCAAAATGACCAGCTTGCTAATGTTTCCTATCTTTTAAAGTGATCGTACATTGTGGATTGGGATACGTTGAGGTCAAGTATAACTTCTTGATTACTTTTTCATGGATTGCATTCTACTAATTTTCTTAAAGCATCTTAATTAAGATCTAATTAGCGTCCTGGTCTGGATTCATCTCTTAATGACATATAATCACTTTATAAATCAGTTTTGAATTTGGCAATCAGTAATGACACCTCAACCATAAACACTAGACATTTTTTTTGTTGCTTCTGTAACATTTTTGTCATTCTTCAACTCATGCAATATCATGTTGAATATGCTCTTTCAGTTCCTCCATTTTTAGGTTTTCAGATTATCATATTTACCAACCCCTCCGCTCGGGCAGGATATGACGCAAGGTCAATTTTTAAGCGGAGTTTAACAGGTTTGAATTCAGAGTTTTCCTACTCCTAGACTGGTTGCCTCACCAAAGCTGAAGAACATAGTCTGCCCTACTATTTACCCATAGCTGGAGGGAGAATAATTGGATTCATACCTTTCCCAAGGGTATTAGTGCTATGTGAAATGCAATCAGTCTTGTCCAGGATTTGAACTTGTGTCGCCATGCCCATTTCCTATGATGATAACCATTACACCACGGTTTTCAGATTATAGATTAAAATATAATGTGCTCAATTTCCCAGCCAAAACAAGCATGACTGATAAAGGAATTCTTTAATCAGATAATTTCTGGTTGAGTTAAAAATAATAGAATTCTGGAATGTATTATTTGTGACTTAACCAAATAAATAGCATTATTAACTCTTTTAAGAATGCATATATACAGGATAAGTTAGAATCTGGTCATTGTTATATTCAATATCAAATATTCATAATTTGCATAATGTTTTTGTTATGATTGTTTCATATTTTATTGTAATTTTTTAGAATAAAACAAATATGAAATAAGCACAAGGACAAAGTTTGTTAGATTAGAAACTAAGGGTAAAAATGCAATGAATATATACTCAGTTAAAATACATTCACATATTATCATATCAGAAAATATGAATAATGTTATTACTGAGATGCTGCTAATGGTTCAGCTAAATTTTATACATTCTGAATTCTTAGCAGCTTTGATTGCTTATATCCAATCAAATATTACAATACAAAATCAAAATATGAATTGAAATATTTTTAGTTGTAACAAATCTTCTTGAAAATTTAATTAATTATTTTGTTTTGTAAAATATTTTTTGCCAAACATAAATTAAGATTTAATCAAAAAATATTTCAAGTAAAAGACAAGGATTTTTTTTCCCAATATTATATGATAGATTATTTTATTTTTCAAATTTGTTCTACCACTATATTGAAATATAAATACAATTTATAATTTGTAAACTGAGGTGCAAAAAATAAAGACAGCAGTTAACTGAATGCTTTCATTTTGTCCTAATTGTAAAGATACACTCAGTCAAATGTGCAAAGAAATACAATTTTAGTTGGATAGCAGAATGAGAAATGTAATTTCCACACACAGTATAAATATAAGAACAATTAATGACAGCAATGCATTTTATTGGCTGAGTGAGATAAATAACAAGAATACAAAAACAGTGAATGGCGGTGTGTATGTAGAAATGTCCTTATCAGATGAAAATGTGAGTGAATTTTCTAAGAGAAATAAAGGTTTGTGAGGGACTTACTTATTTGAGAAGATTTCTTTAGTTATTGGCAAGGTTAATATGCCATAAGACACCAACCAACCTTAGCTGTTGGTTTAGTTGGTTTGGTTTCTTGTTTAATGGCATATCAACTTTCATGGGTTATTTAATGCCAAAACCATCCTTGTAGAAGAATGGTAGTGGTACTATTTAACCTATAGGTGGGGCGGTAAGGAAATTCATACCTTAACCAAGTGTATTAGTCTGAAAGTGAATGTAATGGTATAATTGAAGGTCGATCTTACAACAATATCACAATTCAGCACGTTAGCCACTACCTTACTGGGACTCCTCATTTTATTTGTTAGTTCTGTGGAATTATCAAACATGCCTATTGATGTGAAAATAAAGTTGGGGCATTATATGCTGGGCACTGTTCTGTAGTATCATGTTCAATGAAACACAAAATTTGCTGGGGACGTCTAGTTCCCTCTAAGTAGGGGAACAAGATATTTTTTGTTTCTAAGACATTATTTGAATAAAAAGAAAATGAGATTTTTATGCCATTTCTAGTTATACTGCTTTGGCAATGCCATCCTGTAGTTATACACTGGAATTCTTTGACAGACAATGGAAGTAATCCCATAATTATAAGAGATAAAAATCTCATGTAGCTGTAGACTCTATGGATCACAGACAGGATTTAACTTCATTTGAGAGTGGGATAATTGCTAATACTCGAAAGATTATGTGCTCTCTATTTGATTTGAAATTTTCTGTATGCTTTTCTCAGACAAAAATTGCAAGAATAAAACAAATAGCATTAGCACCATCAGCATCACCAGCATTGGAAAACTATGGATGCTCACATGTGATACAAAAATGGGACTGTGAGCAAATGACAAGAATGATAATCACCCAATAAAGGAAAATATTGTATCAAATGACATCTATTCAATAATGGTACTGTTTAACCTATTTTTCAATGGTCTTTACAGTGTAAATTACATTCCAATGAATTTCATAGCTATTAACAAAACAGGGTACCATTTTTCACAGCAAAGCATCAATTAATGCTCTTGGACCAGAAAGCATCACCATTGGACAGTGAAATCCTGGTTGTATTTTCAACTCTTTCAGGCAGATGTTCAAAAAACATTTGGCCGACTTCCTGGTTTTCCATTGACACTTGCATTTACTATGAGACATACTGAAAATGTTCGAATAAACAGTTCTCCAATAACCAAGCATTTGAATTTTGTTGTTTTCTCTAATCATGTCAGCTTCAGTATAACAAGATTAAACCTTTTTTACTCTTCAAAATGTGGAGCTTATATAACAATACTTTTACCAATCCTTTTTTTTAGATCAGCCATAATGAGTCAATGGCCTAACATCAAAATTGCTCCGCAAATTATTCTGTATTACAGTTGCTCAGTGGGAACAAGATCTTTGAAAATTTCTTGTGCCCTATTACATGTTTGGAGGTGCCTGTGGTGTAATGGTTATCGTCGTAGGAAATGGACACAGCGACACAAGTTCAAATCCTGGACGTGACTGACTGCATTTCACATAGCACTAATACCCTTGGGAAAGGTATGAATCCAATTATTCTCCCTCCAGCTATGGGTAAATAGTAGGGCAGACTGAGTTCTTCAGCCTTGGTGAGGCAACCAGTCTAGGAGTAGGAAAACTCTGAATTCAAACTTGTTATACTCCGCTTAAAAATTGACCTTGTGTCATATCCTACCCGAGCGGAGGGGTTGGTAAATATTATTACATGTTTAGTACCTTTAAAGAAGTGGATACTTCTATTAGTTAAACATGATCAACTTGATGTTCTTGTGAAACTCAGATAATATCATCCAATTCTTTATTACTCAGAATTTTTCTGAGTATAGTCATCTTGTGAAGAGTGTAAGTGGCTGAATAAATGTCACTAAGCACTCTGGAATTATCTATCTTGGAAATCATGGTAATTTTTGACTAATCATCAATATCTAGAATCTCACAGAACAATGTCTTATAGAATATACAAGCCTCTAAAAGATCAACCAATGCCAAATTTTTTTTTTTGACAACCCTCCCAATCCTCCTGAGTTGCCAATAAATTTGAGCCCTATGATAAAAAGTTTTAGTCCCCTGTGAGAACCACTCTCTTCTGAATTGACTAATGATACATCATTGTCAACAATTATGCACAATTCATATCTTGACAAGTCAACACCTAGAATATAAATCTACAAATCCTTTTTCTTAGCTTTTTTGATTGACTTGTATTCCAACATGATTTCTTCTTAAATTAAGAAAACTTGTTAATATCAAAGCTGAGATCAGGCCTAGTCTGCATGGCAATCCAATTCAATGTGCCATTGACTTATCTCACAGTTGTCTTCTCCACAAGAATCAGTTTCGTATCACTAATAATGAAAGGGACTGAGATAGTTTGTGTCCTTCACATATCTATTTTGGCTGACAACAATTTTATTATCCTGTTGCAATATCTTGATCAGAGTATCTGAATATTGTTGAATTTTCAAATCCCATTGTAAAACTGATTTTGATTTTCTTTATAACAGATGTCCTCAAGAGTTTAAAACCACCCCAACAGAAGTTATTAAAATGTGTAGAAATAACCCCTTATTATTTCCTTCTATGGAACCATACAAAGGTAACTAGGTCACATTTTGACACCTCAGCCCCAACTTTTAACTGTAAGGTGCAACAAGTTTAAGACATCAGTTAAACTGTATGCATACTTACTTTAGCTTTATTCCTGATAGCTACAAGTCATCATCATCATCATGTCGCGCCGCCAGTGCGGATATCCCTGACCCTCTCTTGCCATTTCTCCCTATCATTCATCGCCTCCGGCAGGTCTTCAAGGTTACATCCTGTGTCCTCACATAGTTGCTGTATGTAGGTTCGTGCTGGTCGTCCCACTCTTGCACATCCATATGTGGGGGTCCACAGGAGTACATCGCTTATGAGCTCGTCCTTGCTTCTCCAGCAGTGTCCTGCGTGTCTGGTTCGTCGAACTTGTATAGTTTTCGTGATGGGGGATAAGTGTCCGTATAGTTGGAGTCTCGTGGGGTGTTGTCGCCAGGACATGTTTAATACTGCTCTCAACATTCTTGTGTAATTTCCGTCCAGCCTCCTCTCCAGCCGCTTCGTAAGCGTCCATGTGGTGCATCCATATAGCAGTATTGACACAACCGCTGCCTGGAAGAAACTGCGTTTCATTTTATCAGTTAGGTCCGACTTCCATATGATCGAGAGCCTATCAATAGCTGTCCATGCCTTCGTCAGTCGTGTGTCGATGTCTTTTTCGGTTGATGAGACGCTACTTCCTAGGTAGGTGAATTTGTCGGCTAGTTTCAGAGAGGCTCCGTCTAGTGTGGCAATGTTGCCCGTTTGGTTGTAACACATATATTCAGTTTTGTTTGCATTGACATGGAGGCCAATGCCAGCTGCGGCTCGTTCCATACCCTGAAGAAAAGCTATCTTTTATCAAGAGGTAATAGAACCATCCATTTGTGAAAAAGATATTCAACACAAAACTAAAGTCATTCTTGAAGAATATTGAGTATTCAGATCTTACTGATGTTTATCCTGAAAATCCCGGGCAACAAGCTTAACCTTAATATACTTAGTACCTTGCACATATTTATCTGTGTGCATCCATCATGTTGTAATTCATTTTGTCCCATATCAGGAACAACAGTATAGACCTCATTCACAATTCGATAAGACAGTTCTTTTTGTTTTATTTGCTCGACACAAGGGTCCAATGTTGACAATAAAAGAGTATCTATTGAGACTAGCTTCAAAATAAGTTCCCAAGTAGGCACAGAATTTTCAAAGTTAAAACAAAAAGGACTACTACTCTCTTGAACAACATTCATAGAAAACTTATTACTACTTATGTCTTTATCAGTAATAATGATGACTTTTAGATCTTTCAAATAACTTTGCTCTGACATTTTGCAATTTACTACTTGGCTTGGTTTGGCCATATCAACAAGTTTCATTACCTTTTTAAGAACTGTATCTTTCATATCAGGGTTTTCATGACAGTGAGTATCAACCTGAATATTCTGTCTCTTCGTCCTTTAACAATTTCTCATCCTCATTAGCAGCATTTACATTGCTTTTTGGACTTTTATCACCATTGTCATAATCATCTATGTTAACTTTCCACTGATTATCAGAAGTATAATACATTAACCAACAAAGATGGACTCTGACATAAGCACTTCAGAGTTTGATCAAGATTTCTTTGGTCTCCCATGCAAAAATATCAATGTCAGATTTGTTCCTCTGGTAGCAGACAAGGTCTCCATTATAATACCTTTAGGTAAAGGCAGGTCTGATTTGATACATAATCATCATTATCATCGTGTCGTGCCGCTAGCACGGATATCCCTGACCCTCTCTCGCCACGTCTCCCTATCGTCCATTGCCTCCGGCAGGTCTTCAGGACTACATCCCATATCCTTACATAGTTGCTGTATGTATGTTCGTGCTGGTCGTCCTGCTTTTCCTCGGCCATATGTAGGGGTCCATAGGAGTACATCACTTATGAGTTCATCCCTGCTTCTCCAGCATTGTCCTGCATGTCTGGTTCATCTAACTTGGATAGTTTTCGTGATGGGAGGCAGGTGGCCGTATAGTTGGTGCCTTGTTGGGTGTTGCCACCAGGACTTGTTCAATATTGCTCGCAACATTCTTGTGTAATTGCCGTCCAGCTTCTTCTCCAGGCGTTTAGTTAGCGTCCAAGTAGTGCAACAAGAAACTGCATTTCATTTTATCGGTCAGGTCAGATCTTCATATGATCGATAGCGTATCAATAGCTGTCCATTCCTCGATTAGCCACGTGTTAATGTCTTTTTTGGTTGATGAGTCACTGCTACCTAGGTAGGTGAACTTGTCTACCAGTTTCAGAGAGGTTCCGCCTAGTGTGGAAATGTCGCCTGTTTGATTATAGCATATATATTCAGTTTTATGCGCATTGACATTTAGGCCAATGCCTGCGGCGGCTCGTTCCAAACTATGTAGTAGGGTTTCGGCCTGGTTGAGTGTATTCGCTAGTATCGCTATGTCATCGGTGTAGTCGGCGTCGGTAATTGTTTTTGCAGGGTACCTTCTGCTTCTTTTCTTTGTCAGCTCGAAGCCGTTTTCTCTGATTTTATCAATCGATGTTCTAAGCATGTAATCTAGACAGATGATAAAGAGGTATGGGGCTAGCGTGTCTCCTTGTAGTACTCCCCCTACAATGTCGAAGTATTCTGTGTCTCCATCTGGTGAACGTACTTTCACTTTGGTGTTTTTGTATTGAATCGTTATTGCTGCTACAGTTTCTTTTGGTAGACCGTATGCTAGTAGGATTTCTTCCATCTTCCCTCTGTGAATTGAATCGAAGACCTTAGTAAAGTTGACAAATAGTAATGTTGCCGGTAGGTTTTTTGCCTGTACGCCTTCAAAGATTCTACGGATGGTCACTATTTGTGAGGTTGTGGATCTATTTCTTCAGAAGCCATTTTGGTTTTTCCTAAGAATGTTGTCAATTTTGGGTTCTATGCAGTTTCGTTATAGTGCATTGTAAATTTTGGCTGCTATGGATGTAAGTGTTATACCTCGATAGTTCTTGGCTAATCCAAGGTCGCCTTTTTTAAGGAAGGGGAGGATGCACCCCTTCATCTATCTGTCTATCGGATTTTGATTATAGACTGCATTGCAGTGTTGGAGCAGTATGTCGTCGAATTGTCTGGTCTTCCATACTTCTGGGGGAATCTCATCAAGGCCGGCAGCTTCCCTATTTTTAATTTTTCAAAGAACCGAGTCGAGTTCTTCTTGAGTGAACAGTCCTAGTTTAATGTCCAATTGCTTATTAATATTTCTGGTGATTGTTTCATGCATAACTTTCGGTGGGTTTCCTAGTAGATTTTCGAAATGCTGTTTCCACAGTTTTATTCTTTCTTGTTTGTTTGGTTTGCAGGTTTCAATTTTGCCTTGGCTGTGCTCTTCCTTCTGCTCACTTTGTTTATTGTTTGCCAGGCTATCCTAGATTGCCTATCTTCCACTGAGTCTCTTGTCTTATCTATCTGATTTTGTATGTATTCTGTCTGTTCTTTTAGATATATGCCTGCTAATTGATATTGTGCCTTTTTTAGTTTTCTGGCATTTGTGTGCGTTGGGTTCTTCTGATAGCTTTTGGAGGCAGTTTTCATGTGTGCATGTTTTTCTCTAACTGCTAACGTTTCCCATGGGACTCTATATTTAGTTCTAGGTTTTATTGGAATACACTTCGCTACTGCCTCAAGGTGTGCATTGACGAAATTCTCATATTCGTCATTTGGGGTATCATTTTCTGTCTTCTCTTGTAGTGTCTCAAATCTGTTTCTTAATTCTAATACATATTTATCTCTTATATCTCTGTTGCTGTTAAATAGGGCCCAGTCATAGTGTTTGGTGGTTGCTGTTTGTGTGGCATTTTTTTGCAGGCTTAGTCGTATTTTTGCCGTGACTATTTGGTGATCGGAGGACACACCCTCAAAAGAGGAGTATGCCTCACAATTCATTGAGCTATTTTCCCATTTCTTGTTTATAAAGACATAGTCTATCTGTGCTTTACTATTGTTCGCGTATGTATAGGTCCATAATTTTCCCTCCCTTTTTTGATAGTTTGCATTGAGGCATGTTAATCTATTTTCTATCATGAAATCTGTTAGATGTTGTCCATTCCTATTTGACGTAGGCTGTATTTGTTGTGTTCGTTTTTACCGATTTGGGTATTCATATCTCCGCCAATGACAAGCATGTTGTCTCTCGGTATGCTATGCACTAGAGAGGATAGCTCATCGTAGAAGGTGACTAGCTCAGTTTCTTCACTAACATTGGTAGGGCTGTAGCAGGAGATGATTGTTGCTCTGGAGTTGTCATTAAAAGTAGCTGCCATCATCCTAGGTTGTATTCTCTCAATGCTATTAAGTGTTTCTAATGCTCTTGGTCCTATAAGCATTCCTACCCCTCCTACCGTGGAATTGACAGAGTTTTTCCATGCTGATACAGTGGCTAGCATCCATCCATTGCCAGTATCATGATATTTGATATCTTCAGTGTTCGTGTATCTGTGTTCTTGTATGCATATTATGTCTATCTTATGTTCTACAGCCAATGCTGTCAGCTCCAGTAGTTGACCTATTCTATTTAAAATTCTAACGTTGAATGTCGCTATTTGTATTGTTTGTTTGCATTTTAGTAGTTTTTGTTGTTTGAGCTCTGTAGCTGATTTTTCAATCATTGAGACCAGGGCTCCAACCTCAGCAAGACACGCCCCTTTTTTACCCGCGCGAAGAACGATGCGGTTTATGTATGTGGTTTGAGTGTGGGTCATGGTTATGTTTTGATGGCTGTTTTTATTCTCATCTAGAGAAGCCACTCTTATAGATGAGCAGCAGTAGTTCCCCGATCAAACTGACGATACTGAGTGTTAAGCTGCAAGACTCACACGTCCAGGACAAGGTTAGGCATTGCAATTGGGCATCAAATGGTTTGATCGCATACCTTTACATCCATCATGCTGCTTCCGATTTATACGTTAAAAAAAAAGGGGGTGGCTTTTATTTCCCTTAAGTTTTAACTTAGTTAAAGTCCTCGACTAAGGTATATTTATAAGAGTTTTTGTGGATGTTTTTACCTGTCTTCTGCTATTGGTCCTAACGCGTTTTTTGTAGCATTGGGACTTTTACTTGGGCTGTTTTTCTTTTTTTTTTTTATTATTTTGGGGTTTTGTTTTTTTCTAAATTACTATGGGGTCGTGGAGAAACTGTGTGAATTCTAGGCTTTTAGAAAAGATTCTAAACCTTTTGCTGTGTATGCTAACACATTAGACCAGAGTCATATTCAATTTGGATTTATGGTAACAATGTCTTTACATTTAAAATACATGGTTCAAACAGCATTTTACAAAGAATAAAACAGCATACAATTTTGTAAATGTTTTCAGCATTTTAAATTAGTAGGACTTAAAAACATTATACTAACAAGCATTAAAACGTTAATTTTCTGGAGGCACTAGCTAGTTCTTCATCTCTTCAGTTCAGCTCTACTGCTTAGTTACAAAAGAATTTAAATATAATTTTGGGAAAGTCTACTACTTGTGGTGGGGCAAGTAGTTATTTTGTTATTTGGTGGGGGGGTCATTGGGACTTTTACTTGGGCTGTTTTAGTTTCTTTTTTTTATTATTTTGGGGTTTTGTTTTCTTCTAAACTACTATGGGGCTGTGGAGAAGCTGTGTGAATTCAGGACTTTTTCAGCTACTAGGCAAAAGGTTGCTTTATAAAGAACAGGAGATAAATTTGGCTTCTTGCCAATGACTAACTAGTCAGAACTGTATCCATATGCACTATGGATAGTATTCTCCACCAAACTAGACCATCTAAATACAAGAAAAATAATTATCTTCCTTCACTATGATTTCCCCAAGGACAGTATTGTCTTTCAATTCGGTCATTACTCCAGGGACTTTGTCCAGTTGTTTTTTTCACTTGAATATTCCTATTTTCATACATGTCTTGGAAGTTTTGATTATCAAATTCTTTCCCATTGTCAGTCGGAAAGCTTTTGGGAGTGCTAAAGTATGAAATCTAGTGGTTAAAAACTGTGTCAGTTATTATAATGCTCTCTTTGTTCAGGATCTTCACAGCTACCTTGTATCTTGTTGCGTAGTCAACTTCACTATCTTTCAAATCCAAGAGTTTTATTAAAAGCTGATGCCAGCAAGAATCCTATTGTAGTATTGGTTCTACCTTCTTTTATTTCACTAAAAAAGATATCAAACAGAAAACGCCAGGACATGATGGAATACATGGATTCTGGTTCAAGAAATTCACCTCCATTCACGACAGACTAGCACTAGAAATGAACAGATGCCTACAAGATGCGTAAGTACCTGACTGGATGACGAAAGGAAAGACCACATTGATCCAAAAGGACCAAAGTAAAAGAACTGCTCCAAACAATTATAGACTCATAACTTGTTTACCCATAATGTGGAAAATATTAACAGCACAAATAAGGGAAAAGATATACTGCTCGCTAATAAGCTGCGGACTGTTCCCTAATGAACAGAAAGGATGTCAAAAAGGATCCAGAGGCACAGCAGAGGTACTCTACATAGATAAACACATCCTAAATGAAAGTAAGAACAGACGGATAAATCTAGCTATGGCCTGGATAGACTACAAAAAGGCATATGATATGGTTTCACAAAGCTGGATAATAAACTGTCTCAAAATGTACAAAATATCACATGAAACCATAAACTTCATCAAAAAAAGCTGATGCCAGCAAGAATCCTCTTGTAGTATAGGTTCTAACTTCTTTTATTTCTGGTATATATCAAAAATAGATGGAAACTCTTAAGTTTTATTATTAACAGTTAATCAATCTATCTTAAACTATAATCTATCAATCAATCTGACTGTCTGCTTATCTATCGCATATCTATCTTAATAAATCTGTTTAGATAGATAGATAGATAGATATGAACATTTGAAATATATTGATTATTTCAATTTGTTCATATCTGTCTGTATTAGTCTGTTCATATCTATCAATCAATCTCAGAAACTCATCATTCTTTACACTAGAATTTCCTGCTAGTGTACACATCTTGTTACCACTGAAATGACAAATCTGCCTGTGTAATTTCATTGCTAATGTTTATTTTTCTGAGAGGTTCTCTTTCCAGTTGTTTCAACAAAACCCAAGAACATCAACCATCTGTTGGCAACAGTTTGGTTATAGGTATGTAGTTAAAACCGATAAAGACAGTGTTTGGATTTAACTTCCTTCCCAAGATGAAAATAGTATCCTTTTCAAAATTCAGTCTTAGCTTTCTTTATGACTGAACTGCTCAACAACAAGAGAATAGCTGCTCCCTCTAAATCTGATCTAATGTTAACTCTAACACCACCAATAATACAAGGAAGAGATTCTCTTTTTAGGTAATCTATTACCAGAACCAAATCTAAAGATCCAGTAAACTTTTTGTGCAACCACATTTTTACAAAGATTATCAGGAGGTGCTTCAATAAAATAGTCAAACTATTTCAGACCAGAAACTGTATTTGTGGTCCCTAAATTCAGGCCCTACAACTGATAGTCTCACCAAGCAATGATGTCTTACTTGAATAAGGCTTAGCACAGTTAGCCATCAAAATAATTTTAGTGTTACAAATAAAGTCTTGAGTTTTTCTGTAGTTTTTAATAATATATAGAACCACAAATATTATGAGTTCAATGTTTAGCATCAGAACAAGATGCATTCATTTTCTCCTTGAATAAGAAAAGTGCAATTTGTTTTACCACTTTTGCTCTGCCCCTTCCGTCTTCTTGTTTGGGATATGAACCATTTTCTTCTTGTCCTGATTATTTGCTGTTGAAGAGTTGGCTGTTTTCTTAGTTTATTTGTTCATCTTATATGATTTCATTCTTGGAGTAGGCAAAACTTGCATTCTTAACCTGAACACTGAAAGCTTCATCATTAGATAGGATTTGTACCAATGTCCAACATGATTTTCTTTTTATTTGGATAGCTATAACTCTCACAGATAGATCACTCATTATGGTCTTCATAAGCTAATTTTTTTTCTGTGAGATTTGCTCAGTGCAATCCTCAGTATGCAAGTATTATTTTATTGTGGACTTTTAACTGAGTTATTTCCCTTTCAAATTCTGCCAAAGAATCTATTATTAACAATTCAGTATCATTTTTTTGTATCATTCAAATTTGCTTTTGGAGATAGAGAATGTTTAATTTGAGTTGTTTTTAGTTCATTTAGTTTCTCATAAAGCATTTTTAATCAAAAATATTTGCTCAGCTCTTCCAGGTTCATTTCCAAAACTGCCTCTCTTGATTTTCTTGTTAGAGTGAAAAATACAGTTGGAGCCCTGTTAGGTTTATCAATGTTGTTGGCCATTTCCCAGAAGATCATTTCTCTTCCTAGACTTCATATTTCTCTGAAACAAGCAAAGTATTTTGTAGCCATGGTTTATTTTTTCACAAATATACTTTGCTACCAGATGTTCAACTTCCCATTCTTCTAATCACTAAGTGTTGGAATTTTGCAATTCTCTCTGATCTTCACAGATTCAGCATAACAAGTGATTTTACCCTTCAACGTGCAGAGCTTATAGGCCTGTAGTTTTAACTACAGGTCAACCATGAATTTTTATTGGCCAAGTATCATAATGGCTGTGAAAACAAGTTAATAGAAGACCCCACTTAAGTGCTGGCAACCAAACTGAACAATTCCAACTTTGAAGGAAAACACAAGAAAGTAGCTGAATAGATATACTCATGCCACTTTTTGTAGTTACCATTGTTTTGGCAAAGGGAGGAGGTACATATCATTTGATAACTGTCTTTAATTTTATGTTTCAGTTTATAATTTGTATAATTCTTCCTTACTTCTTAAACTACAATAGGAAACAAATATTTAAAATCTGCACAAAATAAAAATCAAGATAACAGATTCTCGAAGGCTCTATACAACTTTCATTAATCATAATACTTATGTCTTTTGCTTCCCTCAAGAAAACGTCACTGAAATAAACTTTGAAATCTATTCTTAACAAGATTTTATTCATATATGATTGTTTGAAGAAGTCTTAAATATTTAGAAATATATTAATCCATATTTCTAATAATCAATTTACATTAGTTCTGAATTATATGAAAGATTTTATGAATTTTTCTTTTGAGAATTTTTTTACGACTGATTTATATTGTAATGTAAATTAACAAACTACAATTGAAACAGTTGTATTAGATGATAATATGTAAGTATAGTCCAAGTTAAAAGTGTACTAAGGGTAACTTTTGCCCATTTACCAACAATTTCCTTATTCCCCAACAATAACTGTATAAGAAAAATAAGGTCTAAAAAGTTTCAGGTTTCCCTTTTCTATGCTTTTAACCTGGACTTGTAAACAGAAAACTTAAACCTAATTTGAGTGAAAAAAATATTCCCTGTTAAAGATAGCATGATATTTATCTTTTAGAATATAGTTAGATTTCCAGAAAATATCAACAATTGAACCTCAAAATGTTCTCAAAAGTCAATCCATAAGACAAATTTATGGACACATTGCATTAAGAGATAACTTCCTTATTTTGTAGTTCATTATATATTTGGGGTTGATTTTTTTCATGGAAAATGTTCACATATGACCTTTCAATCTTGTTTATATTCTAAATTTTAATGGAAATTGCTGACAACAAAAAATCAACTTCATTATACTTGTATCTTTCAAAATGTATTCGTTTTTATTTTGTATTCTAATATTCTATATAGTAAATTTATAAGCTATTTTCTAATGGTTCAATAATATATATATGTATATTTAACTGGTATATTGTATACTCGTATAAAATTGATGACAATGAATAAACCCAGATGATTGTATGTTGCTTTAATACATGGACAATAAACATTTTAAGTTCAAGATAAAAATGCAACTATTTTCTATTTTGATTATTATGACTCAAGTTTAAAACACAAAAATTAGTGTACATTTTTTTTTTTTTTGAAGAGGAATTGTAAATTGAATTACTATGACCAGAGAATATGGCAAACACTTACACATGACATATGGAACCACTGGACAGTTGTTTTGACCTTATTAAGTCTCATCAGCAGTGTATACCATGATCTCCCTCACCAGAGATGAAACCAGCAACCACAGAATGCAGAGCTGAAATTCTACCCCTGAGCCAATGGTCCAGATCACACACAAGCAATGACAAATTAAGACATGGCCCTGGAGGTGACTATGTCCTCTGTAAAGAGTTCAGATGTAACTTACAAGACACATTCAGGTTAATTGGCCATGCAATTGCCATGACTAGTTAATTTGGTATCACTGTATACAACGTGGATTGGTGGTTTAGTGGTAGAGTTTTGGCTCAGCATTCTGTAGTTGCTGGTTTCATCTCATCAGCTGTGTATACTGTGATCTCTACAGAGGGAGATCACAGTATACATAGCTGATGAGACCTAATAAGGTCAAAACAGGCATCCGGTGGTTCTGTATGTCACGTGTAAGTGTTTACTGGATTTTCTGGTTATGGTAATTCAATTTACAACAAAAGCTAGTAATCTGAAGATCGTTTTCTCATACTAGTTACCAAAACAAAATGTTGAAATTTAAAAAGATAAATGTTTTTCCTTTTTCAGCAGCTCTACTGAAACCATTAAAAATTTCAAAACAATGTGGCTTTGGAATCTAAAATTCATAGATATTAAAGTCTAGTGATAAATAATCCGCAAAGTTTCCAAATGTTGATATAGAAATCAAACACTCGGACAAACTTGCCAATCATTAAATGGTTGCATTATTTCAGGACATTAAAATTTCTTATTTCAAGGTTATATTTAAATGAATAGGTAAATAAATAAAAGAATTTCAATGAACAAAATCCCATTTTCAGATTTGAAATCCAGGCTTTATTGGATGAAATCAGTAGTTTATAAACAATCTTGAACACACAAAACTGCAATAATGACCTTTGAACAAAGTATCTTATGAATACTCTTGGCATCTCTTTCAAAATCAATTTTAATACTGAAAATTTACACTTCTTATATTAATATTATAAGTATTGTAAATCAGTGTGTTTTCCACATATATGTATGCGTGTGTATGTGTTTATATATATATATATATATATATATATATATATATATATATATATATATATATATAAAGAAGTGGGTAAATATTTACCCTATTCTAACTATACAGATGTTAAATTTCAAATGTATTGTAGACAATTGTCTGTAATGTAATGTTAAATAAGAAATTGTAGGACTCGAAAACTTTTTTTAATAAGTTATTCTCAAAAAAATATAAAAAATAATGCTGATTATAATTTTCCAAGACAACCTGTTTTGTTGGTTTCTAATGTTTTTCAATTATAACTACTGACATCAAAGCAATTACTTTTAGATTCTAAACTATTAATTATGTGTTTGCTTAGATCTAATCAGTATAGTTTTTGAACTTGCTAGAGTGTATTTTTTTTCCAACAAGATCATTATCTATTTGAAGTTGACTGGAACATGCATTTGTGTGATCAATAAAGTTTCATAGTCCTGCTCCCATTTAGAGCATCAGAATTCATATAATTATTTATGCAATTCAAACATAACAAAGAGTAGAATAACAATTTAATATCAATGTTATTTATTTTCTAAAAAAGAAAATTCTTTTTTCATTTTTGTACTTTGTATTTTTCCTAGATTTATTATTTATTTATCAATTATATATTAATCTATTTTAGGTACGATTTGCTAGGATAATGTTTTCAATATATCAAGTTCATTTTCTTTTTCTCTTATATATATATATATATATATATATGTATGTAAGCATATATGAGTAAATATATATATGTGTGTGTGTGTGTGTGTGTGTGTGTGTGTGTGTGTGTGTGTGTGTGTGTGTGTGTGTGTGTGTGTGTGAGTAATTATTGAGAGATGTTTTTTGTAGTTTTATTAACAATTCTAAAATTGCCAAAAGTAAGAATTAGGCAAAAACCAAAAAGTATTTTTATGATATTTGATTCAATAAGTGATGGAGGATTTTAATACAAATGTATACTTACAATAATTCTTTTTAGCAAGTAATTTTTGCTGACTATTTTAGTATAACTTAATGTAACATAGTTTACTTAAATTATAAATGTATGGCCAATCGTAAAAAATATTTTAAGACGAAATTTGAAAGCATATGAGTTTTTTGTCTGCATTTTAAAGTAAACTAAATGTTTGGATTTAGATATTTTTCAAACATTTTATTAGTTGGCACCAGAAATTTCACACTGTGTAAATCTGAAAGAATTACAAATGAAGCTTTAAAGAATGTAATGGAATAAATACACAATGCATAATATTTTCCCATATTTCTTTAGTAAATGATTTATATTCCTTAAAAAGAAAATAGAATTAATGAAACAAAAATTCAAAATTGGATATATAAGAAATTAAAATATGAATAATAAAGTTACAATGCAATCATTTAAACATAGTTTAACATTTAGAGAAATCAAATACCAAAAGACAGTCTTGCTCAGTGATCATTCTTACAGTTAGACCATTTTTTCTCAAAGATGTAAAAGAAGAATATTAAACAAATTAATTGAATTTGGTTTGACTTGAAGGCAGGAAAAACAATTTAGACATAATGCATATACTAACCCTCTGTTTTGTATAAAAATATTCATCGAATATTTTAGGTACAATGATTGTTTAGAATTTTAAATTTTCTTCCTAAAAATCAGCGAAAGAATATTATGTTCTTTCGTAGAAAAAAGAAAATATTCCTAACCAAAATTAAACTAATTAACAATTTGTAAAAAGAAGCAAATCATTAATATATATATATATATATATATATATATATATATATATATATATTTGCCATAAAACTTTAATTGTAAAACATTTCATTATAGAATGTCAAGTTAAATCTGTTTGAAAGGAATCAATTGTAACAATTTCCAGATAATTGCTGGAGAATTTACACATTTTAGCCATTAAAAATCCATTACAATAATAATAATAATAATAATAATAATAATAATAATAATAATAATAATAACAACAACAGTGTTAGTGGTAGATGTGAAATAGGAGCAGAAGTAGTTTAATAATACTATATCCAAAAAAAGGATAGAAATTTGTCTACAGTTGCACAATAAAAAAAAGTATGCATGGCAGAACAAAATTTAATGGATTATATAATCATGTATATACATATATATTTCCCAATATTTTCTCAAATATTTTTCAATAATGAATTCACTAAAACAATCTCAGAATGAATTCTTGTTTTGTTTTGTTTGTTTTTTTTATATAATTTTTTCTTTATTCATTTTTTTTATATCTTTTCCCTTTATTCCCCCATAATGGGAAAAGAATTTCTTTGGTATATATAATTTTCATATTTGTCTTTATTCCAACTTGTACTGGAACCAAGTGATACTAGATCATTTAAAAATGTAGGAACTGATCTGAAAAAAAAAAATAGTTGAAAAATAATGTATTCATAGAAGACTACTGTTAATTTTATATCATGCTGTTTTTATTCACAATGAGTATAAGTGCCAACTTTACAGTGCTAACATTGGAATAACTTGAATGGAAAAAAGAGAAAATATATGAAATTACAGAAGAGACTTGACTTCTAGACACATTTCCGTAAACCATATATCAACAAATGTGAAAAATTAAGAATTTCATTTGGATGGTTCATTTGTTAATATTTTTATTATTTTTTGTCCACCAAATTTCTTTATGTGCTGATATTTAATTTTTCACCATAAATCAGCTGAAATTGTGAAAAATCATTTTCTAATAATATACTTATTCATTTTTTAAACAAATACAACTGTAGTCACTTATTGACTTTAGTACCACACTGATGTGTGCGTGTGTGTGTGTATGTGTACCTGTGTGCATACGTGTGTGTGTATGTGTGTGTGTGTGTGTGTGTGTGTGTGTGTGTGTGTGTGTGTGTGTGTGTGTGTGTATAGGTATAGGTGTATATGTGCATAGTACACATTGTAATACAGTGTAATACAGTGTAATACAGAAAAGCATGGTGAGATTCCAATGTTTCAGAATGTGATAAATATTGACTCTGAAAACAAAACAACTAGCTTTTTTTTAATCATATTGTTGCATTATCATCATTTGTAAATCATCACTTTACTTTCCCAACAATTAACTTTTTTGACTATTTTCAGCTTATTTTTTCAAGAATAGTACATTCTACTCTATAGCAGATCACTTTAGAATTTTGGAAATAAAAAAAAAAAATGGTTTCTGAATTTTTAACCAAAAAAGTTTACTTAAATGTATATTTCATAAAGCCACTTTTACCTTTCTTCTTCAATACATATTTCAATACAAGATACAGACATTCATGCATTCAACTGCTGCACATTTATTTGCATCTATATACACACATACTGCTATACTCACATACAGATTTATGCATGTTTTATACATAGATTTCTTATTTTGAAGTTACATTTTCTTTGCACAAATTTTTGTAAAAGATATTCATTTTATTCTTTCGTTTTTTTTTTAAAAATAAAATTTCAATTAATCCAATGTAAATTATGTCTTATCATGCAAGCAATTTCAACAGGAAAATTATATGCTTTTCTTCCAAATAAAAAAGATGCGAAAGACCGTAAATCTTTATAATTGAAATTAATTGATTTTTTAAATCTTATAATATTTCTTTTTGTCAACTGCTGAACAGAAAAAATGCAAATGGCAGAAGTGTGTAATACCTAATAATCCAAATTACTGTGACATATATAAACTTTTGGCATATTTCTTTGTATCATCTGGAGAGATGGATGTATGTGTAAGGTGGGAAAACTCTAAATAAAAGTTTCTAAAAATAACATGGTTGCTTCAGTATCTGTTCATGACTAACAAATGTACCAAACTATTAGATGTACTCTAATAGTACTATTAGATGTACTCCTGCCTCTTTCTGAACCGGCATTGGTGTATGCTCGCAAAGAAGAGACACATACTTACAAATCTAGCAATAGACCGAGCCAGCCAAAAGTGTTTGTCGGTGATGTCACAGTGACTAGTAAGTATTGGTTACTTAACTTCTCCCAGTGCCATTTCTGTTTGATTTCAGTCTACTGAAAATATTTGATATTTTTATTTTTGTCTCTAAAATACTTCCATTAGAAATTTTTCTCTTTCATACACTCAACATATATACTTTTCTGATTCTTCTATAAAAATTATATCTGCAACATTTTAGATTCATTTTCATTTCTGATTTTTCTTTTGTTTTACATGAATGCAAGTATAAAATTAAGAAATTTCTACATTGTATTTCTATTTCTTTATGAAAATCATTGTGAAAGGATAATATATATATATATATATATATATATATATATATATATATATATATATATATATATATAAATGTACATGTATGTGTGCATTATGTATATTTATATGTATGTGTATTTACATGGTTTTTATGTCTTGTGTTTTTTTTTGTAACATGCATACATACAAAAATACATACATACACGGAATCATACTTTTGCATATAAACACACACGTGTATTTTAAATAAGTTTTTATAGTTAGCTTTAGTTTCAAGAGAAGATACAAATGAATTTACATAAGTGGCCATGAATTCCCTTGAATATTCATGCCCATTTTAATATATCCTATGCCTTCTGCTATTTATCAACCACAAATTGAGAATCAATGACTGTTTCAAAAGAAATCTTTTCATAAAGGTTGTATAAACAAAGGCAATTGATATAAAGTGTCCCATCCCTAAGTAAGTATTAAAATAGAAGGGATATGATACACTTTTTTTTTTTTGTAACACTTATTAAAGCTAGCCATATCAACTTGAACAGAACAAAAAAGAAAAAAATGGAAAAATAAATAGCAAAAAATAAAAAAATGGAAAAGAACCAAAACAATAATTGTTTGGCAGGATAGATTCCTGAATTGTCCTTTGAACACAATCGGGTTAGTATTGGTTCCTTTACAGTATTCTTTCATTACTTTTGATTTTCAACATCAATGACAATGTAGTAATGAATTACATTCAACTGAGAATTTTGGCTCTTATAATAAATCAGTGTGGAAGAAAAATAACCTGTTGTTTCTCAACATTAAATACATACTGCATACAGTAATGTTGGCAAAAATCAAGGACATATCGAAGAAGTTGACATTATATAAAATATCTTTTTTCGTCCTTTCTCTTACCCAGCAAAATACCAGCAGCAAAATCTCAAAATCACATACATAACAAGTTGTATGACTTTCTTTCCTTTTTCCACACCAAAAATTGAATAACACAGCAGAAGTTTCCCATATAGTTGACAACACATTTGGTTTTTGTAAGTGAACAACTATCATGGAATATCACTACTACTGAAAAACTACACAACATTGTGAAAGGCAGTTAGGTTTTATTTTTCTGATGCCATCACAAACACATGTAACATTGTTCCACTGTTCAATAACATGTGTTTTAAACACTATTCATGCTCTGCATTCATTAACATGCTATTATTTATTTGGGCCATTCTTTAAAATATGATGGAACCTTTTATCCTGAAGTTTTAAACAGAATTTGTTTTTTTTGTTTTGTTTTTTTTCAAAACACTATATTTTATAGTTTTTGTGGATACACACACATGCTCACACACACACATACATGTACATGCACACACACACACACACACACACACACACACACATATATATATATATATATACACGTGTATGTGTGAGTGTGTTTGCATGTGTATGTGTGTGTGTGTGTATGCGTGTGTGTGTACATGCGTGCGTGCATACATGCATGTGTGTTTGCATGTACATCCATTCATTTATATATATATATATAAATACATAAACATACATATATACACATGCATATACAAACATATATTGGTATATATACTGAATAAAATTTCAGTATCATATTTTAATAAATAGCTTTTTAGCCAGGAGTACAGGAATAATTTTTGAGGCAAAATGTTTCATTAGAATAACTCAATAAATATTAAAGTTTAGTATAATTTTTAAGTTTATATAGTATTATATTTTTTAAAATGTTGGCCAACCAGCCATCATAACACATCTACCGGGATTAGATATGTAACAACTCAACAACAGGGGTTTGTGCTTACAAAGCTGAAGGTGATAAAAAAATAAAAACAAACGGTAAAATTATTAAATAAAAAAGAATTTAACAGTTTTCATTTTTTTTCAAGTAGTGGTATAAGAGGCAGAAACAGTAAAACCCTCGTCAATATGACGAAAAATTTTGTTAATAAAAGATATATTACAATTTTTATTTTAGAATATGTGCATGTGCATGTATACTTCTATTTATCAATGAGTGCACATTCATAAATATCTATATACATGTAATGGGCATTGTGAAAATTTCAAGAATGTTTCATTTCCTCTTTCACTGTTAAATCTGTAAATACTTCATCCATATCTGCTATTTGCTACGATGTACTGAACTACAATTGTAGGCAAATTTTTGTCAACAGCTTGTAGACTTTTATCTATACAGTTATCAGTATTTTATTTACAATAAGAATGATCCAAGAATCTACTGAACATGTTTTGACTCAAGATAAGAACTCAGCTTATTAGTTAATAAATTAGCAACTTGTATTAAAGTATTGATATCACCAATACAAGGCCAATAAGATATGCATGTGTGTGTGTGTGTGTGTGTGTGTGTGTGTGTGTGTGTGTGTGTGAATACTTAAGGATATGCAATGATGTGCATATTTATTGTCAATAGTCAACCAGAACTAATAGCTGTGACTATATTCTTTACATTAATAGTCAATAATCCATGGCTATCTTTATAGACTGTGAAAAAAAATGCTATATGATTTATAAATTAATTTATAAATATATACACAAAAAGATATTAGTACAAGCAGTTTGCTCGGTATTTTTATTGACCAATATGTCTCCAATTCTAAAAGAAAAAAAAACCACCGGTGTTACAAAATACTGTATTTTCTACAGATGGGAAGAATGATTTTTCTAAGATTTGAACTCAAATAAATAAATAATGTTGCCACATATACTCTCCCTCTTTCTTTCTCTTTCTTTCTCACACACACACACTCACGTATATACACACTAATGTACTTATTCACAAACATACATACACATGCACACGTATATATGTGCATATGTGTGCATGTGATTGCTTGCTTCTATCTAATTATAAGTGTACTCAAGTAAGTGTACACACATAAGAAGTAAGAGAAAGAAATAACAGATACAAAAAAGGGATATAAATATAACTCAAAATTCTATGAGGAAAAGGTTGGCCCAGATCATTGATGCATCCATTTATCCAAGGCTTCTTTAGGTAAAGACAATCACTTCTGATTGTTTGTTTTTTTTATTTACAGATATATTATATACACACACACACTTGTGTGTACATTGTTATCCAAACATATTTCATGTGTGCTTTTGTGTTTTGGAAGATTTCAAAATTATTCAAATTGCTTTTTGACATATTTCAAATTTCAGCAGAAAAGTTCCAGACATGGTAAGAATTTACCTTTAAAAACTCTTTATTATTATTATTATCATTATTATAATTATTATTATTATTATTATTATAATTATTATTTTCATTTGGCATAAAAAATCATTAGTTTTTCTGTAAATGTATATGAATAATTAGGTGATAATAGCAGTTAAAGAAAAACAATTGATTAATATGGAAATAATTGCCAAAAAATTGGCCTGAGCTTTTTATTGCCCATCAAATGATTTTTAAATCCAACAAAAATGTCTCATTTGTGCTCAAAGTAATTTCACTCGGGATCATAACTCACCACTATTACAATACTGTTTGAAAGATCAATGAGCAACTGAGCTATATGTGGATCTGTGCGTGTGTGTATATATATATATATATATATATATTTATACATATATATATATTTACACATTGTATAGCCTCACTGTACTCCTGGGATCAACATTATTGTGAAACTCATAACAGTATCTCCTTATAAATCCTTGCGATCATAAACTATATGCCGGTAACTTTCTAGTTTTATTGTAATATGGTACTTAATGTAATATGAACAGAAAATTTAAAGAAGCAACCAAAATAATGATACTATATATTATCATAAAATCAGCCATTTTTATTCAAGAACAAGTAATATTCAAATTCTTCTTGGCTTTTAGATATCATTTTAAAATTATTTTTATCCACACGTTAAATTGTTTTTTCCATATGTTAAATTCATTGTGATTGTGATTTCAGTTGCTAACATAATATTTTTCCTTATCAATCATCAAAAATAGGAAAAATTAAATAGCTTCTAAATAAGTTAATCTCACAGTGACATGGCTGTTGAGAACAGAAGTGTAAGGCATTGACATCCATGCATTTCTAAACAAATGCACAATTTGGAAACCCATGTATACTCCTGCATATATATATATATATATATATATATATATATATATATATATACTGGCCTATAAGCATTCATACAGGTCTGATTGTGTGTATATATAGAGATGAATCTATAGACACACACCAATGCATACCATTAATGAATTTGCAATATATGCAAAATAAAGAAATATTGTAAGGATTATTACAATTGAAAATTAATGCTTTATTCAAATAATATAAAGTCAAATTAACATACTCTTTTTGTTTGCTAACATCCTTTTAGCAAATTCTCAAATGCATATTGGGTTTCAAATCAGAAACTGTTTTTAGACAAATTTCTCGATGTTTATTTAAAGAGTAGAATTGGGGCTGTTTTGTTGGGTTTTCATTATCAAGTAAAAAAGTATTTAGAATTTTGATATAACATCTCAGTTTTCAAGAATGAATTATATTATGATATTATAAATCATTAAAGACAAACAAAAGAAAGTGACCATTTCAACTGTTTAGATTACTTTTTTGTTTTAAAATTAGCATCATTAAAAAAAGAACAAAAGCAAAATTACTTGTTCACAAAAATCTACTGAATACAAACAAATAACAAAAAAGTTTTATGCCTTAATACACAACCAACAATATTTTTCTCAACACTATTTTTCTTACTGTTGTTACTTAATGCAAACCTTTCTTCTTTGATTTTTTTTACCATTTCTTTTTTTTTTTTGTCAACTCCCATTCCCTCAACTTTTTTTCTTTTCAAAAATAAGGAGGAAAATGTTTGAATTTCATACATTTATAATTTGATGATGTACTGAGGCTTAAATAAAGATATGTCCAGAATGATGTAATTTTTAATTGTTAGAATGCTTCTTTCTTGTAAAACATAATATCTTAAATGTAAAAGTATATATATATATATATATATATATATATATATATATGGATAAATACATAAATTGATAAAGATAGCTAGATAGAAGCATATTTTAATTCATATTTAACCATTTGCAATGCACATTGATTTGAATAAATGCAAATGTATCTGTGTATGGATATACATATTACTTGTATATTCGTGAAATTAATCTTTTGTATGCATAAATCTTTCGATAGAACTTTACATAGATAATGCTAACTTGTTTCAATTAAAGTTAAAGTACAAATCATTTTTTATTTTATGTTTTGTATTAAATTTGGTTTATTTGTTTTTAAGCCTAAGTTTCATGTTCAGGCACTTATTTTGACTGGTCCAACATTTTTAGACCATTTTAGACCAATCATAATCATTAGGCAAATTTGCTTGTTTTATTTTAACCATTTTTCCTCATTTTTTAAAATATTCTTTTGAAATTTTGAACATGTATACAGTTCTTTATCGATTAATTGTACAATTATCTGAGCTAATAACACTTATGTGTTTATTCAGCAGCACCACAAGAAATAACTCTGTCAGTTGACAACAAAATGCATTATATAGTTGTACCTATTTATTTATGAACATATATGCATTTGTATGTGTATATAAGCATAGGTTTATACACACACACGCACACACAATTACACACACACACACACACACATATATATATATGTATACATACATGCATATATATATATATATATGATATACATGCATACTTGTATATCATACATATATATATATATATATATACACACATACACACACATACACATATACATATATGTAAAAATACATGCATACATGTATATTATATATAATACATACATACATACATACATACATATATATATATATATATATATATGTATTTATGTTGAGAGATAGATAGATTGATAGATAGAGAGAAAGATAGATAGATATACATTCTTGATAGTTTTTGAATTTGTTCAACTCAATGAGAACATTTAAAAAGATTTTCATATATATATATATAGATATATAGATATATATATATATATTTGAAATAAATATACTTAAGATTTTTGCTACTTTTTTTCTTTGTCTGCTTCAAGGCTTATTCAATTTTCATGCTATACCATTCATACTTAGAATATGGTTAAGCGTGAGAATGTTAGTATTATTCTATATTAACTAAAAAATATTTTATCTTTTCTCACTTTTCTATTATAATATTTTAGAGTAATAAAAATTTGAATAATATTTGACTTAGTGTATGTTTTATTTAAAATACTTCTTCTCATTTGTCAACCATGATAAAACCAGTTAATACAGAAAATGCTATCTAAGTAATTCCCATTTAAAATTATAATTGGTGTCTCTTCTTTGTCACTGATTCAAACACATTTACACAGATTCTAATATGTTGTGTATTTAGGCATATCAGGCTGTCTATTTCCTGTTTTTTTGTTTAACATGCTCAGCTTATCAAGTACAATATTCAAGAAACATGCAACAATATTTAAGAGACATATCATTTTTCCTTTCTATTTATGAAGAGTGACAAGTTTGAAAGTTCAAAAAACAAGCAATGAAGAAAAGAATCTTATTTAATCCCATCTGCAAAAGTAGATTTTGAAAATTATTATTGACCTTAATTCTTCTTTGCCTGTTTTTATTTTCACTTTCATAACAAGTGACTCTACCAGCAATTGTACCTTATCTTTGTGTGCAATGCATCCAACAGACATTAGATTCTGTATAGCTAATATAGCTATATTTGCTTTTTTGCTGTGCTTGGTCCAACCATACTTGTCACAAGGATCAAAAATTCATTCAATATCTTTTTAATATTGGAATACGCAGTTTGCTTTTCTTAATAATCGTAACATTGTTCTTTTTAGTTGTATTATCTTGATTTTGTACATTATCAAATGAAGCACTGTCAACCATTCTTCTTTAGATTTGTATTTCTTTCAATTTCATTCTGGTTAAAATGAAGTTGAAAAAAATGCTAATCAAAATGTAATGATGATTGCCTTTTTTTGTTATTCTTTTTCTGTCACAAAAGATCAGTTCATGAAGGTTAAAAAAAGATAAAAAATGAAAGATTAACCAAAGTATTCCAAGCCTTTTCTGAGAGAGAGAGAGAGAGAGAGAGAGAGAGAGAGAGAGAGAGAGAGAGAGAGAGAGAAATATTTCAGGTTATAAATTACACAAAATTCAGCATGAACAGTTTAGTGATTGGTGGAAGGAAATTGATATAAGATGATAATTAATAAGAGAAAGAGTAAAAATCTAAAAAGAAGAATATAAGAAAAATCTAAAAGCACTCAAATACAACAAAATACTCAGTCACATTCTTATAATTTCATACTTTATGATTGAATCAGTCACATTTGTTATATGTTTTGCATTCTACACATATTATTAGCATTGAATGTTCCAACATGTACTAAAAATACTTCAAAATATTTTACTTGTTTGTGTATGTAGAAAATGAGATTAAAAAATTACATTTTATAAATAATCTTGTATGTATTTACACATACCTACTGAAATATTCACTACTTACAAATCATTTCGGTTCTTTTATTTTACTAAGATTTATTACTTTTAATACTTTGAATTTTCTATCCATACTAACTGTGGTATCAAGTGAAGATTTCAGATAATCAAAAAAATCACTTTTTTATTTACTATTTTGTGGAAAATCACTACTTGACCTCAATAAAGAAATCCTTTACTGCTATGACCAAAATGAATAGCTTTTTTTATTTTGGACCAGTCATTATGTTTATAGAATATTGACTTGGACAAAGGTGATGCTACTATCACAAATATGAGGTCATAGCATATGTGAAAGTTTTACAAGCTAAAGAGTGTGGGAGATTTATATTTTGGACAAATTAGTATTAGCCATGGTTACCTCAGGCCAATAAATTTATTGACTGAAAAAATTATTCAATCAATAGTTTGTAAATTGTGAGGATGGATAGAATATAATCACATATCAATATTTATGCCCAAGTAGTTAAAATTACAGTTTGTTCTTATAATTGTGCAGTGTAACAAACACGTTTATCTAGGATTACATTTTTACTTTACAAATATTCTATCCTGAACATTCTTCAGCAATATGTACACATGCATGCACTCATCTATACATACATAAAAGATATGTAAATATTACTTTTTATTTAGATCAGAAAAGAATTTCAAATTCTGATGAATTTTTTTGCGGGGGAGACTGCTTTCTAAGACTAGACTACTCTAAATTTTTGAATATATAGATTTCTTTAAAAACATTGTGAAAAATTGAGACTATGTTAGACTGTAATAAAAAAAGTGTATTAATTTGATAAATTTTTGTAATCCATTTAGCAGTGTAAAAGCAGAGCATGTCCTATCTTATATTGTTATAAAAGAACTTTGGCTTTGTGAAAAGGCATTAAAAATCCATTCTTTAGTTCAAGCTTAGAAATTCATCTACAATGCTTTAAATATAACTAAAATTGTCATTATAAAGACAGTAATAAAAATTATACAGACATGTGATCAAATAATTTCTCTCCTAAAATTTTTTACCGCACGCATTTCTCATTATCTCATCAGTATCTGCAATTTTCAAGATTTATAAAAAAAAAAAAATAACAAAAAAAAAATAACAAAAAAAACATCAGCAATATCTCTAGATTTTTCTTCAGAGAAATATAATTTATAAAACTCACTATGAAACACCAGAAACGGGATCTTTGGAAGATCCTCTTATTTCATAATAATGATGATCTAATATTTTCAATTTTCAAATTTTTAATGTTTCTTTTGTTTTACACAAAACCTTATTATTCACAACCCTGTTCTTTTTGATACTTTTCATGGTATAAAATAGGGTTCATATATAAATTATAGGTGAATATATATATACATATATATATATATACAAAAACATGAATATTTATTTTTTTATATATCTTATAGATTTTCCTGTTATTCTTTCTTTTATTTGCTTATTCAAATTTTAGTTCATAAAACCATGGTCAAAGAAAAAGCAGTTTTCAGAGATAAAATGATAAATGTTAAATTTCTATTATTTTCATATATTTTTTAAAATTAGTTTGATATTATTTTGATTAATTCCATTATAATCAAAGATATCTTCATCTCATCTTATTTAATTTTTTATTCATTTTTCCAAGCTTAAAAATAACATCTTTTTTTTTTTTTTTTTTTTTTTTTTTTTTTTTGCATTATTACGAATGTAAAAGGAATTATATTTTCAGAATATTCCATTGAGGTGATATATGATATCAGCAAAACAAAATCAGCATTTTTGTTATAACTCAAAAAAAACTTTGTACATATACCACTTTCAAAATCAGTCAGTCAGTTGATATGAGAGGGGAAAGTAGGTGGGGAGTGGTTATTGAGAAGAAAAACTAAACACTCTTAGAATAACCCTTGTGACAAGTATATCAATAAAAAAAAGAAAGATATTCTGGGGTTGGCCAATCACAGGTCAACACTCACCATATTTACCTTCATAAAGCATTTCTGACAATTACCATCTGCTTCACATCTTCATTTGTGGATGATCACAGTACAATAGTTTAAAGTTATTCTTGATGGTTTTTGTTTCTCTTTCATTTTCTTTTTTTTTTACCTTTCATTTTCTTTTTTCCCTTTCTAATGAATAAATAACATCCCAGAAAACAAAGAAAAAAAAACAAGCATGTGCTAAAGTTTAACAAAAATTATTGAATTTAAATAAAAGCAGTTCATAAACAACATTCCAAAGTTCATTTTTTTGGTTTCTTTTTGAAATATTTTTGTTGCATGAAAAAGAAAAAAAAAGAAAATCCTGTAATTATTATTGCATTGCAAGAAGAGAATTTAATAAATGTTCACATTTTTTCTGTATTTTTCCTAAATGAAATGAGGGAAATGGGGATATTTTAAAAACAATTTTCATTTGTCTTTTCATTTTGCTCTATAATTCAAACAAACCATATTTTGTTCCTTCTGTGTTGCAAGTAAATGGAGTTCTCACAAGAAAATGTAAGATGTGAGATCAAAATATTGTAACATCATCAGTTTCTTTGTATCAAGTTGACTTTGAACACTTCCTTTCATCACATTAGTCATTTGACTTGTTAAAATGCCAATCAGAAGTGCAATTCTAACATCCACATATAACATATACACAAACATCCTGAGCAACAGAGATGATTGGCATAATAAGCCTATTCTCTCAAGAAATATTCTTTGAAATTAAATTGCTTCTTTGTCTGTTTTTATTTTTTTTCATTGAAGCTTACCTTCTTTTTCATCAAGATGGAAATTTTTACCTCAAATATGCTGAGAATAATATTTTCTTTTGCTTTTATGTCAATTTATCAACATATTTTCTCATATATTCACACATTATATCTCATACATGCATACAAACATGCCTGCAAGTGTTCATATTTTTTTAATATCTATTTGATATTGTCATTAGATAGCAGACCCAGTCACATTGTATATATATCATTTTTGTTGCCCATAATATCTGAATATCTTTATATATGTTGATATATGCATCATTGTCTAATATATATATATATATATATATATATATATATATATATATATATATATATATGAATAATATATATACATATATATATACATATGTATATATTTATGTATATATATAAATATATATGTTCATACATAAATAAGCATCAATGAATATTTCATGTTCCAATTAATGTATATATATATATATATATATATATATATATATATATATATATATATATATATACCTGTATGTGTATATATATATATATATATATATATATATATATATATATATATATATGTATATATATGTGTTCATGTAATTAGTTCTTATTATTCCATGTCGCAAATCACATACAGCTGCAACAGAAGCACATGAATAGGTGCATCCTTTATTTTTATGTATATGTATTTATGTGAGAGGTGATATATATATATATATATATATATATATATATATATATATATATATATATATATATATATAGCTGGACAACATGAAGCCTTTTTTGAAATGAGAGTGAGGGAAAAGAGAAAAAAAAAAGAAATTACACTGCAACAATCATTTTGTGATAAGTAAATCTCCACAAACCAAAATAGGGGGATAAATAGTACAGATTTACCCACACTCAGTTTGTTAGCAGTAAGCAAACAACTTTCATTTCCATTTCACTTTTTCCTCTTTTTGTAGTTCCTTAAATAAGAAGTGTTGTTACTACTGTTCTTTTCTTGTATCTTTCTTTCTCATTTGCTCTTCGTCCTTTCTCTAGAATCAAATTTTCTTAATGTGTCATCCTCCATTTAAAGTGCATGCTTCTATAAATGTGCTTGATTTATGGAGGTATTGAATCTCTTCACTCTTTTCTTTTCTGTTTTGGCTTGTTTTTTTTTTTACTTTTTTTTCTTCTTTCTGTTTCTTCTTTTTCTTTTTCTTTCACACTCTCAATTACATACAATATTCAAAAATTTGTATGAAATTCTCATAGGAAAAATATTTGCTTGGCCTATGATGAGAGATTTCTGTCAGTAACAAAATGCCAAACTGTCTTTTATTTACCCCAATCTTTTTCGTATATTTTAGCTTGCATCAGCTAAAATAAGAATGTCTTTGTATGCTTGCTTGGGTATTTGCTAGTTAACACAAAAACACAAACAATATGCACACACATATGTATGTACACACATACATACACACTTGTATGTATGAGTATATATATATATATATATATATATATATATATATATATATATATATATATATGTGTGTGTATGTGTGTGTGTGCGTGTGTGTGTGTGTGTGCAAGTGAGCATAAATGAACTGTTGGCACATAATTCTTTACTTGATTTTTTGTTCAACAAAACAGCTCAAGTTTTGTCTTTGTTTTTTTTTTACTTGTTTTTTTATTTCTGACTCTTACATTTTTGTCACTGTAACCATATCTTTTATTCATTAGGATTCGTTCCTCCTTTTTAGAACATCAGTTTCATTTTCATGCTCTTATTTTTACAGCAACTGACCAACAAGTCAAATTTTGTCTACATTAGAGGACTATTTTCGTTATCAAACAAGCATGCAGGCTGAATTTAATTGCTTTAACTTCTGTTCTGAACTTTAATCAAAATAAAAACTATTGTAGTTTCTTCTTTTCTTTATCTTCACACTCATTAATATAAAATGTCTTTGAATACTTTTAATCCATCTGAAGTGTCATTGTTTTCTCTTTAATCAAATGTCTCAGTACTGTTGACTCAATCTTTTCCTCTTGCTGGAAAATAATATTTCATTTAATTTCACTTTTTGAGGAAAAAGATTGTTGCTATTGTTACTCTTTTCTCACACTCTTCCAAATGCTGCCATTGAAAATATTTACTAATTTAAGGGCCGCATCCCCAATCCAACTAAAGCTGTTGTTGCAATTTCTTTTAAATTCTTTCACAATAAAAGTAGAAGAAAAAGTTGAAGAAAAAGGAGAAAAATAAGTTTGTTATTTTTTTTTAGATATTTTTTCTGCTTTTTTCCTTTTGCAAATGCCTGAAATTCAATTGAAATCTTGTCATCTTTCTTCATCTTTTTCATTTACACCATTCATTTTTAAAGTTCTCAAAGCTTACCAATCATTAATTCTTTTCTTTTTAATGTTCTTCCAGGCAGGAAAGTACATATTTTTTACTGGATCATTCATTCATGGAAAAGCACATTTTTTTTTTTCAGAAATATATCTCCTTAATTTTCAAAGCTGTGATAATTCAGATGTTTTATCAAAATATCTTCACTTACAAATTTTTTTTTTTCATTTTAGACACAACAACAACAAAACCCCTCATTTGCTAGAACTCTGTCCAATGCTTGAAACATTCTTTGCACCAAAAATTTTTCTAGAAATTTGTGCAATGTCTATGTTTCATCTACATGGCATATCGCGAACATAATATATACAGTTCAGCCAGTCAAACAGCCAGATGATTTTTATCTGAAGCTTTGCATTTGACTAACAACAAGTCAACACACAAACTTCACACTGTAAGGATGTATCATTAATGTAAACATCATAGTGATGTTAAAAGTTCAACATTATCACTTTCCCTTTTTTTTCAAAAAAGCTTCAAGAGATAAAGTTTATTTTGCTTTGTTTTTTATACCTTTCAGTTGAAATAAAATGTGATTTTTTTTTTTTGCATCATTCCATTATTCAGTTTTCTTCCATTAATTATTTCCTTTTCTGATATTCTCTTTGACAAAAGTTCAAATTAAAAAAAAAAATTTTTTTTCTGCGTTTCATAAATATATATATGTATATATATATATATATACATATATACATATATATATATGTGTGTGTGTGTGTATGTTTATATATATATATATATATATATATATATATATATATATATATATATTATAAATAAAAATTTTCTGTTTTGTTTAGTTTTATAATGTAGATATTTTGACAATGTTAGGGTTTTGAGCCTCTAGTTGGGGAGACATGGTCCCACCACTAGTGTTGTGAGTTCTCAATGACTCCGCCTCAGATGTAGTGCTAGATGTGGGAAGAGTAACAATGGCGGTGGTCACAGTGACTGTGTTGTTTGATTTACTGTTGGTACTACCAATAGCATTGAGACTTGATCGGGATGTTCTGTTAATAGTGGGCAGGCGTATCTGGACATCGTTCAATTCTTCCTGTTCCGACTCGTGTCCTGATGATCGTGTCTGAAAAAAAAAATTGCTTTGTCAAATAGATCCCTTTTCACAAAGTAAAATATCTAGAAGCATGATAAAAAGCAATTTTGTGCAGATTTTGTTAAGATAAATATGTGATGATATTAAAAAATTAGATTTATAAATGCTTTAAGTGTATAAATCTAATAATTCATTTTGAAATGATGCAACCATACATGATAATTTATAATGATCATTTTATATTCTTGAACATAGCTTATTTCTAATCTTTATTCATCCTATTTAAAAAAATTTTATTTTAATTTTTGGAGGTCATTTTTTTCAATGAATTAGTCTTAATCTTCCCAAAGATATAAAAGTGACAATTTCATCATTTTAACATCACAGCGGAAGAAAACTTTTTTTGTTTTCAAAACTCTTCTTCAACAAGCAAATATAAAAATTTTAAATTGCAAATTAAAAACAATAAATGTTTAAAAAATACAAGCTTAATTATGAATTATTTTCATGAATAATGTCATAATATGTAGGAAAAATTATTACAGCATTTACCGACTGACAATTTAAGCAATTGATATCTTTAGTTTTTAATGAAATATTATTCATAATTTTTTTTATAAAGAACAGATAATGAGTTCTTTGGGTATAAAAACAATAGTTTCATTTTGTAGTAATTAATGCCTAAATAATATGTTGTCATATAAATAATGTAAAATGATATTTGCTCTAATTACAGTTTATATATTTTAGATGCTTGTGACCTCCGAATTAACCAGTGCCCATTTTGAAATTAATATCAAACTCTTGCCAGCAGTAATTTATTATATTCTTACAAACCAAAACATTTTTATGTTTTAACTGATGAGAAAATTAATTGTATCCCCTCTCACTTATTAAGATAATTAATTGTATCCCCTCTCACTTATTAAGAGATATATTTTAACAAGATCTATTACTATTGATATAATTTTCATACTTGTGTAATATTCTATTTCTCCTTTTAGTTGAAATCTAAAATTTGCTTAAAAACTATTTTCTATCATAATTTCAATCGTACTTACTATAACATACATTAACAATTTGTGGAATTCTCACTTTTTTTGTTGTATATTATCTGTTTGCAAGTACTGTTTGAATGGTTGTCTTTGATGCTGATTTACATATTAAGACATTTAGAAAAATTATTTATTCATTATATTTTAACTCATCTAGGCTGAAGTTCTGAAATAGTGTTTCTATACAAAACATAAAATCAAAAAATCTTTCAATACAATCAAATTTATTGTAACTCAGCCTAAAACAAATAATAATCATCATTACTATAATTATCACACTTTTATTAGATGCTTGACATATTATACACCAATTATTCTGCTGGTTAAATAGTATTAAATATTTTATCATCATTTGAGAATAAATTCAAAATTTCAACAAAACAGATGATCAATGGCAAATTCACAAAATGTTAATGCTTACCATAATTTGATTCACTGTCAAACTGAAGAGATTAGATAATCAGGTGGACATGACAAACATGAAAAATGACTCAAAATAAAACACAAAAAAAACCATATCATTAATCTAGTCTTCCTCTTTGGTAGTTTTTCATAATAAAATCATTGTTAAATACAGATTACAATTTGTGTATTTCAAATAATTTTCATAAAACAATGCGTATATCCTGTGAGGTTGTTATTGATTCTTTGAGATCATTAAACACACGAAAGACCAGTAGAAAATGATTTTAGTCGATTAAAAATATCCATATTTATCTGAAAATGCATCAGGCTGATGAATACTGATAAAAGTTTTTAAAAAAGTTCTTTTTGCTGTTATATCATTTGGATATGGGGGCATGTATCTTGATTTTCAGGATTAACACAAATGTAATACTAGCTATTTTTGAAAAATGATATCAGTTCCAAAATTTGTATCTGGGCTTATATTAAAAAAATAATGCTAGTTTTAATGATATATCTGTGTGTGTGTGTGTGTGTGTGTGTGTGTGTGTGTGTGTGTGTGTGTGTGTGTGTGTGTGTGTGTGTGTGTGTGTGTGGCGGGGGAGAAGTTTATATTTTAGAATGATGTATAATCCACATAATTTTTTATAATAAAATTGTTTTGTTCTGAATCTATTTTTTGTTCTCTAAGTAAAATATCTAGATGCATGATAAAAAGCAAATTGTTTTGTTCTGAATCTATTTTTTGCTCTCGAAGTAGTTTTGTAATTTCTTATTTTAGCTTGGAAAAAAGGTGAAAGTATATTATATAGAGTAAAAGTAAAAGACTTACCATTGGTCAAAAGAAAGATATAAAGACATCAATGAGTGAAAAGTGAAATGGATAAAATATGTGATTCCAATATGAAGATAATGGTGGTGATTTGCATCATAAGAAATTATTCTGAAATTAATTAACCAAAGTTAAAATCAATAGATTATTTTTAATGCTTCTTAATTATAAGATTTATTTATAACATATTTCTTTTGTCACCTTTGAAATCGCTGACATATTTTTTTATTACAAATAAATCAGACGTGATGAAATGAATCATTTTTTCTATTTACTTTTAAAGCGCTCATCATGTTCATTGCCTAAATAAAGTAAATTTACACAGTGTTTTTTTTGTGTATTCTTTGTCATTGTTGTTGTTGATGCTGCGTGAGTGTGAGCACATATGTGTGTGTGTGTGTGTGTGTGTGTGTGTGTGTGTGTGTGTATGTGTGTGTGTCTGTCTGTCTGTCTGTCTGTCAAGCTTGTTTTTGGCCAAATGAAATATATTTACATTATTGACTAAATAAGGAAATCGATCATTTGAATAGAGTATCAAGATATGATAAAATTCCTATAATTATTGAGAAAAGCTTAAATCAGTCCCTAATTTCAAAAGGTGTATGCAGTGATTGGAATAAATACAATAACAGTATGAACCAAACCAAATCACTGAACTGAAAGTCTAATGCAAGTTTGCTTTGTAAAACTAACTTAATCATGATGCATATTGCTATTAATATTATAATAAAACTAACTTTAGAATTACAAAAGATCCTTTTGCTTATTCAAGCCAATCTATTTTAGGTAATGTAAACAAATATGTAAAACAAAAAACATTTAAAAACATTTTTTTTTCAGAAATAATTTAAAACTTAAGACTTTTTCTAATTTGACTAGCCTAATATATTTTTTAATCTTTAACATTAAATTTTAAATTTCACTAAAGTTTTCTTTCCAAAAGAATTTTCAAATGAAAGTAAAATATACAAGCCAGGCATATTTAAAAAAAATTGAACTGAATAAAAAATAGAAAGGAACATTTATATACAGGTGTATGAGAGTGATAGATTTTGACTGCATAAATGTGAATATCCTGAAGTAATGATCCAATCAAGAGGAGACAACCTTTCTATTAATTCGTTTAAGGGAGACAACTCTTCACTTGAAAATTTATCACTATAGCTGCACTATGTGTGATGTGAGACATTTTCAAGTAAAAAATATCCTTTCAAAAATAGAAAGTTAAATAAATAAACTTTATCATAACTAATAGGGTTTATAGATAATAATCATTGAATTATTGCTATGTATTTAATATCATAGTGATACTCTATTAAAAGTGGACTATTGATTTTGTTTTTAATGTAATTATCAGCAAAACATTGTAAACGTTTGATAAATATTTTAAGAGAAAATATTTCTATTATTTATTCATTTTGATCGAATCATTACGAGTAGAAAAAATACACATTTGAATTTCAACAGTATTTTTAAGAAAAGGAACTAAATGACATATGTAATATAAAAGGTACCTATAATTGTCTTCTATGCTAACCTCAGCAGCAGCAGCAGTAAGAATAGTGATATTGCCACACAGTCGCAAAATGAGCTGCTGTGTTTGTGCATTGGCAGAAACTAATTCTTATCTTTCTGTTTGCTTTAGGATGAGAGGAGTTTTAGAGAGAGAGAGGAATGAAGAAAAAATCTCAATGCTCATTATCAATTCATTAAGCTTAGCTTAGTTTTGCATAAGGCCAGAAGTTTAGAACCCCCAGTAATTATTGAATTCACTCACAGTTGTTTACAAGCCCAGTTTGTAATCAGATAAAATGTTCTTGATTATTATTAAAGCAGGTTAAATTTTGTCAATCATCAACTAAAAATCAAGTTGAAAAATAGACTTACAATCAATTGATAAAAAGGAAGTTGACTAAATGTTTTTAATGTTGTGGTAATTTTTAATTGACTGACTGTAAAATTGCCTTTTAATGTTCACTGCCAGATTTAGTTGTAAGTTAAACAAGTTACAGATTAAGACCTCAAAATCGGCAAGAACCTTAAAAAAATACCAGCTTTTCTTTTGGTAGCAGTGGATGGGTGTTTTTTTTAATCTAAGAGTAGTTTTTTAAACTAGAGAACTCCAGTCTACATAATGACCTTAGGGTTCACAAGGTCCCATTGTTTTTTCATTTTTAAACTGGAAGTCTACCAAAATTCTGTGCTCTTCTGACTCTGTCTCAGTATGAATAAACAACCAAAAAATCAGACTCACCAATGAACCACCTAGCCTCTGGTAAAGAGGATCAGAGTGTGGTACATTTTTGGCGACCCCAGCCTCCTGCCAGCAGCTATTGCTTGCTTCCAGATACTCTCACCTACCCATCATTCTTACAGTCCTTTTTTGAGCATTCTGCTTCTGTCCTTATTCAAGCACAGGTCATTTCTTACAACTACTGACCTTTTTAGGGTAACTCAATTACAACTTGGATCAGCACCAATGAGGACAATGACCTATTAGTAGCTTTATCACTCAGCTAGCCTGATACTCAGAGTAACATACCAGTCCATGAGCAGACCACACTACTCAGACTACCGACAACTTCACCAATAGAGCAGTAACACCCAGCAACTCAGGCCATATTACCTGGCCAAGGAACCACTAGCCTCATGACACCAGTCCATGAGCAAACAACACTTCTCAGATGGATGACAACTTCATCAACTCGCTTGAAGCTAACATTGACCAAACCCAGTTTACTCCCAAATTAACCCCTGTGATGTCAACTAGCCTGCCTTTGCAATCTCACATGTCTAACTCTCCAGCTGTCTGCAGACAGTCTGGCCACATAGTTGCATAAACAAACTGTTTAAGGATCACCTTGACTCACTGTTGCCAAAACCTATTTGACAGTCAAGTCTGCACTTTTGATGTAAACAAGAATTTCACACAAATCTCTTTTCTTGTATTTCTTGCCAAATAAAATGTTGGCTTTTAAATATAATCACTTTGCCTTTGGTTATCTTTGCCTTAGCTGTTGTCCCTATTTCCAAAAGTCTGCAGGATTGACATATTCATCAGCCCAGCAACTACAGTATTTTAATTCTAAGTACATATTAATTTATTAAAAGAAAGTTTTTGCGGAAAAAAATTTAATTTGTTTTAAAATCCCTCCAATGATTTCAATACAATGAAAATGATTTTAGAAATATTCTTTACAAGTTAACATTATTAAAGCTACTTAAAAGTCTGAACACAAAGCAAAAATGATAATTGTCTGAAACATGTTATTAAGCATGAGAACAGAACTTATACAATAAACAGTTCTCTCTCTCTCTCTCTCTCTCTCTCTCTCTCTCTCTCTCTCTCTCTGTTTTTAAGATTTATTTGGAAGAAATTATACAATGAAAAAGTAAATTTTGATAAACTATACAAAAGATTGCTAATAATTCTATACAATTAAAAATAAAAATATTTATAATTGACATCAGAACTGTTTTTTGTTTACTTCATGATCATATTTTTAAATAATCCAGATGATAACATTTGAAAATGTTTGTAAAAGTAATTGTCTTCAATTGTAGAGAAATCATATAAGGAATTTTAAAACAAATTATTTTTTTCTGCAAAAACTTAATTTTTATAAATTCACAGGAGCATTAATTTCTAAAAATATTGATTTCTCAATTTATGTGTATATTTAGTCATTTACTGTATATCAAACTATATGAATAAGAATAATAGTATAATGAAAATTATTCATGTAGTAAAATTATGTCATTTAATTTGTATGACTACTCAGAGGGTATGCACACTGCCTGAATTTCATTAATTAAGAGCTTAAACTGAGTTGAACAAGGAAAAGATTGTAAAATAAACAGACAGGAAACATCCCATCCTTTCAGCCTTATTCAGTAAAATTAACTCTGTGCAGCACAAGCCCAGTCATATTTGTATCTTTTTATAGAAAGATTTTATTTATCAAGCTTCGTTTGGACTGACACATTGGCCAAAGATTGATTACTGTGTCTAATGTTACTAAGTAGTCACCCCTTGAAGCATTGAATAGACTCATCATTGCTTAAATTCACTCTGGAAGGAACTCATGCTTACAACTTGACCTGATCGTAAGTCTAAAGATTAAACACAGCTTGGTTTTGGCATAATGATACAAATATTACCAAGTGAGGAGCAAACTCACTACTCAGTGATAATTCTCTGTAAGACTTGTTTGCTAACAATTAACCTTCAAGATTCTCTTATTGAAAATAATGTTGGTGAATAAAAAAAGTTTTTTTTTAATTTGAAATATTCAAGGCAAATATTATTTTGGGGTTTTCATCAATTACCATTTAATATGCTAATCTTAAGCATCTTTTGAAAATGTCAACTTGTCCTGTTTTCTCCACCCAACTTACATTCTGTATATGAAACTAAACTTTTAGACTTTTCTGAGTAAAAATCCCAAATATCTTGTCTTTTTTCACTGTATATACTAAAGTCATTTTTAGTTTCTTTGTTTTTGCTTTCAATGTATACTTTCATTAAATATCCAAATTTGATTGTATATCTCTCTTTTTATATACCTACTCAATTCTTTTAAGTGACTTGCTCCAAGTTTTATTTTTATACCTATGATTCTATTGTTAATAACATTTTTTTAAATAGCAATGGCCCAAACTCTAAATATCCCTACTAATTCTAAGCATTGCATTTCTCTGATAGTCAAAGTTTTTGTTCTTCTAGATCTTTTCTTAATCGGTTATGGTACTTTATTTTTAATATTGAAAATATTATTTATGACAGTCACAAACTTTTGGTTTTTCTATCTTATCATATATAACAACACTGAGTCAGTTTCAATTCAAATAAAGTTATATCAGGTTTCATTATGCCTTCAATTCTAATTAAATGTGATCTTTTAAGTTAACTCTCGTTATTAATACATCATATGGTGACCTTCAATTTATTAAGGTTATGTACTTCTTTATCAAGGTTATGTACTTCTTTATTATGGTTATGTACTTCTATATTAAGGTTATGTTCTTCTTTATTAAGGTTATGTACTTCTTTATTAAGGTTATGTTCTTCTTTATCAAGGTTATGTACTTCTTTATTATGGTTATGTACTTCTATATTAAGGTTATGTTCTTCTTTATTAAGGTTATGTACTTCTTTATTAAGGTTATGTTCTTCTTTATTAAGGTTATGTACTTCTTTATTAAGGTTATGTACTTCTATATTAAGGTTATGTTCTTCTTTATTAAGGTTATGTACTTCTTTATTAAGGTTATGTTCTTCTTTATCAAGGTTATGTACTTCTTTATTATGGTTATGTACTTCTATATTAAGGTTATGTTCTTCTTTATTAAGGTTATGTACTTCTTTATTAAGGTTATGTTCTTCTTTATTAAGGTTATGTACTTCTTTATTAAGGTTATGTACTTCTATATTAAGGTTATGTTCTTCTTTATTAAGGCTATGTACTTTACTGATGATCTTAAACTGTGAATTTCTTTTGTTGAAAATTTTCACCAGTTATTAAAATTGCACTCTACGATCTAATCAGAAAAGAACTACATTTTTTCAATTCTCTTTTTCTTCCTGTAAACCTTTAAAATATATACTTGTATCTTCTTTTATTTGTATAAAATCAACTGCTTCTTTTTACTTCAGCAGATTTTGTAAATATTTGACAAATTTTCTTACCTTAACTTTTTTCAACCTTATTCTGGGTTGTAACAATCACTCAATTGACACTTGTTACATCATTACTAGTTAGACTTATCCATCTTAGGGGGTGTCCTCATGGTGTAATGGTTAAAGTGATGGACTGTGGAATCATAGTACGCGAGTTCATACTCCAGTCATGCTATTACATTCACTTTCGGGCAAATACTCTTGGGAAAGGTATGAACCCCCTTATCCTCCCAGCTATGGGTTAAATAGTACCACCACTACTGTTCTTCTAGGAGAATGGCTTTGGCATTAAATAACCCACAGAAGTTGATATGCCATTAAACAAAGAAACCAAACCAATCATCCATCTTAAACTTATTCTTCTTAAGATTTAAGATTTCTATGCATTTTGATTTCTTTGTTTTTCATTGCATTTGACTCATCAACAAAAATCCATGGAGGCCATGATAGCCTTATGGCATCCTACTTTGAACTTCCAGATGAAGTTATACCTATCAGTCACTTGAAATAATTTCTTCTTCCTTTTATTCATTAGCATAATATAATGAAATAATGAAATAACATAAAAATATTAACCTTTTCTTTGAACTTTATCCAGAATCATACCTCTTACTTAAAACCAATTTGAGATTACATTTTTATGACAGATGTGATTTTCATCTTTCAAATAACTTCTAGGTTTTTCATTTTATATCCTTGATATTGGGCCTTTAAAAAAATTAATTAATAAAAAAATCATGGATCAGGTTTAAAAAACAGAACAATAATTCTTGACACAAAGTCAACTGATTTTTGGAGCAAAAAGCAAACCTATGTGGAAATAGTTGTAAACTAAAAAGCTAGCCTGAAGGATGTCCCAAAATAGTTCTGTTTCTTCCTTACTCCTCACCTTTTCACTGCCATCCACTTGATCCTACAAAATCTTTTAAATTGTTGTTCTAAGTGCATCAGCCCCTTTTGCTAACTCTTATCTTCAAAATTTGATATGGTAAAACAAGTGTGTCAACATTAATTATTTCATTTTTTAACATCCTCAGTTTTTTGACCTTTCTAGGTCATCTTCATATATTGTCATTCACAAAAACAAGCTTAACTTAACTGATAACATCACAAGACTTGAGGATTTACCAGTTTCATACTTAGACAATTTCTAAAAATCTCTTATCAGTAATAGATTAATTGCACAGACCATTTATATAAGTTTATTTATAATCATTAAGTTTATTACTCATTTGAACCTGTTCTACTTCAAATTGTATTTATTAATCAATCCTGTTTTCAGAATACAGTCTTAACTATTTCAAATATTTCTTTAAATGCAACAAAATGTTTTTAATGAATAGATGAATTATGATCAACTAATAAAATATATTCAGGGATATTTTTCTCATGTTCATCAAAATTTTATCTGGGAGAAACTTTTCGTCAATTGTTGGTAGAAAATATATGTTGAAAGGAAAGTTATAGATAATTTCTGATCTTAACATTATTTATAACAAGGTCACCAGAATGGAGCACCTTAGAAAGACTGAATTCTTTAGCAATGGCTTTCAAGAGAACTTGGGAACCACCACATCATAGCAAGCTTCAATTCAGAAAATAAGATCATAGTTCTAATCTGAAATATGATATGTAAATTGATATTAAAAAATTGAACTTTCATGAAACATTTCATAGACTGAACATAATTAAAATATGCAATAAGTTTGTTATTTTGATCGCAATAGTCATCATCAGATCACATTTTTCATTCAGTATGATAAACTAAATGGTGACTTCCTCAAGAAGCATTTTCAATCTAAATATTGTATTTGTAAGGTTTTTTTTTTCATTCTTTAAAATGTTGAGAATATTGCTGAGTGTTAGAATTCAAGTGGTAAAATAAAATCATAACATGATTATTTAAATTAGAAGCTGAATTACTATTTTGTGATATATTTGTGGCTTCAACATTTTCAGCATTTTTGTAGTCTTCTGTAATTTTCAGATATGTTACATTTTTTCTCCTTTTCATTCATCCATTGTTTTTCTCTATGTTTAATCTTTGATTTGTTTTAATTTCTCCACAGTAAAATAACAGATGAAAAATTATATACTCATGGTTTAATTGTTTTTTATAGTAGATTTATGGCCTGCTTCTTTTTATAAAACTAATTGCAATTTGAAAAAATTATGATTGTAATAATTATATTAAACTGAGAAACATTTGTACTTTTTAATTACAATTCTTTATTTTAAATACTTAAAAAAAAATTTCCATAGGATTTTATTTGGTATCACTTGACTGAAAAATCACACACACACACACACACACACACACACACACACACACACACACACACACACACACACACACACACACACACACACACACACACACACACGCACGCACGCACACATGCACTGTTCTCCTTATTTTATCAATATGAAAATGATGTATTAGGAAAAATGAAAGTTAGCCATAATGTTTAGAAAGAAAATGTAATAAATCTCTAATGAAACCAATTTCCACAACAAGAATAATAATAATAATAATAATAATAATAATAATAATAATAATAATAATAATAATAATGATAATAATAATAAATGTTGACCAAGGTTGTGTACATAATGTTGAGATAACAATGCAGCAATCAAAGTGATTCAACACAGTATGTGTGGCCAGCTGTTATTTGTGCTCAGAATTTCTCATGCTTTCAGTTCTTGCCACCACATTCTCCTCATGTGTTGAGTTGGTGAATTGTTAAAGTGATTTTCAATGCGACAAGAAAATTTCCCATTGGTGATTGATAAAAATATCTACTCATGCTTAAAATGTTTCTTTATTATTTTCATAATTTTTGAAAGATTTTTTAAATTAAAGAAGCGAAAAAAGATCTTAAACATGACTTAAAAGTATGATTTTTTTGTCTCATTCATGATAATAAGTCAAAATGAACCTCAGTATCAAAAAGAATCTCTTAAAATGTCATTTGCTTTTTTTTTTAAATTTTTTAATGACAAATGAATGAATGTTAAAAAGATATTGTTGGCTGTGATGACTTATTGCAAACTGAAGGTGAAATCAGCGATCCAGCAAGATAGATGCTGAAGCTTAGATATTTTGTTTAAGTGTATAATAATGTGATAAGAATTATGTGCAAGTGCTTATATGTGACTGGTGACAATGGTTGGAATTAGTAAGATGAGCAGGAAGAGGAGGAGAAGGAGGAGGAGGAAGAGGAGGAGGAGATGACATGTTACCTGCCGGACGTTGATTGTTCTCTGAATGCCTTATGGAAAACTAAATAAGGAATTAGATAGGAAGTTTGGTTACTGGGAAATTCAAGAATGATTCCAAGAAGAAATGGATGCAAAGAATCACCATTCTCCATAATCAGTTGATACATATTTTGTTTAACAATTAGAATTTCAAACATTGGCAGTTTTTCATGATTTTTTTTCTCTTTGTTATTCTTAATATAAAAAAAAAACAAAAAAAAAAACATAAACTAAACTTTACTACTCATGAGATAAAAAGAATAAACTCTTTTCACACTTTTATATTCTAAAACTTAAATTGCATAAGTATTCACACAAATTCAATTCCAGTAAAATGATTGGAATTCACAGTATGTAATTAAAAATACAGGATTTACCAAATTCCTCAGAGTAAACATTTCAAAAAAGTTTAAATTAAAAAATCAAAGATCTTTGTGAGAAATTTTCCACAACTGCATACCCTTTTTTCACAGATATTTATACAATATTATAATTGCCATTTTAAAAAAAGTCCTATACAAACAAAGGATTAAAAAAATAAAACAATTTAAGTTTCTGCCTAATGTATAAATTTAATTTTAATTTTCTATATTTGGCAGAAACTTAGCAACAAAAGCAAAGATAAATCATTAAAATATGTATAAAATGAAATAATATACAAAATTAAGTGAAAGAAATATTTAAAATGCTGCCCACCCCCATCCTGAAATATAAGGTAATATACAACACACAATCATTTTTGTCAGAATACAGTGGTTACAACAATCAAAACAAACAATCATTTCTAATTTGCAACACTTTGATTTAGCTGATATCTACAGAAACATGTCATACATACATCCTCTATGATTACTTACCTGTTATCTGCGTGTTTTTTTTTTTTAAATTAAGGATTTTCATTACATTTTGTGTGCCAGAATCAGTCACTTGATCATAGGACATTCCTAAAATATTGTCCAAGCACTTATTTTGCATTTTAATGTTTAGCCAAAGTAGTCATCCTTTATTAAGAAGACATTTTATTATGTACTGGGGTGAAAGTAACATATTTCAAATTTATATCCTAAACTTTATAAATGCCAGCCATTTTCTAGCCAAGATGTAAAGGATTATCTTTCTGGTGTTTTTCTAACCACAAGAGATAAACATTTTAATTCTGAGAGTAAAGGAAAAATATTAACTAAAGATAAGTATGTGGAAGCATTACTTCCTCTTTGTAACTATTCACCATCTTTAGCCAATTAAAATTTTCCTCCTAATCTCAGCTGTGAAATGTGTACTCTTGAAAAAAAACACCAAGAAAAAATCATTGAAAACACAAAAAAATCCAATTATGTCTTGGCCATTTAACAAGTTATTTTGCTTGCATTTTAAATTGTTCATATTTTATTTTTAATATACCAAATTTCAAAAGTGAACAAGTATGTCACAACAACATAATTTTGGATAATATTTTTTTTATCTCAGTATAAAATACTTTCATTTTTTGTGTCTGAATATTACCACAAATGTCAAATAACTTCTAGCTGAATAAGCTGATGTACTCAACACAGAGATCCAGCTGAGAACAGTACTATAAATGCCTCATGCAAACAGCTTGTTTAGGAAAAGAGTATAACATATCATTTTGTGTCTTGTTATTATTTAAAGTATTTGCCTCAAAAATAGATATAATTTTTAAATAGACTTGGATAGGGAAAGACAGCTAAAAGGAAGAATTTTGATTTAATTTGCTCTTCAGGAAAAAAATCTATGCATATTTATAATATCTTAAACATTTTTTTTGAAAAGTTCACCTATAGTTTTATTGGCAACTTTGTTTTGTTTTAAGCCAACTATTTTATCATTATTTTGTGAAATTACTAAGAGATTTGATCATAAAAAGAAGTTTTCTTTTTTATATATTTTGAAATTTTCCTAAAATTATATTAAGAAAATTCTTATTTTCTGCCGGCTATTTTATCAATGATTATTTACTTCCTAACAGTTAAGAAGTTTGGCTACTATTATAAAATTTCTTTTATAAAATAATTCCTTTGCTGTAGATTTTATGAAAACATCAACATTGTTCGTAGTATTGTAAAAAGTGTTTAAACTAATTTGATATCTGATGCGATGTAGATAGAATATACTTAAAGCTTTTTTAAATCCCTTTCCCCAATTAACTCAAAAATGAATTAGAAAAAGATATTTTTATTGCATCAGATTTCAAATGAGCCTGTATTTTAAAAATCAGAATGTAGCTTCTCAGCTGAAAAACGACAGGATACATTTTTGCTCATACATCAAACTGACTTTGATAAAATAATGGAACATAAGGAAACTTCTGAGTGCCCTCCGCTTCAAAAAGCAATGTGCAAACGTTTTTAGCAGGAAAAAATTATAGAGCATTTGAATAATGATGAAAAATATTTTAAAGAATTAAGATGAGGCTAATTTTGAAAGAAGAAATAAGGCAAAAAGTGAGAAAACTTCCTCTTGTAAACTAAAACTAAAGTAATCATCAAATATTTAAAATATTCCAAAAATAAAAAGAACACTATCAGTAAAGAAAGACTTGAACAGAAGATGGAGTCGGGAAGGAATTCAAACATCATTCCTTGGGAAGTTATCTCACAAGATTTGAAAAGAGTTTTTGTTGCCATAACAGCAGATACCTAGCAACATATAAAATCAATTGATTTTACATCTAAAAATAAATCATCATAAGAGGGTGAATAAAAACATTTTCAAGTTCTTTATTTATGTTTGTGAAAATCTTAAAACTGAAAAGATTTTGTTCAATTTGATACATTTACTTTTTAAGCAGCAGATTTTACTTGGCTACAAAAAACTTAAATGACTGACAAAATTTAAAAAAAAAATCAATAAAATAAAATGTTGCATTTGTTTCATATCCAATTTACCCTAAGAATAAATTAAAAAGATTTTACATTGTTCATGCTTATAAGAATATATTTCTAATAAGAAATACTTTTCTGTTGGATAAAAGAGATCAATACAATAATCACAAGCTAGCAAAATAGAATAAAATACATCACCTCCAATACTCCAAAAAGACGTTACATATTCTCTAAGAATAGCAAACAACACAAAAAGCAAAACTTAACTCCTTATAATATCTATTCCAATAGTTCAAAATGTAATATACCAACAAATGGATATTACTATTTCAAATTATACCAGTATTTTTTTAATTTTAAAAAGTACACTAATTCTAGATGTATAACAATATTTATACCCAGTCTAAAAAGATTGCACAATGCTAATTAATGATAATAAATGTTATAGCAATGTAAATGTTCAGCTAGAAATCTACAGATAGTAATTCTTTGCATGTTTACAGAAGTGGCAAAACCATTGACTGTAGATGGGTATCAGTGTAGCCAAACTTGAGTTGGTCATTTCAGAAACAATTTTTGAAAGAAAAAAATATTTATCATTTTTATTAACAAGGAATAATCTATTTAATTTCAGATCATTTTTAATTTCTTTAGATGATGAAATAGAAAAGATGATACAAGACAGAATTTGCCTGAAATGTTTACTTTTAATAAAATAGAATTTTCTGGATCTGTTTCAAGGTTTCTATAGGGTTTTTTTCTGGATATTTTAAAAGTATATTTAGGTATATCAGTGCTTTACTGTTTAACTTTTTGCTATAATCTGAAAAATAATCATATTTGACTTTTTATTGCACTAAGTGTTTCTGTAATTAAGTTTAAGCTTTGATTAATTTCAAATATTTCATATGTCAGTTTTCAGTTTGGCTGTTTTAAAAAGAAACTATTTTAAGAGAGGAGAATGTTCAGTGAAAAGAGAACCTTTAGGCTGTAACATTTGACTTGATTGTACACTCTTGACTTTGACATTAAACCCCTGCAGGAGTCTGCAATTGGAGGAACTAAATCAAGCATAATAAAGCCACAATTCAGAATATGAGTCATTCTCTACTAAGGCATGAGATTATACTTTCTTTTAAAAGATCATAATGTATATTTGTATATTTTAGGTTTTGGATAAGGTTTTCACTTTAAATGCTGTGTATATGATGTTTAAATAAAATTATTATGCAGATTGAAGAGTCACCTTCCTAGAATAAAATATATAAACATTTGCATGCTAAGATAGGATCAAACCTATGCAATTAAAATAGAAAATATAGTTCATAATTGGTGATAAAAATGTAAAAAAATGAAAAGCTAGTTTTAATATTCAGGAGTTACATATTCTTAAACAAAATGTATTTATTAATTCTATTAACTTTAAAATATGTTTGTAGTCTTAATTATATTTTCAAGATTTTTCAGTTGTTGTGAAATGAAGAATTTGATTTAAAAAGTTATAATTTTTTTAATGAAATATGTATTGAATAATTTAAAATTTGTTCTAAGTGAAGAAATGATTAAACTATATAAAAGCTAACTGTATATCACTAACATGATCAGAAAAACATTCATGACGCCTTAAAAACTAAATGTAATTTATGTGAAATTTTAATACTAATTTTAATGTCTGTCATCATAATTTACACTTTATTTCAAAAAGTTCTTTGGTAATTTCAATCGGATCGAACTTAGAATTTAATTTTTTTTTCATGGGTCTTAAATCAAAATGTATTTTTGATGCAGAAATATCTCTTTATGAATGCTACATTAATTAAATATTAATATATACATGAACAGATTTATATCTGTTTATATTAGACTTCATAATTACTTAACATTCTAAAATGGTTATCTTATAAAATTAATTGCAGAAATAAAACTAAGTTAAAAAATTTATTGAATTTCTTATCACCCTGAATATGACAGTATTTCATAAACTTTTAAAAGCCCATGCCACAAATTCTTCAAATATATAAGAAAATCTCTTTTCTATTTCATATAATTACCAAAATTATTTCCACACATATGCAATTACAATCTTTTTTATCTTTGATTTTTTTCTTTCATTTACAATTATTTGATTGATTTAGATTTATGCAAGTGTGTCTTTATATTGATGACAATAACTTAATTGAAAATATCATTTTCAAAATAAAAATTCAAATCAATTTGAATTTTATCCATGTTATATAAACTGAAAAATGTATAAAATATCTGTTTATTAAATTTCTTTTTTCTTTTTTCAGCAAAGTTTCCAGTTTGCAGCAACCTCTTATATATTTGTAGAAATGATATATCACTTAATACAAACAGTTATTTACAACACTCTTTTTGAAATAGTAATCAAATTCTTACAAAATATATTTCTATTCACATTTTAGTTTCGAGTTAAAAGTCAACTGACTTCTCTGATTTTATTTTAGATTTGCAAAAATTAATGTTTCAGTTAATTTATAATTAATTCTCTGGATATTGACTCACAAATATGATTTTTTTGTTAGTTTGATTTTTTATTTTTAGGGATTTGATATCTAATAGTCATCATTTAAAAATCAATGAATAAAGAAAAGAAAATTATATATTGAATTTTCCCTTTTATAATTTATGAAATTAGAACTTTCGAAAATTGTTTAATAAAATCGAATATCCACAAATTTTTGACATATAATCTGCTTCATATAAAAATATCTAAGAATTCTACATTAACTGAATAGGTTCTTTGATTTTGGAAAAAATTTATGGAAAAAGAAAATAATCCCTACTATATAATCACAGTTTGTATTATTTGGTGGCAGAAATTAATTTTTTGTAATCCATAAATCTTTCTGATACTTGATCGCTGCTGAAAAAGCTTTCATGATGTTTGATAATCTATACATCAATAAAATTAAACATTAAAAACAAATATACCAACATGGATTTTGAAAAGTTCATTTATTATAGATTTCTATTTGGAATGGATGACCTGTTAAAAATCAAATTCTTCTGAGCACTAAAATAGAAACTTATTGCTACTAAACCAAAGCTATCTTATTTGGTTTTCTCAAAATAAAATTATTGCTATTTAAGTTCACCCTGTTGCATTGGTTTTTTTCTTGTTTTATATTTTGCCTACATCAAATTAAGATCACATATTTTCTGGCATATTTGTAAAAAGTATTTTCATATAAACCTAAATTTTGCAAATAAATAATTTTGTATGAAATAAAAAGTTTGAGTTGATATTTGATGTAAAACTTTTCACGTATTGGAATTGTCATATTTTCAAGTTCAGCTGGCTCATGGCTGAAGATTATTTTCTAAAAGACACGTATTTTAACTGTTTTTCTTGTGCTGTATATAGTTTTACAAGTTTCAATTATTTTATCTGTTAAGCTAATTAATGGGACAAAATATATCAAATATTTAATAGCATGTTCTTGAACTTTTTTAACAAAGGAAAATGTTTTTGTTATTAAAAACTTTATTCTATATCAGTATCAGCTTAAAATCTTCTTAATGTTCAATATAGTCATCGAAAAAGGTTTTAAGATATAACCTCTTTTTATTTTCTTTTGTGATAACTTTGGGGATCCCAAAGTAGCAATACTTTATGGGTAAATATTTTTATCATATTTACTTATTCTATTGGATATTACTTACTTGCCTTCATTCGGATATGTAGTTTTGAGTCATATATAAGAAAACAGATTTTGTTTTTAAAATTTCCTTTGGAAATTGACTCAAGAGAAATTAACTCCTTAAGAAATAGCCTCATTTCCCTTGAAACCTCAACTAAAGAACAAATCTTATTATTTTCAACATGCAATTGTCTATAGACATTAATATATTTTACTTCCTTCTCTCCAAACTAATATTTACTTGATACATTTTAAAAATCTACTTTGCTAATGTAAGAACTAATAAAGGTTAGAATCATTGGTTAAGAGAATTTCCATTCAATTAATCAATAGAATATAAATTAGTTAATAAGGATATGTAAAAATAATGAAAAATAATTTTTGATAGTTTTATTTTCAAGTTTTTACTTTGAAAATCTTTTTTGTTTTTTAGTTTTGTTATCAAGTTTTCTGATTGAGGTTTTTAGTTATAACCCTTCTTGTTTCAAAATTCATTTTTACCACACCAATTATTGAGAAATATTGAATTAGAGTTTATGAATAATTATCTAGAAAATAATGCTTAAAAGATATCTATGATCAGAAGGAGAACAACCACTTATAGAATAATACAATTGTAGATTCATTTTGTTTCAAGTCGAATGTTTCAGGAAACTAAAGCAATTTCTAATAACTTTTAACAGACTTTGCTTTTTTTACATAAGACTTTATCATTGTTCTTCAATTTTTATTAGTTTCCCCCTCCACTGTGAACCATCTGGTGTTTACATAAGGTGGGTGTTATTATGCTGACCAATTGGTCCCAGTGGGGCCATCCCCACTGGCAATACCTCTTGGCAGGGCTGATTTTAGTGTTTGGCAGGAGGCACCCCAAAAGGGGAATGCAGATAGGATCAAACATTATTTTGTGATGGCTGTGCAAGACTCAATTTGTGTGTGCCCCCCCCACTATAAAATGACCTTGTATTAAATTCAGCCCAGTGAGAGCTCTGATAAATATCTTACCCATCTTTATTTTCCAGGTGCCACCTGGTGTTCACATCAGATGGGTATTAAGATGCCGATCACCTGGATCCTATGGACCTTTTTTTCCCCAGCAATACTAGCTTGTCAGGGCTGAATTTATTGCTTGGTACTGGAGGTGTCCCAAAATGAGGAATGCTATCACCTGGATCCTATGGACCTTTTTTTCCCCAGCAATACTAGCTTGTCAGGGCTGAATTTATTGCTTGGTACTGGAGGTGTCCCAAAATGAGGAATGCTGATGGCATCAAGCATTTTCGTAACAGTCTCAATTCATGAGTAGCCTTCCATTGTAAAATGATTTTGTATCAAATCTGACAAGGTAAGAAGTCAGATAAATATTTCCTACTTCACTTGCTCTTTATCATAATTCTCTGAATATTATTCGGTAACTGCTAAATAAAAAAGAAATAAGACTATATTGCTTATTGAGCAATGCATAGTTGTGATGTCTTCATGGTCAAATTAGTAATAATTCTGTCAAAATAAATCAGGTCCCTAATGGCAAGAGGAACAATTTAGAATCTTGCCAAAGATCTATTCTATACTTCCAGTCCATATGCAACAGTAGTAAAATGAGGGAAAGAATAGTTAAAAATTTATAATAATCACTAATAATAAAGTGAAATAAATTCTTTGATTTCTTTTTAACAATGAATATCTTGCAATCAGCATTTATCAATTTGCATTATATATAAATCATCATAATTGTTATTATTTTTGAGATGAGCTTTGTTATAAACTTGATTTTCTTTGTTACTAAAAATGGTTATTTTTCATTTAGTGATAAAATCTATAGAAGTAAACACTCAGTCGAAACCATCCCTAAAAGTTTTTATCAGAGAAATTCAATGACTAAACCCTTCATTTTTATCATAAAGATGTTTTTAGCTTTTCATTTCAAACATTAAATTAGACATATTTTATTATATCATTATTTGTAGAACTTGCTGGTATAGTTTAAAAGTAAAATGATCCATTCAAAATAAATTCAATATGCTATCATTTGAGAAGATTTTACTTAATTTACTCAAAAGCCTTTTGTGCATTAGACAATAAAAGTCAAATAGTTGACGAGCATTTAAATGCTATTTTGGGCTGACCTTATCGTATGAAATTAATTTTGAAAAATTATAAACTATTTAATGATTTTGTAAAGTTGTCGTCTGATAATATTTTTATTTGTTTAAATCAACTCTAATGACTTTCATTTAAGGATGATCATCAGTTATCTGATCATTAAATTTTCTTTATATTGAAAAAGGATAAATTTTATTCTCAAATGGTTACAATAAAAGTGTACCAACAAAATGTATTACTTCGCATGTTAATATAACAAAAATTATTATTCAAAAGTTGTTTTGAAAGATAACTTTCATTAAACACTTAGCATTTCAATAATTAAAAAGATTCAAGTGGAAACAATTTAAAAGTATTAAATAACTTGTAGTTTAGTTGTCTAAATTTCTGAGACGAAGCATGATGAATTTTATCATTAAGGTTTTTCAGACTATTGTCTTCATCTTTATTGTTATTTTCACAATGTTTCAGCCAATATGTCCTCTGGCCTTCTTCAGGTGTTTGTCGAGCTCGGGAACCTTCATGGAACTTTGAACTACGTCCTTTATTGAATCCATGGGTTTCACCTGTTCTGATTCCATTTGCCTCTAAGCTTCTAAGGAGACAATCATCTGAAGGTTGCAGGTTCAATCCTAACTGCAGGCAAGTAACAATACAGGAATACTTGACGCTTGTACCCGGTTATAGCTAAGGGAATCAGAATAGGCGATCCCTGTGGGTTCAATAAAGGACGTAGTTCGAAGTTCCGTGAAGGTTCCCAAGTTCGACAAACACTTGAAGGAGGCTGGATTACATATTGGCCAAAACGTTGTGGAAATAACAATAAAGATGAAGACAATAGTTCGCAAACCCTTAATGATAAAAAACTTGTAGTTTTGCTGTAAATCTTTGAATTATGTTTTTATAAAAAACTCAAATTTATAATCTGTTTTAATCTCAACATTTTTTTTACTTTTGTTTTGTTAAAGCAAATCAAAGAGAGACAAAGCCTATGTTATGTATATGTGTAGGATTGAAAAAGAGAAAAATGATAAGCACAAAAAAGTCAGAATTATAGGCAATAGCTGTATAACATGTTAATATTCTGTTTATCATTTTACATTTCTCTTAAACTGCTTTCTCAGCAATTATAAGCAACTAAAAATATCCTTGTATTCATTTATCTTAGGATTTGATCACATAATAAATCTAATAGTCACAAACACACACACACACACACACACACACACACACGCATGCACACACACACACACACATAAACATATTCATAAGTCTGAGAATAAAAGCTTAGAAATAATTTAGAAATATGCAAATAAAAACTTTTAAATTGTTTTGAAGTAATCTATTAGCATTGGATTACAAGAATAGACTTTCATATAAAGCTAAATAGACATGGTGATAATCATATAAAATATTCACTTGAATAATATAGCAGGAACTGTAATAGTTATAGCTATACATTACCTTCAGAGATTTACATTCTCACAGACACACATCTTCATAGACACGTTAATACATCCATAAAGTAAAGGCAACTTATTATCTGTTACATGACAGAAATAATATGAGATATAACTATTGAACTCCTTTTAATTTGAAAAACCAGAAAAATTGATATAATTTTACAGTTTGTAAGTAGCTCTTACTTATTAAATATCTACCGCCAATAATCTAATATTCATCTGATTAATTAATATAATCTTGCATCACATAAAAAGAAGTCACTGAGAATAATAAAGTAAGGTTGATACTATTCAAATATATAAAAAGGTAAAGGATGAAAAGTCAGAAGAATATATATATATATATATATATATATATATATATACAGTAAATACAAATGCATGTATATGTAACTCGTAAACAAGAAACTAAACTCTATAAGTAATATTATTTATAATGGGTATATACTTTCCTAAATATTTTGTTGATATACTGTTGATAATATTCTTTTGTATTATTTACTAATAATATTTTTGTATATTTTTCAATGTCATTTATTATTTTGAATGATATTCATATTTTATTTATTTGTACTGTAGCCATTAAATCAGTCTGATTTTATAATTCTAAAAAGAATTATAAAATCAGACTGATGTAAATAAAAATTTACATCTTATCAGATTTGGCATTTAGAATTTAAGTTATTAAAATACTTGTAGATAATAGAAATTTCTTCTTGCAGGTACATCAACTTTTTATTTAAAGAAGATTACTGCATATTATGAGGGCACTTTATAGGGACTTAGATGTTTCCGATACCATATTACAGAAAAATGAAACTGAGAAAGTGAGATTTTTTAAATACACGATTTTTTAATTTCTAATGAAAATTCTTATTTATCACGAAAGATCTGGATAAAGTTATTTATTTGGATCTATTTAAACTTATTCGGGATGGGGATGATAAAAATGTATTTTTAAGTATTAATGACCATTTTAAACAATACCAGCAAAGTTTACAAGCAATAATTTCTATGATATTGAATTTTGTCTAATTCCACAGGAATTTCTCACCTTTCTACACGACCTTCAACTTTTTTAAATTATCAGCCTGCATATAAAATTTTATTTTGACAATATTCAAGTAAAATAGATGCTGAAAGCTTTTATAAAATTATTATCAAGAGATAACAATAAAAATGAATCAACTCTTCATCTGCAGATTTCTTGTATATATTTTATTGAATTAAAGTCATATGAAATGGATTTTGCTTGGCATATAGTACATTAAATCTCTTTTATTTAAATAATTTATCGTAACCGATCAGTAGATCTTTAGTAGAGAACGACCCATATGTATATATAGATAAATATATAGATATGTATACAAAGAGACAAATTTAGCCCAAACATGACAAAGATATTATGACCACAAGTAAATTCTCAGCCACTGTTCAAGAAGGGCAAACTAAAGTTTAGAAAAAAATATTTCTTGCACATGATTACCAAACAAAACAAAACAGAAAAAGCAAACAAATAAGAAAATAAGAAGTGATCACCTCCAAATTGCTTTGAGGCAGAATCTGAAATATGTTTCAATTTTATTATTTGTCCTTGTTTGGCCATCATGAAAACAATATTATTTTTTGCAACTTTGGTTTTTACCTCAAGAAATGAGGCTGTGACTTACTTATGGCAATAAGATCTAAAACGCTTTTTTGCGTAAAATCATTTGATGACAAAGACGTGTTGTTCGTTTTCCATGGATCTGCTACTGCCAGTAATATATGAAAGGCCTATTTACAACAAGCATGAAAACACCCATGGACTGTACTGTACGCAGTGACGAAGCTATACAGCTCAACATTGAAGGGTCAGCCCGTTACTTACACTTTGTTTTCTGTATAGCCCCTTCCCGCCTCGGAGCAGTAAAAAGAATACAAAAAGGAATAGCCACAACAGTGTTTCTTGATACAAAATGTAGAAGAAACTCTTCTAGGGCTTCATTCACAAGGACAAACTTGATGGCAGACTTGCAAATTAAGTAAGACAAACAAATAAAGAGAAAATAAAATCAAAATTAGGATTCAAACACATTTTATAAAATTGTCTGTATGTTTGCCTTGCGGTTGGTAAAGAATTATGGAAAAAATATACAAATTTTCTGGTAATCTGTTGTTTGGAAACTTTTTTCATATTTCTAATGCATGGTTTTTACAAAAATGAAAACAAAATAAATACAAACAGAAACATACAATTGTATGCTTTGAGCATTTAAAAAGAAAGTATTTTTCAAAGAAGAAACGAAAGCATTTAAATATGTTTTTATGTAAACCAAACAACACAAATCAAATCCAATTTACATGTGTTTATATATATATATATATATATATATATATATATATATATATATATATAGTTATGAATTAGGGATAATAAGATCCTTCACTTAACAGCATATGATAAGCTAATGCGATTGTACGATGTCTTGAAAAATATTTGTATCTAATATTGAAATTTTCTGTCTCAGTAGAATATTAAAGTATTTTTTTATTAGCTCTATCAGAATATTTTTGAAGCAATAACAACTGAAAATCATAATTTGAAGGCTTTCTGCTCAGTATATTTCTGAAAGGTTTTATAAGAATTCTTCTATAATTCCAATATTAAGTGCAGAAAAAGAGATGTCCAGCCTTTTTTGACATTGGAATCAACTTGTTTTGATAAAATTTTTAGACATTGAAATTTGAAGTGAAATTTCTTGTCATAATTATTTTTCTTATTTCTTAAATGAATTTAAATCATCCTTTTTTTTTTATCACCAATGTTATAAAACAAATTCAGTCATTTCTGCTATTTTTTAAGCATATCATTAGAGAGAATATTATGAAGAATAATAAAAGTTTACTTGATTGTCAATGAATTTTAGATTCATGAATAAATCACTTCATTGTGATTCTGTGTGATAAAAGTTTTGTAACATAATAATCAAAATTGTTAAAACTTTCAGAAATTACTGTCTACTTCATTGATTATAATGTTTCATTTCTACAAAACACTTCTGAAAATTTCAAATTCTCATGCAAAAAACAGCTTATCTGTAAGTTTTATTTAATGAACTTTAAATCAATAAATACATGTTTCCATTTTAATAATATAATTCTTATAAGCCTTGTCCTATAATAAGTCTAAATCTTAAATGCTGCAGTGTATTTGTAAATGATATGAATATATGACTTGATTAAATCAAATAAAAGATTTGTCTAAATCCATTTTGGATTTGAGTCTCAGTCAAAGTGATACAGATATGAAATCAAAATCTCAGCAAAAAAATCAGATAAACTAATCTCTTAGCAAATCCTTTGTATCACATTTTTATCCATTCTATTATATCTTTTTTTCTAACTCACATCAAACAGGCAATTTCTTGTATAGTGAAAGATAACTTGCCTAGTTAATTAAACTGTGTTTTTCAGTTTAAATATCCACAGATTTTCTTACAACTTATTATTTGTATGAAGGAGTGATTGACAATCTGTACCGGTTTCTTTTCTCTAGGCTGATTATTCTGTCTTAGGTTATGAATAACTATCACAGTTGTCTTCAAGTGGAAAGTAAGAAAGATTTGAGGAACTCATGAGCTGGAATTACTACTCGTTCAATTTAATAACATTAAAATAAAGTCTGAATAAAATGGTATTAAGAGAAACAAGCTTCTTTAAAATTAGTACATAAAAAATTATTAATTTAGAAATTTCCAGATTTAAAAAGTTTGGTTTATATTGATGGAAGAAGGTTTTTTTTATTTAGGTCTTATTTGTTTTATATATCATTGCTTTCTAAGCTAATTGCTATTTGCATCAAAAACAAATCTTTTAAGTGAAATAGACTTATTCACATAAAATGACAAGAGTTAAATTTATAATCTTATTACAATATGGTTAATTGTAGGTTTTTACACATAAAATTTTATTTCAAAACAGAAAGCTTTCTCTTAAATCTAATGTTAGTTGAAGAGAAATAAACAAACATCAATAAAAAAATTTTGACAAAGCAAATATAAAGTCTATAAGTCTATAAACTTCAATAAAATCAAAGGTAAGGGTAGCAGAAAATCATTTGTTTGCTTTTAAATGTATTTCAGATTTGATTACTCATAAAAAATTTTAAAAAATGTCCTTTTACTGACACCAAATCATTTTAGCTATATCATTGTGCCTTCATTTTATAAGGATTTTGTAAATGAAAAAGTAAAATATAGGAAAATAGGAAACTGTATTATTAAATTGAAATACAAACTTCATAATTACATTTTCATGCATTTAAAGTTATAAATTTGCTGAATGAATTACAGAAAAATATTCTAAATCAAACTTTCTTATCAAAGTGATTTCTCTGGCCTGGCCTGGCATGGTAGCACCTGATAGGGCCCTATCTATGTGTTAAATCAAACTAACAGCATACTTATGCTAAACTGAATTGTTTTACTGAACTGAATAGTTTAAAATAGAAAGGTTTTTGATAATTAAACCATACTTACATTTAAACTGCATGCTTGTGCAAAATTGAATAATTTGAAATAGAACTGTTTTTGACATTGAAACTGTACTTACACTAAACTGATTTGTTTAATATAGAATTGTTTTGACATTTAACTGTGTGTAAACAAAATCTGTAATTATACTAAACTGAATTAGCTGAAGTAGAACTGCTTGACTAAACTGAATAGCTTGAAATAGAAATGTTTTTCACAATTAAACTGTACTTACATATGAACTGCGTACTTAACCTAAACTGAATTGTTTGAAATAGAACTATTTTCATGAAAATCGATTTGGCATTAAATAACCTACAAAGGTTGATATGCTATAAAACCCAAACAACCAACCCAACCAAATCAAAGTGATTTATTTATAGATGCATGATAAAAATGTTGAAAGATTTCTAAAATATTTATATAATATTTAAACTTCTTTTTGTACGTAAAGGAAGTCATCATAATTGGTTTAATTTAGTTCACATGAAGCTTAAAAGAAAATAAAACAGCTAAAATATAAGTAAACATTTCAGAATGATTGTAAAGCAAATAAATGACATTATCTTGATTGATCAGAATTTTCTACTTTCACTTCAGTCAAAAGTTATTCTCCTTATTTTTTCAGACTCAGATGCATAAGAAGTATTTATAACGGAACATTTTTTGTCATCTTTGTAAATTTCATTCATCTATAATTATTTTATGCTAAAGTTAAAATGTAAAACTGCTTATGAGAATTTTTGAAATGAATGCATTTGAAAAGTTTCATAATAGATAGGAATAGCTATATGATACTAATAAAAACACCAGGTAGAAAACGTACATATATACATGCATGTGTGCATGTGTGTGTGTGTGTGTGTGTGTGTGTGTGTGTGTGTGTGTGTGTGTGTGTGTGTGTGTGTGTGTGTATGTGTGTGTGTGAGTGTGTGTGTATGTGTGTGTGTGCATATATTTTTTCTGCTTAAATAATATACTTTAAAATTATACTTATGAATTATATACTTTTTATTTTGTGAGATAAGTATTACAGCATTTTTTAAAAATTAAATATCAAAATTGAAATAGTGTAATTAGCTTGGCATATTTTTGCAAAGTATATTTAGTAAAGGATTTTTCTGTTCATTGGTTAATTTACAATCAAAGTTAGTAAAACCTATAAAATCAATAAATATTTTTAGTTAACCAAATAATAACTGTGTGATTCATTATATTACAGTGTTAAATCATAAAAAAAGAGATTTCTGTCATATTATGTATATGAAATTTATTAACTAAGGTTTTATCAAAACATACAATAAACATACAACGGATGTAATATTTTATCTATTCAACTTTTTGTTATATTTTTAATTGAGAATTCCTTGATGCATGAAATTAATGAAAATATCAACCAGTAATTCAATTACTATTAGAAAAACCTAAACAAAATGAAAAATATTAGAATGGATTTTTGTACTATTTTGCATTTTGATTTATAAATTGTTGTGGGGTTTTAATTATCTCTGTATCTTTTCTGTTTAATCTGAAGATTATTGACTGGAAATATCTTTATAATTCAAAAAAATTTACCAATGACATAGATAATCACACCTTCATGTATTCATACATACATACATGTCTACATACATACAAACTGAAAGTCACTGAATAACAGTGCATTTGAAGTATTATTTCCTTTTAACACTGAATTCATCATAATTTTCCTTGTAAATTAAGAAATGATATTTCTAAAAGTATTGAAATATAATTTATTTTAAGTTTTCTCTATGTTGCACAATAAATCTCATTATGATCTATGACAACTAAAAGTAAAAAAATAGGATGGCATGTGGCCATAAAAGACATCAGCTGACTGCTTACTCTACTGTCATGATGGTGGGCAGATCACATGATCTCTTTTGGCCAATTGGAAGGCTCAACAAGCAATGCTCCCAAATAACCTAAGTACACCAAAGTTTCCTCTCTCTCTTTTTTCCTTGATGGGCCAAGCCAGCAACAACTAGTGACAAGACCCCTGGCCAAGTCACACAAAGTGATGCACCCTTCTCTTAACATGGTCAGCAAGTACATCCAACAGACCACAACTACCTACGGTAGACCCTCGACCTAGCCACTCATGAAACCCCTTGCACAGAACTTCCAGGGTGCACACACAACCATTCTCAACTTTGTCGCTTATTTGCATATCCATAAGCATCTTAATGCAGAAAAAATGCCATGTAAAGACCTCCTCTTAACGATCCAATCTTGTTGCAGCTCCCCTGCACTGACACATACAACCTAGATTGAGCCTTTACTTATGATTCTCTTCCCATGCAAATACATGTAGCATAAGAGACCCTTAAACAGTCCTATCAACACTCATGCATGCAGCATATTGACCCCTATCATGGTTCTATCTACACCTACCTCAATTAAGAATGCTTAACCACTCTAGAAATTACAATGTCACCCATAAGAACTGCTACGAACCATGCTATGAAGCTGATTTCTTTTTCTACTGCCACAGCAAATAAGAATACAAGTCTATATATTGACTGCCGAATTTCTCTTCTTCTAGAATTATCTTTCTATCAAAAGGACTCCTGAAACAACTTTTTTGTCAAATTGACATTCTGATGACAGAATTGCTTGTATATTCATCATAAATACACTTTTTCCTAATTTGTTAACTTTTGTTAGTAATAATTTTTTTCTACCCTTCTGCAGAGAAGGCAATTCATACAGTTTGCACTCATCAAGATGTCCTTTTCTTCTCCTTTTTCTTTTCTTCTTCCTTGCATTATAATACACAAATACAACCTGCATGATTTTTTTATGCATTTATGTTCATTAAAGTTGTTTTCATATTTTTATTCATTTCAGTGAATAAAATTCTGGCATTTAGTTAAGACAGACTGATAAACAATCCAGAAAAAGCTATGGACCAATTAAAAAGTTGTATGTATTTGCAGACTTTGAATAGAAACTTTGAATTATATATTCATCTTGTTATCTAAAACCGAATTCATCATTTGGATTACAACTATTCAGTGTCTGTAAATACAGTAATTAATTAATCACTGAATTTTCAATCAAGTGATGAAAAATTCTTCTTTTTTTCTATTGAGAACAAACTAAAGATTTAACATTTTTGTAATTATCTAGAATTTTCTCTCTGGAAATCAACTCTTTTCATTCTATAAATAGCATGTATAATTTTGTAGATGTCTAGGTCACATTATTAGATCTTGTTTTAAAGTATATAGGTTGAATTTTTCTTAATTTCAGACTGCACACCAATTCTAATACATTTATGTACCTTTAATATCAACTTTATATAAATAGTTTGTGTATATATATATATATATATATATATATATATATATATTTTATGTTACCAAGTAGTAATGTTGATACAACTTGGGTACTGGAACAACAATTAAACAAAAGATCAATAGATAAAAGGATCCCTTTAGTCATTTATCTGATTTGATTGCACTGATACATATTTTTCCTAAATGCATAATTTTATCTTTGACTTATACCAATTAGATTTAATAACTTCTACTTTTTCTTGTTTTTATAGAAAACAAGAAATCTTATCTTTTCACACTTTTTTTTGTTACTTTGGGGATTTTGTTCAAGGTTAAAGAGAATGTAATGAAATACATATCATTGATGCAAGATAACTGTCTCATAAGAATTTTAGATCTCTTTAAGAACTATTGGAAATACTTTTATTATAGAAAATAATCCAAGTAGAGAAATGTGTATTTAACAGTTTTGGATAATCCTATCATCTGAAATCATATTTATACAATGTTTTTTTTTATATATAAATTAAAAAGTATCCTCTTCATTCATGATAGTTTAATCATGCAAATTAAAATTGATTTATAATTATGGGCATAAAAATGTTGTCAAATTTTACTAATAATTATAAATTGGCTCAAAAGTCAATGAAATGAAGAAATGTTTCAATCTCATCAACAAAGCTTGAGTTTCTATGTAAACAAAATTAATTATGTTTAATTTCTTAGAATTATGTTCTGCTTATTTTGTAACATATTTTATTGATAGATAAATACTGAATCAAAGACCAAATTCTTGATTTTCTAAATTTCTGCTTCAAGTCCAAAAAATTGATGTAATCAAAATGAAATGTAAAACTTATTGGAATAAAATAATGAACAGAGACAAAAGCATTTTATATGTGAACCTAAAAAGTATATATGTGCACAAATATACATGAAATATATGCTTATATTTATATATGTATTTATAATCATCTGTATGTGTGAGTGTGTGTGTGTGTGTGTGAGAGAGAGAGAGAGAGAGAGAGAGAGAGAGAGAGAGAGAGAGAGAGAGAGAAGCAGCAATCTTTTCTTGTATTTTGAATTAAACAATTCAAAATACAACAATTTTTATTTTTCAGAAAGAAAACCTAAGCACACCAAGAAATTAAACAGGCAAAATATGCTAGACTTTACATTTTCAAAGTTAAAAATTATATAGAAATTTAGTTCAAGGAATTCTACATGTACTAAAAGTATTTAAATATATTTAAAAGATCAGAAAATGAATTATTACAATATAAAGCAAAGAGAATATGTTTGTGTGATAGTCAAATGTATATAAAAACTGTGAATAATTCTAGGTTTTAATTACTGTTTGAATCAAAGATTAAGGATAAACAAATTAAACAGAAATCTGCTGAAAGTTTTATTTTACTAAAGGAAATCTAACAAATAATTCTTAGTGGATTCTGAGTTTGCATTTAAAAAGTGAAATTGTCAAAGTATGAAGATTATGTAAAAGATAAAAATAATTAAAGGGATAAGATTATGTCTGAGAACCAATAGAAATATTGTACTTTGAGATAGAGGTAATAAAACATTGTTCCAGCTTAATATTTCACAAATAATATAAAAAAATCTATATCAAAACTCCTAATGTCTTTTAAAAGTCAAATATCTTTATCCCTAAATAATGATTTAGCATATAGTTCTTTATTATATATCCTTCTTTTAGATTAGTACAAGTAGCTTCAAAGAAGAGAAAACCTATTTAAGAGATAAAATTTCTCTAAAAATATCCAAGAGACTCCCAAATGATAACAAATTGATTGGCCTAATATTAAAGCCAAATGATAAACACAATACTCAAGTAACACTAAGAATGGTTTATAGTATTGTGCCCATATCTGAAAATGTCTTATGGTTTAATCTTTTATTTTCTCACAACTATTTTTATCTGTTAATTGAAAATGGTTTATGAAGTATAGAAAATAGTAAGCTGTAATACTAGAGGCAAAAAGAATGCTTTTCTGAAAAGAAAAATCGATTAATGAAGACCAAATGCAACTCAAACATACAGAAAATTGAGAAAGAAAATGTTTCTTCCTGTTCTTTACTGACAAAAGCATGCTATCAACTTGCAAATCCACTTATCAAGTTCCACTGGAACAGTTTTCTTCTACTCAATTCCAAAAAATGTCACTGGCTGAATAAAATACTAAAAATAATATTTTTCACTTAAAAAACATAATGAACATCTAAATGGACCAAAAACAATGTTGAAATCTCATTTTTCTTTCTTTGTTTCAAAATTTTCTTTTCTTTTATAACAACTACTATTTTGAGTAGGTTCATCATATAATAAAAAAAGATTGAAAAAAATTTAATTAATTATTATTTTCTATTTTACAAAATACCTAGAGAATATTCTAGAATTTTTAAAGATTTGACTTAAGTGATCATATCAATAATCCTAATCTTTAAAGATATTTTCACAAACCTCTTTTCAAATATGCTAATAGGAGGTAGAAACTTAATAATTTAAAACTTAATGATTTTAATGCTAATAGGAGGTAGAAACTTAATAATTTAAAACTTAATGATTTTAATGCTAATAGGAGGTAGAAACTTAATAATTTAAAACTTAATGATTTTAATGCTAATAGGAGGTAGAAACTTAATAATTTAAAACTTAATGATTTTAATGCTAATAGGAGGTAGAAACTTAATAATTTAAAACTTAATGATTTTAATGCTAATAGGAGGTAGAAACTTAATAATTTAAAACTTAATGATTTTAATGCTAATAGGAGGTAGAAACTTAATAATTTAAAACTTTTCATAACATCCATTTGGGGAATTCATATTTTTGATTATAGATAATCATTACATTCCTGTTTATTCAGATAAGCCAAAATAATTTTAATGAAAATGATAATATATTGAAATGTTTGAAAATAGAATATACTATTTTATAGTATAATTGAAATTGTATACATTAATTTACAGCATTATTAAAAGTGTTTATATTTTTTTATAGAACTACTAAAAGTGTTTATTTGCATTTAAAGATTTGTACACGTTTTTCAAATCATCCCTGAATATAATTTTGAAAAAATCAAACTTTTTTTATGAATGACACTTCTTCAGTTAAAGATGCAAGAGATTATATTTTTACATTTATTGCAGATTATTTTTATTGGTTAATAGTTTAAATAGACTTTTTAATTCTATCGTAATAAAAGAGATGATGTTGAAGTTTGTAATGGAAAAAAAAACCCACAAAAATAGTAAAGGACCATGGAAAGTAAACATAAAATCCTCTGTTGAATAATTTTGATCAATATCTCTCACTGTTTTTATTTTTAATATTATATAATGAAAAACCAGTTTGAGGATAAAAATTTTGCCAAATTTTGGGAAAATGAAGACTAGTTGAAAATTCTATTGCTGACCAGCAATATATAATTTTTTTTCGGAAAATATTTGTTTAGTATGCATATTAAATTCATAGTTTATATATAGCTAAATAATTAATGCAATTCTTGTTTAGATGAATTGACATCAATGATTGAAACGTTCCAATAAAGAATCAAAATCACTAAAAGCACTCAGTAATTCAAATCACAGTATTGAACAGTATTATCATGAGAAATAGGTAACAAATCAAAGAATCTGATACTAAACTGCTCATGTTATCCTGTAATGGAAAATCGACTCAAATGAATCCTACCCTAGTCTAATGCATACCTATTTTGTTTAAAAAAAAGGTTAAAAAAATTGATTTCCCACACAATAAAACTAATGTTATCTTTTATACTAAAAGCTGTAGTATTAAGACTACATTTTTTTATTATTGAGATACTGTAAAGAAGTTTTTACATATAACACACACATTATATATGTGTATAAGTACACACATTATATATGTGTATATTTGTGTAAAAGTGAGTAAATGTGAAAATATAAAAAAAGATTCAACTAGTCGCCTTTCATCAGAAAATAAGAGTAGAAAAGCTTTTGTATTAGAAATGGTTTTGCTGAAGATATAAAGAATTTTCATTGATGTATCTAAAATGATGAAATGGTTACATGACATAAAAATTGTTCCTTTTCTAATACTTCATAATGGTCAGTTTAGTACCAAAAGACATCCATGAAAGGTATTTCTTCTTTTTTTTTTTAACCTGACAGTTGGGATAGATATCATCTCATATTCTATTTTTTTAAAATTGCCAATAAAAATTATTGTTAAATATAGCAAAAAAAAAGAAAAGAAAAAAGAAATGAAAGAGTGGATACAAGAAAGAAAGCTTTCTGGCCGAAATAAAAAAATCTATTGTAAACTTTTCCTACAAGCAGATGAAATGACAGCCTCTTTATAATCTAAAATTGTTCATCAAATATTTCTTTCTTTTATAAACAACTCATAGAATACTTTCAAAAAAGAAAAAAAAATGTTTATTTTTCAAATGTTATATTCATTTTTAAAGACAAACAAATAAAATCTACATGCCTCTTTGTGCTGTTTTCATTTTTTTAGATGTCTTTCAATCCAGTACCAAATTCAAACTAGGACTATGATTCTACTACAATAAAATTTGATAAGTAATATTAGATTGAAACTATTTCTATATAAAAACCATAATAATAGAATGAGAAAAAAGAACATTTTTACTCATAATAAACATTACAAACTCAATTAACAAGAAATATTTTTCATAAATGTATTAATTGATTCCTATGAGATTTGCTGAAGCCAATATTCTATTATTCTACAAAAGTGCAAAATCCAATTTAATTATTCTAAATATCAAATGTACCATAACAAAATATTTTACATATGACATTAATTTATTTTGCATTTTTTCTTATTAGAATTAAATCAACTTATCGTAAAATAAATAGAAATTATGTTCTTTTAACAAAATGGAAGCAGAAGGTTAAACTTTTACTTTTCAGTTTAGTTCTGACACTGACCTTTTTTTCTTCTTGGGTCTTCAGTAGTTTTACAATATTTATATTGTAAATTTTACTTGATAAATTAACATATGATATTAAACATTATTACATCAACAGAATTTTAAAAACAACTAAGCAATTCTTTTGGTTTCTATCTTGACTCGTATACTTCATTTTTCGCAATTTTTTTCTTCCCATAGTTCTAGTCATATTCATCTATTTTTGGATCATTCCTTATTTAGTTTAGTTGACTTGAAAAGACCTTGCACATACACATCAGTTGAGATAAAGAAAAAAAAAAAAAAAAAAGAAAAGCAGAAAGAGAATCAGACACTGAATCACAAACTACTTGAGTCATTCATCCAAAACCAAAACAGCCAACCAGCCATAACCTGGTTCCAAGAGAGAACAGTCTATTGATTTTATTGAGAAAATAAAGACTGCTTACAGTTGAACAAGACCTCAGTTCTATGCTTTGAAACAAAAATAGCAGGAAGCATATAGTCAATGAATTGGACTGATGAAAAGAATTCCTAATTTGTTTCAAGGAAAAAAATTCAGATACAAACTAAGAAACCAATTTATCTCCTTTGTTTTAATTAATTTTTTATTTTTATGTTTTCTTCCTTTGCTTTCCATTTTCTTCAATCTTTTCATAATGTCTCAAAAAGTTGATGAGACATGAAGAAAATAATTTTCTTTGGTTTAATTTCAGAGTGTCTTTTTAATAAATGGAACTTCTTCTTTAGAAAATTACCAAGAATATATTGTTTTTTAGCTTATAACTTGAAGTATATTTCCAATACATTATCATTTATTATTGAACAAAAAAATCTAAAATAAGCAAGATATTTTTGTGACAGCTGTATTCACCCCTCATGTATTAAGCAATTTAAACAAAATTAGTTTGTATTTTAAGCTTTAGCGATACTGAACAAAACTTTAGTGATACAAAAATATTTAACTACTTTCAAAAATAAAATACTATTTTCTCAATGTTCTTTTTACATTTTGATTTGAGATGTATTTTTAACCCGAAGCAAATCTTCATTTTTCCAAGAAGTGCATTACATAATCTGGCAAAATTTTCAGTATCAGAACAATTTTTTGAAAATTTATGAAAAGGCTTCTAAGTAACTATTAATAAATCTTTCTTTTCATTGATTTCTGCAAGTATTGAAATAAAATTTCTTTTAAACATTTTTATCGTTGGCCTCATGAAATTTAGTGTCAGTCAAAACAAAGAATTAGAAAATATGCAGAAAGAATATGTTGCTGTGTAAAAGTAGTTTTATATGACAGGTAACAAATTTCTGAGCAGGAGCTATTCACTGTGGAAAAGGAAAATGAAATTATATTAAAAAAAAAAAGATGGATTTTATTAGAACTATGTTGAATAAATTAGCAATCAAGTACAAGTTTTTAGTTCAATAGATTATAAATTTAGAAAGATTAAACAATGCATTTCATCTCTATTAACTGCAATGAAAAGCATATAAAATGTAAATCACATATTAAAACTGTATTTATTTGCATTATTATTAATTATTCATTGTTTTATTTTATTCTTATGTTTTGTATTCATTTTGTCTATTAATACTTTGGCAAAATTAATTTCCAATATTTCCAGGGTTTTAATTTTTAAGCTGGTATTAATATTTAAAATCTCCTAAATGCAATCAGGTGAAAAGCATTAAAAATAACTGGATTTCACTTTACTGAATAAAAAACTTTCAGACGAGTTGATCTTTTGTTCTGTTATTTCTAATTTTATATATGTTGTAATTTAAAACCTTTTCATCTTTTGAGCTAACTTACTGTGTCCAATCACAACACGGTTTTAATCTGTTATCAAGCAATGCACTGTGTAATGATTTTTAGAAAATGGGTATGAGGCCTCATAAAGTGCACATCCATAAAAATAGTGCAATATCATCTTATTTGATTACATTCTGTTAGTAGTTCTTTATATATATATATATATATATATATATATATATATATATATATATATATACATACATATATATATATATATATATATATATATATATATATATATATATATATATATATATATATATATATATATAGTGCAATTAAATGGAGACTCAAACTCGGAAACTGGATAATTTAGATATATATATATATATATATATACACACACACACACATATATACACATACACACACACACACACACATATATATATGTTTATGTAAATATTTTATATATATATATATATATATATATATATATATATATATATATATATATATATTTTGAATATTTACATAAACATATATATATATGTGTGTGTGTGTGTGTGTGTGTAGGAAGAGAATCCTTCAAAACCCTTCAAACTCCAAGTTAAGTGCTTGTGATATAAATTGAAAAAAATGATGAGAAAATTTGACATTCATTGACTGATTTATTAGTAAGAAAAAATTTGAAGGCCATAAAAATAAAAGGATAAATCACACTAAAACTATTTATAGAATATATGTTCAATGTTGAAAAAAGGACATTGAACCCCCACCACCACCACCACCACCAAAAAAAACAATGACTACCATAAAGAAACATTGAGACACTTCAGTAAAATATCAAAACCACCCACACAGTCAAGATACAGTAAAAAAAAAAAAAACCTAAGTCATTTTAAATATAGAGATATGTTTACATATAAAAAGACTACAAACAGAAAAGAGAAAATTGTACCAAACAAGTTATTCATGAATCAATGGATGCTATTTGTTTTTCATTCTTCTAACAATGTAAACTGTGTTTTGTTTTTGATTTATCTGTTCTTATAGAAGAAACTGCTTTAGATTCTATTCATCTATTTCAGCTTTAGACTCCCCCACTTTTTTCTGATGAGTTTTCAGGCTGTTTAGCTAACTTTACTGAGAAGGATGATCCTATTTTTTATTGTTTTATAATAATAATCTATTCCTTTGGGATATGTTTTTAATCAAATGTTCAAAATACTAGCACCAAGAATTAAAAGAAATTAGGAACTTGTTTGTATGGCTCAAATAAAGGTTCAGAAATGATTGAAAAATAAAATGTTTTTATTATTTATTCCACTTTTCTGACAAAAATTTAGATGACATTTATTAATCATATATATATATATATATATATATATATATATATATATATATATATATATATATATATATATATATATATATATGTATATATGCATTGATTACTTGTGACTTATCTCTGTGGTTAAATCCTGAAAACAATAGATTTTGTTAAACAATTCAGCTACATTTCACTTTATGAGTGAAAGATTAACCATAAAAATAATTTGATTTTGAGTCCAATTGCTTCTTATATGTAATACATCTGGTTTGCAGATAAAATGAATTGGTGTAAAAGAACTTGTGAACTATTGAAACTGGGTATTATTTTGTCTTTGGTGCAGTTTACTTGTCTCTTTTGGTTAAAGATATTTTATCAGGATATCCAAGTACTTAATGCAATTGAAACAATGGGAAAGGTTAACAATTGGAGAACTGATTACAGTAATACTCAAAAAAAAAAATATAACAACTATAAAAAGAGAAAATTATGAACAGAATATTTGTATGGGAACTTAAAGGTATTTGATACAACATAAAAAATTGCTAAAGAATGTTAGTATATATTCCATGTTGTTCAAAAGACAGATGGTTTTACAGCCTTAAAAAATTGTTTTGATCCTCATTTGTTAAGCAAAATTCTAGCCAATCATATTATTACCAAAAAATGAATTCTCTTGAAAATCATTTTTTAACTATCAATACCAAATGCTATTAAATTCAGTTCATCCATTATTCTTACATCATTTAATAATATTATTCATTGTCTTAATTGGTTATAAAAAAGATTTGAAAAAAATAGTCACTTCATCAAACTTTGAATTAAAATCTAAGGGTATTACCAAAGAAATATAGTTTATTTTCATATATATAAATGATGATTTTAGAGGAGTTCTAAATATATATAATATATAATTCTCTTTATTTGTTTGCTTGCATACTTGTTTAAATATATTTGCATATTTATTTATTCTTCAAAGTGACTTGCAACCAAAATATCATAAATACATTGTGATTGTTGCCTGTTTTCACTGATTAGCCTATAATCAGTGATAACAATCAATCAAGTTTGATTAGCAGAGGAAAAAAAACAACAATTTCTTACAACAAACTAGATTTCTATACAGCAAGAAAATTTCCAGAATGTGAGATTTAACTGGTAAATTACAATGTTTTTTTTTTATTTAATGGAACAATTCTTCAGATATATATATATATATATATATATATATATATATATATATATATATATATATATATATATATATATATATGTATATATATATATGTATGTATGTATATATATATATATATATATATATATATATATATATATATATATATATATATATATATATACAATCAAAGAATATATAATTTATCATTAAGGGTTTTCAGACTATTGTCTTCATCTTTATTGTTATTTCCACAATGATTCGGCCGATATGTCCTCCAGCCTTCTTCAGGTATTTGTCAGACACGGGAACCTTCACGGAATTTTGAACTACGTCCTTTATTGAATCAATGGGGGTCGCCTATTCTGATTCTGCTAGCCACTAAGCTTCTAAGGAGATAATCATCTGAAGGTTGCTGGTTCAATCCTGACTGCAGGCGAGTAACAATACAGGAATAGTTAACACGTGTACCCAGTTATGGCTTACAAAATCAGAACAGGCGACCCGCCGTGGATTCAATAAATAAAGGATATAGTTCGAAACTCTGTGAAGGTTCCTGAGTTCAACAAATACCTGAAGAAGGCCGGAGGACATATCAGCCGAAACGTTGTGGAAATAACAATAAAGATAAAGACAATAGTCCGAAAACCCTTAATGATAAAAATCATCCAGCTTCATCTTAGAAATTTAGAAAACTAATATATAATTTACTTAAACTATTTTTAAGAAGCAATAAGTTGATGTTTTATTGAATTATTTATTCACCAAAAAATAGAAGAATTTGATCAATTTATACAAAGTATATGCCAATACTTATATTTGGTTAAGTCAATATAAAAATGTTAAAATAGCTTAAAGTAAACTGGAATTTCAGTTCAGTAAAAATTTCCTTTTGTAAAAAACTTTTTGATAAATACTGATGAAAGTCCTTATTCATTCTCATGGACTATTTCCCTTGTCTATGTACTTTTTATTTATCAGATTTCGGCTATATACTCTTTAGCTTTCAACTGATGGCAGCTGGTGTTTAATACAAAATATGAATTGTTATTGTTTGTAAATTGTTAAAACAAACTCCTTGTCGTATTTGTGATAATGACAAATGCAAATCATTTTCTCATGGATTTACTTTCAAGAATGGAATTCAACTAAAGTTTCCCAAATGTTATCTATATTGATGCTCACTTTTCTGATAATGTCAACCAAGGACATAATGTAAGCAGCTTCCTTCAGGCAACTATGTCATCCATCTATTATTCAGACTTCATTCTATAAGCACCTTTGTCTCCCTTTATCCCTTGATGTGTGGTCAACCATACCAAATTTAAATGGATTCTCCATATTATGGCTTTTTAATGTCAATTTTGGAGAACAAAATTTTCTCCTTTGTAGTATCAATAAAAATTCCAGAACCTTTACTAATCATTTAGAATTTCTTATTAGAACATCTGTTCATAAAAATTATTCCATGTGAAAAAGATTTGTAATTATTGTAAAGATTAGCAGACATTATTCAGTTAATTTGTAAATGATAAAAATTCCTATTTTGTATTTGAATTTTAATGGACAATGAACATCAGCTGCACCAGTTGAATAAATTCAACTTTATCAGAAGAAAGCTGATGGGTATATAACAGAAATTCCATGAATAGAATAACACAAACAAGGGAAATAGTCTAATTACAAGAAAAAAATTACAGCAAACTTTCCAGAAAAGGATTGAGCTTACAGTTTCAAGGACTGGAGTTGATTGATTTGTAACAAGTGAAAGTTCTAATCTCAGGCACTTAAACATTATCTAGTTTAATTTATCTTCTGTACAAAAATCTAATTTAAATTTTCTTTTTATAGGATTTAATCACGAGAAAAGTACAAATTATTTAACCCTTTTGGTAGGCCACGTTTAGCACCAAATTCAATGGTTGAAATACACTTTTGGCCATAAAATAAAAAATGCTTGCAAGCAAAAAGTATATATTGTTTCACAATTACAATATTACAATGCACTATTGATGTCAGAGAGGGTATATTGCCCAAGTATGTTTATAAGAGAAAATTTTATTCACTAGTAAAAAGTAAGTAAAGTTGGTGACCATAGTCGAGGGCAATCAGAGGGCTCCCTTTTTAATAGCTACTACACTGAGGTGTAAGGAGGGTGCTACTCCTTTCCCTGGATTGCTCCACTTTACCCTTGATACATACCTTATATTGCTGAGTGTTAAGCAAGGTGGCATCAAGTACCATTTTTAAAGTCTTTGGTATAACATGACCTTGGATTGAACCCAGGTCTCCCGGACCATTGGCGAACACTCTACCCACTTGGCCAATGAGCCGGTCTTTTATTCACTAATACTTCTAAAAATGACTGTTTTATAAAAGTTTTAGAAGTAATAAAGTACTTTTTTTAAATTTTAGGAACAGTATGTATCAAACAAGAGACACATCCACACAGGATCCAAAATTTTTCCATAATGTAGATTAAAATTACATCTCACCCTTGCCCATTAAGTATATCTGGGCAGCTTGTGTCACTCTCTGCACCAAGTGGGTTAAGAATGTTTGAAAGTCAAGGATATACAAACAACTTTATTCTTTTTTATCAATGAATTTATGACTTTTGTTGAGAATAATGTTATACTTTATAAGTGAATTCATAAAGTAATTATGATAAACATTTTATCTTTGTAAAATATTTTTAGTTTAATAAAGTTAAATAAGTGTAAAAGTTAAAAAGCCAAAATTTTTATTTCATTAAAAATAATCACACTTTATTTATGGAGCTATAATATGTAAAAACTTGTAGTAATCAATCAATTTATCATTTCATTATGAACAATAATTATATTTCTTATAAAAGAAACAGTTTTCTATCAGTAACAAATATTTTTGTGAATTGCTATTTGTATTCAATATCACCCTGCTTTTATTCCATACTTTATATAAATTGTGTTAGTTTTACTGTATTTACTTATGATAGGTTACTGAAAGATATTTCTTTAACTGAGAAAATTGTGAAACTGTAAGAAGACGTCATTTTTGAACATATGAAAAATTGCTGGTTTTATTAAAATGCATCATTACTAAAATTCAGTAAGCATAAATAATATTCTGTTTATTCTTTCAGAATAAAACTTTTCATAAGAATATTTTGCTTTTTAACCAAATTTTATCCTCAAGATTATTTTTTATAGTTAATTTATTAGAAAAAATAGCAGAAAAGATGTCATTCTTTTGATATTTTGAAATTTTATTTGAAAGCTTGAAAATATCTTTTTAAGATAATTATGACAAGAATGTAAAAACACAAATTATTCCTATATTGCTTGTTTGATTTCTTTCAAAGATGATATATAAATCTGTTTATTCATTGCTATTACTGATTAAAAAGTAATCATATAAACATTTTTATTTTTTTACAATTGTGGATATATATAGAGAATGATAATTATTAAAAAAAAGTATCTCGTTTTAACAAATGAATATAGAAAAATGACTTGTAAGTTATCTATAAACCTTTCTACTAATTAACTTATGTTTAATCAAGATTTAATAAATTTATATTGAGCTAGTAACTTTACCCACCGCATATTAGCATTTTAAAATGCCAGACAGTAAAGCTGTAAATAACAGATCATTAAAAGAAATTTCATCCATCTACACAATTTTTTGTACTTTTAATTTTTGCCAATCAATAAGTGTTTGAACATGTAAAAAATGTGCAGGACAGTTCTATTGACTACAATGACAGACTTGGCTGCATCAACAAATAACAAAAATGCATATCTCAAAATATTTAATTTTGCTCTTTAAAGAAAAATTTATTATCAAACCAACCACAACAAAAACAAATAAACAAAAATAACATTCAATGACAATGTAATATGCAGTTGTGGAAATTCTATTCTCAAGAAATAAGTGAAGAGTGATTAACTAAAATTGGTCTGAATGTTAATGGATTAATTTTTCTTTAAAAATATCTTTAATCGTTCAATGTGCATCCGAATACATTTTCTTTTACTTCTGAAATGTTTTCTTTTGATTATTGCGTCCTAAACTAGAGTCATAAAAAAAGTTAATGTATCATGCATGAAAACTTTTACAAAGTTTTAGTTTTGGGATGATATCCAATTCAGAAATCAATTGTTTATATATAATATATTATATATAATTAAAATAATTTAACAATTAGTATGGGCATAAGATTAGTGCTAATAAATCTGCAAGTGTCAACTAAGAATATTAACATGGGCCTGATAAATTCCTTGTAACATTTCAATAAAATAGAGAAATACGAGAAATGCTGAAAGTCAAAATATGTGTATCTTTATAAATATATTAATAAAAAAATATATGTAGAAACTGAAATTTGTAACCAAAACAAAATCAATCTTAATTAGTTGGTTATATAAAATCAGAATCCTTTTAGACAAACTATCCATATTATTTTAATGAATAAGAGATTTTATTCAACTTCAGGAGAAGAAAATGCTAAAATACACACAATCGTAGAAGATGGATTGTTTAATACACAAAGTAGACATCATGGTCGAAGACTGATGGTTAAAAGTTATTTTTTCTTTTTTTAAATCTTATTTTTAATTTAAAATGAAAAAGCCTAATGAAGTAAGCTTTTTTAAATAAAATGTGTAAATATTTTTTATTTATATAATCTTATAATAAAGAAAAATCTCTGGTGATAATTCATGTAAATTTTACAAAACTAGTAAAATAAATTTGATGATACATTGGTTATAAAAAAATTACTTGCAAATTTCTGCACTCACAATTCATTTTAAATATTTAAGCGGAATGTTTTAAAGCTCATGAAACTTTGAAAAATTTCAAATCAGGATATTGCTTAATAACAGAAGGATTATCATATAATTTGCCATTTAACTTCTTTTAATTCTGCTCACTAATTTTGAATAAAATGATAATTTACTCTTTGATTCAGTAATTTAACGGATTCCTTCAAATTCTATTGTATCATAAAGAGAAATTTTCTTTTCCAGGTTCTAATCAAGAAATTTGTGCAGACCTAATTGTTAGAAAACTCTTGGGTATACAAAAATCTTTATTTTAAAACATTCTTGAAAAGAAGATATCCATATTTTTTTTATATACAACTTATTCTCTTTTATTCTGTTTATTTCTATTATTATACATCATTTGATAAGTATAGGGATATTCAGAGAATAATGTGAATAAATACTAAAACAAAAAGAAAAAAAAATGTCCTACTTTTTTAATATTGATAACCTACAATATCATTTTTATCTTAAACACTTTCATTATTCATAAAAAAAACTTGACTAATTTAATGCATTTGCTTGTTGAATAATCTTGCTCGAAAATTAGCAAAGTAAAATATGGTACCATTTTAAACAAATTCTGAGTGGTTCAATTTTTATGCCTAATTTTTTGTTGTTGTTTTTGCTTATGTTTCTTATAACTAAATTAAATGTGTGTTTATTGCTTTAAAAATCATAATTTGTGATTGTCAATCAAATTAGATCATTTGTAATTGTCAAATTACAGAAGTTCAGAAAAAGACATGAAACTAAAGAAAGAGTTAAAAGCATGTCAACAAAAAGTTTATGATGCTATTAATATCAATAAATATCAAGCTAGATTTGATCAAGAAAGGAGAGATGATAGAAAGACTTGCAAAGTTGACTATGTTAATGAAAAGATTAAGCAGGATATGATTTCTTTAAAGGTTAAACATGAGGATGCAAAAAGAGTGAGATCATATATATATATACATATATATATATATATATATATATATATATATATATATATATATATATATATATATATATATATAATTTAGAAATCAGCAATACCCAAAATGGTTTGGTGAGAATCAAATGAAGGCACATAAGATATTTACTGAAAAAATAATTTTTGGGTTGTGTGCATGATCTGAAATGGTGTCAGCAAAAGTATAATCTGAGATAAGATTAAATAAGATTAGTTCTAAAAGAAATTTCTACCAAATATTTGTTCATTTAGAGCTACAAAACACCATATAATTGAAAATTGGCCCATAAGGAATTGAACATTCTTCAATTACATATTTTTATAAGTCCTTTAAAGTAAGTTTTCTCATTAAATGTGGCAATTAAACTAAAAATGTTAAGATATCTAAAAAATAACTGGAATTATATATATTTATATACTATATCTACTAACAAATCATTTCAGTAAATATAAATGTTTTAGAAACCACATATGAATTAATTGTATTCTTCATTTATATTTAGAAATTGTAAGGATTCACGATATTTGACACATTTTTTTTTTTTAGATATAATGAGAGAGAAATCAAATCTTAATAATTTTTAAATATTTTATTCAGTTGATATAATCATCAAATAAATGTATTTATAAATCATCTCTATGTGAGAAGATATAAAAATCCTTTATAAAAAAAATTCATTAAAAGAGATTTATAATAATTAGCCAAGAAAAAAGTTTTTATTTTAATATATAGTTTATAAATTAGGAAAAAAAACAATTTAGATACATTTATGATCTCAATAGTAAAAGGTATTTGAAATTGAGATTTTTTTTTTCATTTTCTAATCAATTATCTTTTTATACAAAAGAGAATCTCAGGAAATTTTTAAAATGTCATAACATGCTCTATCTACACTACAGCAAATATATTTATGTACTTATAAAATGCACAACTATCTCATCAATATCAGTTTCTATGTTGGCAATATAAACATTGAAAAGAAAATGATATTTGCTGTGTATTGCTGAGATTATAATTTCTTGGGTGTCTTTATTTGGGATTAGAAAAAACTATTTTTCTTTCTTTTGCATCCATTTCTTGTGATTCTTATTTTATATATTATCATTTTTTTGTTTCTGTTAACTTTTGCAGATCAATTAGCCGAGTTGATTTATTTAAATGAAAAACGTAACAAGCATAGAAAACTTGTTATTCTTCTTATTGTGGTTATTCTAACAGGATCTTTTGAATGAGCAAATGAAAGGTTCAGTTAAAATTTGTTGAAATGGAATGATCCTTATTATATAAAGAAAAACAGTTATGAAAATGATATTTTCTTTCACTGATATATTTTATTTATTCTATTATAAATTGGTCAGTTTTTGTTACAATATTTTGAATTTCATTATCATGTTTTCTCCAAATGCTGTTTCTCCTTAAACAAATTTTACTAGAGTGCTAAGAATATGTTTTTTTTTTTAAATCTATTTAGATAACTAATTTACTACAGTTCAATCACAAAATACTGTCCTGCACACATACACTCATCTACACTGCACTGTCCTACATGCATACTGTCACCTCACACGTCCTGGACCAAGTGCTGCTTCCAGCAGTGAAGGCATTTAAATCAAGAAATTATTTTCTTAATTAAGTTCATGCAGGCAAACTCACCAGGAATCTACGCTGAGGAGAAAACCGGCACGTGCAGCATCCAGTCATTCTCCTTCGTTCCAAAGAAGCTAGAGACGGATCAGGGGAAGGTGGAGGCGTCTCTGAAGGCTTATTTGGTGGAACATTAAAAGTCATGTCCATTTCCATGAATTCCCTGTCCTGCAAATCAATGGAATCCACAAAACACAGAGGTTAAATTTAGAAGACATTATCAACTTATGTGATCATCTACAAAAGAAGAATAAATATTTCAAAGTAATCAAGAGAAAAAAAAAACTTTCTCAGTTGATAATTGGAGATCCTGAAATAAGAACTTTGCAAGAATTAAAACAAGTAATACATGAGATATTTCAAACATAAATTTATAACAAAATTTATTGCATATTTAGAATAAAAACTTTGAAATGTAATTTTTTGTAAAAAAATCTATAATTTCTAACAATCATATGCTGTAGTTTAAATACAGAACTTTTTACCTTTCTTAGAAATTATAATTTTCATGATTAAATATGTTTAGAAGTAATGCATTAACATTAGTTCTTATGGGATTTATGACAATTTTCTTTTACTTAAATTGGTCATTGATATAGATAAGAAGGTAATCAGACATTGAGAAGTCGTTCAAGGTTTGTTTCAAGAAGTATATTATTCTTTTGGTAAAAACTAAAATACTATATAAAGAAAATTACACATTAAATAGAAATATTTTATTTTCACAACTAATGATTGAATCATATGTACTAAGATTAAAATATGGCAACAATTTCTCTATTCCTTCATAAACAAAAAATAAAACACTATTTTGTTGTCTTTGTTAACCAGCACAAAAGATTAAAATATAACTTGTCTCAACTTGATTATATGTATTCTTTGAGAAAAGATTATTCAGGTGATTTTGATTGATCACAGTAAACTTACAAAGCAAAATCGATTGATAGGTTCAGAATACACCAAGAGGTCATTTATTTTGAATTGTTTTATGTCTTTATTATGAAATTGTAGAAAATGGGCACCAAGAAAATGGATATAAGTATTGCATAATAGAAATGAAAGATAAAAGAATTATAAGTTCCTTGCTTTCCTTTGTGGTAGATGAAAAAAAAGTTGGTAATTTTATAATGAGGATAAATTTGATAAAAACACTGAATGAATAGATTAATATATATATATATTCATATATATATGTGTGTGTGTGTATGTGTGTATAATATAGAACTATATATTTCCAACAGTATCTTGTGTAGTATTAATGACAAACTAGAAACATTTTTGTGAAAAGATATTTATTTTTTACTAAACATGTTTCGCTATATTGCATAGCATTTTCAACTGTAAGTGTGAAAAAGGAATGTTTGTTTTTATATTTTGTTGTTATTGAGAACAATGTAGCGTTTGTGTTTGATTTAATGTAAATGTTTATTAATGTTATATTCTGCAATGATCAACTGAGCCAAAATTGGAGGTAATTGAAATTTTCCAGATCTTTCTATTATTGTTTCTATAAGAAGAATAACTGCTGATGAATACATATTCTATGCAAAAGCACACACACACACACACACACACACACACACACACACACACACACACACACACACACATATGCACACACATACACACATATAATATATATATATACAGGGTTGAACAATAAAATTGTCGCACAAGAAAAGATGAAATGATTCCATTTCCATTTAATGAAAACCAGTTTTCTTTTTTTGTTACAGACCATCTACTAGTTAGCCAGTTGTGTACAAATCCCAAGAACGATAAGAGCCTTCTATCATGTCTGAAAGTGACACAATGTTCAATGAGCGAGATCAGAGATGCGCTGCTGTACAACTCATGCTCTCTACCAATCCAAGTTATGACAACAGGACCATTGCCAACACCCTCAAAATGCAAATCTGGATTGCCACAAATAACAGGGACGTGCCCAAGGTGATGAAAACAAAGTTTCCAGCTACAGTTATGGTCTTTGGTATGGTTTCAAGTGAGGGCCACATCATGCCTCTTCAGTTCTTCAAAGTTGGCTTGAAAGTCAACATCATTGTGTACCTAGATGTGCTGAAGAGTGTGGTGATCCCCTGGTGCAATCAGGTGGCCGGTGGCAGACCCTGGGTATGGCAGCAGGACTCAGCGCTGGTCCACAAGTCCAAAGAGACCCAGGCTTGGCTTCAGAAGGAGTGCTACGACTTTGTACCCTTCTCTCACTGGCCCCTCCCTCCTCCCCTGACCTGAACCCGCTGGACTATTTTGTTTGGTCATATGTCAAGAACATCACCAACATGACCTCCCACAACACCAAAGCTAGCCTGATCGCCGCCATCCGCCGAGTATTCGCTGAGCTCCCACCGGCGCTTGTGAAAAAGGCATGCTCCCAGTTCCGGATCCGTATCAAGGCGGTGATTGAGGCTGAAGGCGGCTACATTGAATAGATGTCAGCTCTACTGCATAATCAAGTTATCTGAATTGATTTTTTCAATAAAAGTTTTAAGATAAAGCTGTAGTGTTGTTTTCTTTAGGACGACAATTTATCATTTCACCCTGTATATACATACATATATATTTATATATGTAATATAATATTAAAAATAATATTAATGATATATATGTGGTGTATTCAATAGGTTTCCAGACTTTTTTTGTATAGGCATTTAAAATTGTCGAAGACTCTTGAAAATTCAGTAGGTTATTGTTATACATCTTATGAGATGACTGGCCAATTTTTATGATTTCAGATTCAAATGAACAGCTACAGCAGGAATTTTAATACATCCTATTAAAGCCTGATTGTCACAGCCGGGGAATTTCAAAAATGCAATCTGACACTTTAGAAGAACGATATGCAATAAAATTCTGTTTTAAACTTGCAAAAAATGCCACAGAAACCTATGGAATACTTCAGACTGCTTTTGGAGCATCTTGCATGAATCAAGCATCAGTTTTTAAGTGGCATAAGAGATTCAAGGAAGGCAGGGAGTCTGTGAGGGATGATGAGAGGTGTGGGAGGTGTAAGGAAGTCAATACACCAGAGTTGATTGGCCAAAGGGTTAGGGTTAGGGTTACTATGTCAAGGTTTTGAGGGAGTTCAGGAAGAGATTCCGTCGGAGAGGTCAGCACTCGAAATCGGGTCAGTGGCATTTCCACCCGGACAATACACCAGTCCACAATTCCATCCTTGTCACAGACTATTTGACCAAGATGGGCATCAAGACAGTTCCTCAACCTCCCTAAAATCCAGACCTTGCTCCCTGTGACTTTTGGTTATTCACTAAGCTCAGAGGCTGTCGTTATGAGATAATTGAGGAGATGAAAGAGGCTGTGACGAAGGTCATTGACACGCTCACACAAGGGGACTTCCATTGGGCCCTGCAGAAGTTGCTGGAATGGTACAAGTGCATTGCAGTCGGAGAAGCTTACTTCGAAGGGGGCTAGAGTCTCATGTGTGTACTATCAATAAAAGTGCCCATACAAAAAAAGTCTGGAAACTTATTTAATGATCCTTGTATATATATATATATATATATATATATATATATATATATATATATATATATTATGTGTGTGTATGTGTGTGTATGCATATATATGTATCCATTTTATCATTGAAATGTATTATCTTATTATTAAGATCATTTAATGCTTTTCCCTATTGAGTAAAGAATGCTAAAGTGAAAAACTAATTTTCTCAGTTTGAAAACACTGAAAATGTCATTCATTTATTATAGAACTTTTTCACTTGAACATTTGTTAAAGATACGAGACACAAAAGAATTCAGCAGAATTATCTGTTATCACATTACAACAAAAAATCTATTCAAAAAAGGAAGTACCACTTATAATTGAACAAATACTTATATCTGGCATTTACTCCAGTCTTGCTATTAAATAGAAGAGGAATTGGTTTATTCTTTTTTTAATAAATTTTAGGAGTAGACAATCAAGTTCTTAAAATCAATAGATGAGAAAACATTACAAAATATTGAATGATACACAAAGTAAAAAAGAATAATTATCTGAATCAGCTGTCTTCTTATTAATTAAATAATTATTGTTTTATATAGGAGAAATAATTGAATTAATCAGTGAGAAAAGTATAGAATTTTTTATTCACTCAATGCATAAATAAAATAAAAAGTACATAGACAAGGGAAATAGTCCATGAGAATGAATAAGGACTTTCATCAGTATTTATCAAAAACTTTTACAGAATGAAATTTTTCTGAACTGAAATTCCAGTTTACTTTAAGCTATTTGAACATTTTTTTTTTAATTGAATATTCTTATATATTCCAACATAAAGCAAATTGACCACTAAAAAGACTTTCCCCATTCAGGCATATCAAACATCCAAGCAGAAATCTTAATCATTTACTGCCTTCTGATATAGTTTATATTATTTATATTCTCAACTTTGTACAATTAATCATAATCTTAGAAGATTTCAATAGAATTTTTAGAGCTTTACATATCTCATGTTGTGTGTTTTATATAAGTAGGTTGCACTCTTAATGAATAAATATAAGTATTGGCATATACTTTGTATAAATTGATCAAATTCTTCTATTTTTTGGTGAACAAATAATTCAATAAAACATCAACTTATTGCTTCTTAAAAACAGTTTAAGTAAATTATATATTAGTAGTCTAAATTTCTGAGATGAAGCTTGATGATTTTTATCATTAACGGTATATATATATATATATATATATATATATATATATATATAAAGACCTTATTTTTTTTCATCTCTGTACATTTTCATATACATATATATACAAATATATATGAAAATGTACAGTGATGAAAAAAAATAGTCTTCAGAGGATTAGTTCATTTTTAGAATTATTTGCAAAAGTTAAATGTTTTGGTTTTTAGACCTTCATCAGGGCGTGTGAATTATTAAATGAAACAAAAAAAAGATGAGAAAGTTCCATTATAATCTATTTCCGTTGGTAGAATTCTGTTTCAAATTTGTGGGATATAATTAATGTTCCAAAATTTATTTATAAAAAAATCCCCATCACATCAATCTATCTATCTATCTATCTATCTATCTATAAACAAGAAACAGTAAGTAAAGCTGGCGACTGTAGTCAATGGGCGACCTGAGGGCTCCCTTTTCAATAGCTACAACATTGAGGTGTTGGGGAGGATGCTACACTTTTCCCTGGATTATTCCACTTTACCCTTGATACATACATTACAGTGCTGAGTGTTAAGCAAGGAGTTATCAGGTACAATTTGTCGAGTCTTTGGTATGACTCGACCTAGGATTGAACCCTGGTCTTCCAAGCCATTGGCTAAGTCTTTACCCAATAGGACAATGGGCTTGTTTTTCATTATGTATATCGACTAACATCTTGGAATCTTTAAATTAAAGTTATGTTTGTTTCCGAATTATATGTGACCAAACTGTAATTCATGTTCCCTCTTTTTAAATCTCTTGTGTGCTTGTAAATTTGTTTATTGAGACAAAGAGAAGATTCACTCTTATTTTTAGTTAAAATCCACAAATGGAATTTCATAAACTTCTGCTTAGGATTTAATCTGAGTATTGTTATTGTCATTATTAATTAAATTCCAAATGTTTTTGAAAAGTTAGTGATTGCTTTAATTCTAAGGTTGTTTAGGATTTTTTAATAATGTTTGAGGTTGAATTGTTGGGTAAATTAATATATCTATGTAATGAATTATTTTTTGAAAAATCATTGTATTGAATTTCTGCTGAACATTTACATTTGTGAATTTTGACAGCTCTTATTTTGACATGTATAAATATATTTATATTTTGGATGTATAAAAGATTTAGGATTTAGAATACTGAGGCAATTTTTTATATAATTAAATTCATTATTTGAAAATTTGGCAGTGCAGATCCTATCAACTGCACCTCTGCAGAGGGGTAAGACCCTCTCAATGAGTGTCCTGAATATGATACTAAACAATTTGATGGTGAGGTTCCAGTGATGCAAGAGCTTTGCAGAATGTGGTGTACCCCTTCATTGCCATCACTCACAGGTCCACTCTGGCCTGGTGTGATAGTACCTGATAGGCCCTCTCAATGAGTCTAATAGAACTAACCTGCATATTCATGCAAAACTGAATTGCTTGAAATAGAACTGTTTTTTACTTTTAACTGTGTGTAAAGAAAAACTATACTTATACTAAACTAGATTGTTTGAATTAGAACTGTTTGACTAAACTGAATTGCTTGAAATAGAAATGTTTTTGACAAGCAAATTGTGTACTAATGCTAAACTGAATTGTTTGAAATAGAACTGTTTATTTATATAAAAATGGATTTGGCATTAAATAACCAATAAAGGTTAGTATGCTCTAAAACCCAAACAACCATCCAACCATACAACTCTTTATTTTGGTGTGATGATGTAAGTAAATATTTTTATGATCATTTTTATTATTTAAATTCTAATTTATTGTTAATATTTTCTACTCAAAAAATATCCAAGAAAAGTAAATGCTGTTATTTTCTGGTTCATAAGTAAAATCTATGGTTGGTTCAATAGTGTTTAATCTTTCAGTAATTTTTGTTAAGAAATTATTTTGTGGATTTATGAATTAAATATAATCTCTATAATGGAAATAGTTAAAATCTTTGGGGATTATCAGCTTGAAGGGATCAGATTCTATAAATTCAAGGAAAAGTCATGCAAGGACCCAACTAAGGGGGGAACTCATGGGTAACCCAAATTTTAGTTTATAAAAAATACCGTTATATCAAAAAAAGCAATGTTTTGTGCATAATGTGAAAATTCCAATAATTTTGTGAATCGGTAAAAAGCTATGCTTGTTTTCTTGAAGTGAATTTCTAAATATTTAATAAATTTTTTAATATCAATATTGGTATGTAATGATTTTTATGTTGAGTTTGGTGAGAGTTTTGTTTGCTAATCATGCTGAAAAGAGGGGATAACATTGTGGCTAAAGATTTTGCTATGTTACGTAAGGGCAAAACCAGGCTATTGGCCTAATGAGTAGAGTGTTTGCCAATGGTCTGGAAGACCAGGGTTCAATCCAAGATTGAGTCACACCAAAGACTCAACAAATAGTACCAAATAACTCCTTGCTTAACACTCAGCACTCTAAGGTATGTATCAAGAGTAAAGTGGAATAATCCAGGAAAGAGTAGTGCCCTCCCCTACACCTCAGTGTAATAGCTATTGAAAAGAGAGCCTTCGGATCAACCTCGACTAAGGTCACCAAATTTAGTTCATGTAAGGGCAGATCCAATCCCAGAAATAACTGCTCATAGAGAAATTCCAGGTTTATTAGATTCATTTTAGGGAAAAATTAAAATAAATACAATGGTATATAAATATAAAATATTCAGTTGATGTATTTATTTATATATGAATAATTTACCAATGTTTAAAGTTCCTTCTGTTTTTTTTTTTTTTTTTTTATTAAACCATCTTCAGGGTGATTTTAGTATGGGATGATATATCTCATCGACATTAAAAATAATTTTTGGATGAATCACAACATCATGTACTAACAGCACCCTGAAGATGGTCGAACAAAAAAAAAAAAGATTGAACCATTGCATCTCTGAATATCTTGATTTTCATTTATTACATTTATAAACACACACACACACACACACACACACACACACATATATATATATATATATATATATATATATATATATATATATATATATATATATATATATACTTTTTATAGGCACACATGCACACCTTTATATATATATATATATATATATATATATATATATATATATATATATATAAAGGTGTGCATGTGTGCCTATAAAAAGTATATATATATATATATATATATATATATATATATATATATATATGTGTGTGTGTATGTGTGTGTGTGTGTGTGTCTGTGTCTGTGTCTGTGTCTGTGTGTCTGTGTGTATCTGTGTGTATAAATGTAATAAATGGAAATCAAGATATTCAGAGAACGTATTTATTTATATATTAACAATATGTGAAGGTTCAAATGTTCTGTTTATATATATATATATATATATATATATATATAGCAAAATATGTATATACTTGCTTGCATGAATACATACATACATACATACATACATACATGTATTAAATAAAAAAAAAAGAAAAATACTTCATTTAATAAGGATAGAAATATAAAAATGGAAATTAAGGAATAAAAATGAAGAAATTGCTTTCAATATTTTTAAAGACTGACTAAAATAAAGTATTCTAAACATAAAGTAAGAAAATTGTCAGAAACAAGCAAACAATTTAGTTTGAAAATTTGTTTTTACATATGTATTCAAAAACTCAAAGTCACCTGTAAACATTATCTGAAAAATGATCTTTGTTTTATGATTCATTTTTATATGACTTTATGACTTCTTTTTTTACTCTTTTTACTTTCTAATGCAAGTATATTGCTTTTTATCAGGCAGTTAAAGGAAACTTTTAAGTATTACTAATTACTTCTATGGGCACCTCAGATGTGTAGTTACTAACTAGCTTGGTAGAAACTGACTGCTCTGAGATGATTCATCCTTGCTGCTTTGTGTCACAACTAAGCCAAACTTAGTTAATAATTACGAGCTACTTTTCTTTAACTTGTACAAATAAACACACTAAAATGTTTTGAAATAATTTATCTTATAACAACATAAAATTTGACTTTTGCACATAATAAAACAAGTGATATTCTAAAGAAACAAGATTTTAATTCCATCATATACAAACCAATATTTCAATGCTTTTTTTCATTGCATATTAACTCTTGAAACAGGATTATTTAAATTGAAATGTACTTTCTCTGAAATTTGATGAAAGTAATTGCCGCTTTTCTCACATTACAAGAAACATGAGAAAAATATTACATTTTAAAATTTACCCCAAAACAAAACTACTTTAGTTTCTGTATAGATAAAATACAAAACTGAAATGAAAAAGACATTTAAAATTTTTAGATTTACTCGTATAGGGAGGAAAATTCTGGAATATCTTTACTAAAAGAAGAAAATAAATAAAACTGTAAAAATACAATAGCAATGTCAATAGAAATGAAACAAGACATACATGAAACAAATCATATTTTGCTTTTCATAGAAAAGCATCGGTAGACATGAGAATTTTTGTGTGCTGCATAAAAAAAATATATATGCATTTGGATTGGCTTGTATGTATTTTACTCAGGATGTGTCAGAATAAGCAAACATAGAGTGACAAGTTCATAAAAAAAAGATTTGTAATGATTTAAAAAGCAGACATGAGACTTTTTGAAAAAGAAATTCTACAGTGGAGACAACACTGAGTGTAGGTTGGGTTAGGATTTTAAAAGATATATTTATTTTAATATTTTGGGGGGTTTTTTTTGGTTGTTTTTTAGGCATTTTTAGGAAACACATTGATTTGGCTGACAACAGTGGCAGTTTGACAAACTGGAGTTGTTTATCTCTCTGCCTTGTGAGTTTGAAATAAGTGCAAACATTTTTTTCTGTTCTACTTTTGTTTGTTGGTTTTTCAGTCTCACCAATTTGTCTTCAGCAGCAGAGTCCTCACTAGGATAGTTGCAATATTTCCATGCTAAAACTCGTTCCATTGAATGCATCTCTCTTTCCATGGTGGTAGGTATGTGAGGTGTGGAATTGAATCCCTACAGAACACAACATACCAAATCAGGACTTTTGGTGAAATCCTTCAAATAAAACTAATCTGACTTCAGTTTATTTTAGTATTAAATTTTGATGTGCAGATATTTATCCTAAAATATTTATGCATTATTACTTTTTTCTCTTTATTCCAGGAATCTGAGCTTTTAGGCATTTAAAAGTAGATTTTTTATCAGAGACACAAGTACAATAAATTTCTAGGAAAAGCAAATTGAATTTTTATCATATAAGAATGGCTTTACTTATAAACACATGCATGTAAAACATTGGATATTGTTAAAAATTCAATTCATAAAATCAGCATTGTGTGAAAAATGTTCATAGCTTTGCCTCTGATGTGGTAAATCTTAAAATAGTTTTATTTCATCCAATATAATTGATTTATCTATAACCTTTTATAAAATTAAATATTAATCACTACATCAGAATTCATCAAAAGAGAAACATTTGTCAATTAGAAAATTTAAAAAATCAAATATTTAGATATTTCAAATTGATTTAAATCATCAGTTTAGATACTCAATTAGAATAAATATGCACTTATATTCTTATTTTTCAAAAATATGGCAGGAGATGAAATTATAGGACATTAGATATTTTGGTAATATACAATAAATTTGATTTAAAATAAAACTTTTTTCTTCAATAAGCTGTTACATTAACATATAATAAATCTGAAGTATTCCTTTCAAATTTATCAAAAAATATTTAGAAATAAGTGTTTCATTCTGTTATTTATAGGTTATTGAGATATTAAAATTTTATAATTGGTCATAACAACAATTAAAATGGGTTATTTACACAATATTTTTCTATTCTGTTTCCATCTGTATCTGGAGGGGTTGACAAACTAACATTTTGTTCTTCAGTAGCAATATAAATGCAAATATATAACAAAACCTAAATATATCATCATCATTATCATCATAAAATATGATTACCTTTTGAAAAAAGGACATTTAAACTTTAACCTGAAAGGCTTAATATAATCCATTTTAAATGCAAATAGACATTTTTATCTCAGGCTCCTTCTCATCTATGCTCAAATTTTTTTAATTTCTTGCACATTTAGACAAAATAAAGAAAAAATTTGGATTATACTGTCCTTTTTGTGTACATGAGACAAACAGACAGGCGTTTTCCCGAAATTTAATGACAGTGATTTTGATTTTAATTTTGAAATGTACAATAAGAAAAGAGAAAAATCATGTTGATAAATTTCAAAAACAAGCAAGCTAAGAATATGATGAATATATTATCTCCATGTAAAATTTGTTTGTTATAATAATAAAGGAGCATGACATACATCTTGTTCCATTCTTAACTTCAATAAACATATAACGTCATGAGAACAAACATTGCCATTGTGAAAATTTCTTATTTTTTCTTATTTTTATCAGTGTAATATTGAGATTTGATGTTATTAGTGCTAAAGAATTATGGTATGAAGATCAATGTATGCTTTCCATATCTATGTTCAGATTCTTTATAATAATGCTTGATTGCCATAAGATGTCTGAAAATTGCTGCAGACACAAATAAAATAGTTTAGATGATAAAACTATTGATAATTACTGATCAAATAATACATGCAGCATTTTCATATAACATGTCTATTTTTTTCTAATCTTTAATCAAGTTTTATATACCTAATTCTGATAGTTGTGTATATGTCTTCAAACTCATTTTTAGATTGAAAATGACATATTTCTTGAATCTTGCAAAAAAAGGTTATATAAGTCTGTTTCTTCATTTAAAATTTTGGTCTCTAAAATGAAATAGGATGCTTTTAAACAGATACTTGAAAATCTGTTCCTCAGCTTTAATTAAGGTGTCACAACTGTACAAAAAGTTAGTTGAAAGTTGTTTTTTTGCAGTAATTTGAATGTTATTAATGGTATTTGAGTTCACATGTACTAAACTAGCTTGCATCTCTTTAAATTTTCAGTAAAAGATATATAATTAGATATTTCTTCTAAAAAGAAAAAAACAGATTGGAAATGAAGACTTGTTATTATATTTTCTGTATTCCTTGTATAAAGCATCAATATCTTTTTTTTCCCCCTTAAAGTTGCTATCAAGTAATATACTAAACCATAACTCCTTTTAATAGCCATTATTTTTCATTTTGCTATAGAGTCAGAAACAGGTAAGCTTATATTACTTTGAAGATAACCTCAACTATAAGCAAAGTTTAATGCACTTATGATTCTATAATTTTTCATATTTTTGCTTCTGAATTTTATTTACATCTTTTCTTATGGCAGTTGTTTTCAACATTTTTTGGTTGAGTAAAAGACAATTTTAATTAGTGAAGAGTTTTTCTTTCTCTAGAGTCATTGCGCTAAAGACACATAATGTCTGCTAAATTTGACAGACCACAAGTAGAAACTAAGTACTTGAATAATAGGATTAAAGATAAGTTGACAACATCCAAGCTGAAAAGATGCTCCATTGACATCTACATTACTTTAACAGGCTGAGTCACTGACTTAGTGTCAACCATACTTTAAACAATTTAAGATAAAGAGAATAATCAGATGAAGATGAAATGCAAGAAATAGAAAGAAAGGATTTTAAGAAAGAAGAGCAATTAAAAGTGCCACGAGTGAGGTTTAAGCATTCATAAAATTAATTCTTTATGCGTTCATTTCATTGTATTATTTCTGAAAGGAGGTCTAAAAGAAAAAAGGAGTTTGAGTGTATTTCTACACCAATCTGCATTGTAAAAGATATTTTGAAAAGTTTGAAAGGTTATTGAAGCTTTTTATAAGCAATATATAATGTCATTCTCTTCAAATAGTTGAAGGAAATCATTTTAAAAGACATACAGAAAAGCCCAATTGGAAAGATACATTCCTTTAATTCTGAAAACATGAAATGAATTGATGTTTTTTCCAAAATGGAGAAAATTGAACTTGATTAATTTGTTTTTTGATTATCTGTTATGATGAGGAAAATCTGAGAGATTTTCTGAGATGAATCACTGTAAAAATGTGGTTGCAAAAAAAGAAAAAAGCAGGACATCAATGGTCATTTTATGACCACTAATTTAAAGAAATTATAAGAAAGTAGAATTGAATATCATTTAAAAACAGTTAGTTTCTTTCTGAGTAAACGTTTTACTTTCTGTGGAAATTAGAAAGTTAATCAAACAAAGAATATAAATTATAAATAATTGTAAAAATACACTTTAATAAAACATTTTATAAAATATTTTATGACAGCAAATTTTCTCAAAATAATTGAATGATACTTTGTATTCTATTCTGAGTTCATACTCTCATCTGGATAACTTGAATCATCTAAATAACTTTGATTTCAGTTATTCCTGGGTTTCTACAAAGCTCTTTGGAAACATTCCAAGTGCTTCAATAATAATAGGTGTGACAGTCATTTTCATGTTCCACAATATTTTTGTTCTCAGGTCTAGATATTTGTTCTGTTTTTCAATTTTTCTTTTTACTTTTATTCTGTGATTTGATGAAATAACAACATCCACCATCAGAGAAATTTTCTTTCTGTTTATAATAAATAAATCTGACCACCTGATTTAAATTGTGTGATTCCTTTAATCTCAAAACTGCAGGGAATTTTGTTTTCTATTCCCTAAAATAGATTCTGATTTAGATATAAAATCCACTGGTTTACCAGGTCAAATACCAGCCATTTAAACAGTTTTCTGTGTATCAACCTCCTCACCCATTGATGTATATTTTTTTATTCCAACTTGCTGCTGCATCCACTTATTATAAGATTGATGATTATTTTTATTGCTGTATAGTCTGAATTTACTATTTTCCCGCTTAATTCTCCCTGTCTTTCTCATCTTCCTTCTGTTTGTCATTTTACATCTTTCCTAACTTTGGTTTGAGTAGTTTTCAACTTGCTTGTTAATTTGATAGATTTGGTGCAATCTTCAAAGCTCATGAGAATTCCCCACCTTCTTTCCTTTTAATATAAAGCATATAGGCCTCTATTTGATGCAAGGCTTTATATATTGTCATCAACATCCTTGTTTTGGGATGAAGCCCACTTAGTTCTTCTTTTGTCCGATTTAAGAAGGGTCCTGAGAATCATACAACAGAAAATACCCAGGTAAAAATCTATCTGATTTTATCTTGTTTTTCTCATTCTTCCCCGATACACTTTACTGACTTCTACTTTAATCTCATTTTGTTTATTATTTTATTCTTTTGAGAATTTTTCACACCAGCACAAGCTGATGGTTTTCCACTGGAGTTTGAGTGACAGCAAGTCTTCCCAAGTCTCCAGGACTCTTCTCAGTATTCTGGCCAGTCTGAATAATGATATAGTTTGGATGGTCTCCACTCGTCCTCTTATTTCCAAGTCCTCCAATCCCTGCATCAATCCTTTAGTGACTGTACTAAGAGCACCTATAACAATTGGTATCATTTTTACTTACATGTTCCAGTTTTATCAATACCTTGGCAAGATCCAGGTACTTATCTTTTTTTTTGTTTTCTTTCAACTTTACTCTGTGGTCAGTTGGGACAGCAACGTCCACAATTCGGCTAGTTCTCTTTTTCTTGTTGATTATTACTAGGTCTAGTTGTCTGGCTGAGATTAGATGATCCGTTTGTATCTCAAAATCCCAGAGGACTTTGTGCATCTCATTCTCCCGGACAGATTCTGATTTGTGCATATACCATTTAGCAGTATGGTCAAATTTCAATTTTTTTCACAATTTCCAGTGGATCACCTTGCCCGCTCAGTTGTGTCAAGTCTTATACTCTTTCTGTGCAAAGCTTGTTGCATTCACTGATTATGTGATTGATCATTTCATCTCTATCACCACGTAATCTACATCTGCTTTTTTGTAGCATCTTATTTATTCTTGCTTTAATATGATTGGTCCTCATGGCATTGTTTCTGCTGCTATTATTAAAGATTCAGTTTCCCTCTTGAGGTTTCCCTTTTTAAGCCACATCCTTGTTTTCTTGCGTGAGATGTCACTTGTTTGTCACTTAAAATCTCCATACAGTTGTTTTTCTTCCCATTTTTATTTTCTGGTTATTTTTGTTCTGTTGATCTTTGTGTCATCAGTCTTGTTCCTGGTGGTTTTAATCAGCCTTTCTCCATTCTGTCCTATGTATTGAGTTGTTGTATCGATGAGTTAATGCAAACTTCAATTCTTGCAAATCCTTTTTTAATTTTTTCTTTCATCTCCACTTGTTAGATGATGTCCACCTCGAATATCTTCAAGTATTTGTACATTTCCTCTTCTCTAAGCCTTCTGATTTTTTCTTGATTTGGTAGTTGCATTCCTTCCATCATGTGTTGTTTTCTGCTTTTCATTTTTAGGCCAAATTCCATCCCTATGTCCTAATTGTATAGTTGTTATTTTTATTATTATTATTAATATTCTTTGAAAGTTTTTCACACCAGAGTTAGCCAATGGTCTTTCACTGGAGTCTGAGAGACAGCCAGTCTCCTCAAGTCTCCAGGACTCTTCTCAGTATTCTGGCCAATCATAACAATTAGATGATCTTGGCTTGTCCTCTGATCTCTAAATCTTTGAGGCTCCTGACCAAGTCTTTTGGGACCATTTCAAGTCCCCCAATTACAATTGGTATTCACATCACCTTCATGTTTTATAGCTTTTTTAGCTCTCTGGCAAAGTCTAAGTACTTGTCTCTCTTTTCATTTTCTTTGATTTTCACTCTGTGGTCTGCTGGAATGGCAAAGTTCACTATTTGGCAGGTTCTCATTTTTTATAAATAATCACTGAGTCTGGTCTTCTGGCTAGGACAAGGTGGTCTGTTTGTATCTCAAAATCCCAGAGAATTTTGTGAGTTTTATTTTTCAGGACGGATTCTGGTTTGTGCATATACAATCTGGTAGTATGGTAAAATTTCAATTTCTTGCAAAATTCCTAGTGGATCACCTTCCCCACCTAGCTGTGCCTAGTCTTATACTCTTTTTGTACTAGGTTGCTGTTTTTGTTTTTATAATTATAATACACCTTTTTTCATTGTTCACATTCTTTATTTTAAAAACAATATTTCTAATTAGATATTGCTGCTGATACATAATAATTCATATTATCTTTTCCTAACCCCTTCATTAACAAAAAATATAAACACACATACACACACACACACACACACACATACAAATGCACACAAACACTTTAGTTTTTTATTCATTTTAAGAAAACTTGCTTATTTCAGCAATATGTATAAAAATGAGTACCATTGCATCAAAACATACCATGTATTTGTGTTACAATATTTATGCTTAACAGTAAAACATTTTACGTCAGTAGCAAATGGCATATTGTATTCTATTTCAAATTAAAACAGAGTATTTTTTAAAAGATGTTTTGGAATACAATCACAAATATATTTTATATCTAAAGAATTTATTTTTACAAACACATGATTAATTAAGAGTACACATTATTTTTGCCAATAACTTATTTTTTTTTATGTTAAATGAATAAAACAAAAAAAAGAAACTGTTATTCTAATTCATGTAAGAAGAATATCTTATTGATTTTGTAAAGTGTAAATTTTCAATTATTTATAAGTTACTTTGAAGAGCTTCAATTAAGATTTCTAAGTGAAACGAATTATTTTCTTAAACTGATAAAACAATCATTTTAAAAAGTCAGAACCAAATATTCGAGATATGATACAATGTTAAATTGTGCATGATTTTTCAATAACATTTCATGTTTCTAATTGACTTGTTAACTAGCTTTACACACACACACACACACACACACACACACACACACATATATATATATATATATATATATATATATATATATATATATATATATATATATAAGCTGAATAGTAGGTTGAATAAGTTGAATTATATTTGTTTCTTCTGAAAGAAATTCCAATATTTCAGTTTTATTTTATTTTTTTTTAAAATAAAGTCAAGGATCAAGAGATCTTTAAGTGCTAGTTTATCATATGGGGTCTTCTGCTGTTACATAGAAATAAACAAAGGATTTATTTGAGTGATGCTTCTTCCGATTAATTTAAAAACCCATTTACATTTTGATTTTAATCACTCACAATTATTTCCATAACTGATGACTTTTTCTCACTTTGAACACGTTCACAACTGCTTTGGTTATTTACAATATACAGTACAATAAATTTAACAGATTCATTGTCTATTACTGAAAGATAGAAACTGACTCCATCACTTATTGTAGCTACTGATGTAGTGACAACAAGTGATGAAGACAGTTTCCATCTGGCATTTAATGAATTGAAGCACATGCATGTGGTATGGCAATGAAGAACTTATTTGGATTTAAATGAGGTCTTTGAAAAGCCAGGAATAATACCAATTTCTGAAGAGCAGATGTACATAACTTAAGCTTTTGAAATTTAGAAAAAATTAAGCGTGCACATTCATTTGCTGAATATTGACAATGCCTTCATATATTGGATTTCCAAATTCTGATTTGTGAGCCGAGTGGTTGGACGAGAAACTTTTGGAGTTAGAAAGTACCAAAAATAATACTTGCAAAAAGAATAATTTCTTTAAGCTGTGAGAAGCTTGCTTACCTGAACCTCATCTCACAGATTAAAAGAAATAATAAATTATTTGACTAAAAATGAGCTTGGCAAATCCATTTCTTAGAAAATAGTTCATGCTAGTTACTACTGTACTTATATATAATCTACGACTAAAACTAGGATTGCTACTGTGCACATATGTGCATATGTGTCTGTGTACACATATATATATATATGTTTGTGTGTAGGGGTCTACCTGTGTGTGTACGTGTGTTTGTTTGCATGCATATGTAACTGCAATTTGATTCTATTTGATATATTAATAAAATTCAAACAGTCATTTATGCTAAAATTATTGTTGATAGTATATTGTGCAAATTTACACACAAATTTGATAGAGTAACCAATTGACATATAAGTAAAGTTGGTGACCTTCATCGAGGGTGATCCAAAGGCTCCCTTTTCAATAGCTACTACACTGTGGTGTAGGGGAGGGCGCTACTCCATTGCCTGGATTGCTGCACTTTATCCTTGATCCATACCTTATAAAGCTGAGTGTTAAGCAAAGAGGAATCAAGTACCATTTCTTGTGTCTTTGGTATGACTCAACCAGGGATTGAAACCCTGTATACTGGACCACTGGCGAAGTTTATATAATATAGATGTTTTTTTTCTTTTAATTCAATAACAATTTTTAATAAAAAGTTTTCTTTATGATTAAATATCCAGTAAATTAGCCAATTGCAGAATTCGAATCATTAACAAGAAATTATTATGTACACTGAAGAGTTTTAGTAAAAATAAATAAGTTTAAAATGTTGGAATATTTCATGATTTTGGTGTTATGGTTTTATTCTATTTTTGACTTTTCTGCGGGCTAATTTTGTTGGCTTTTATTAATATACTTAATGAAGAACAATGTAGTCAATAAAATTCATCAAAATATATTTATATATTTTATCACAAATTTGGCTTGAAAAATGATAAATTTAAAGTCCTGACTGTAAATACATTTAAAATGTATTTAACCTTTTCAATACCAGACTACAATTGCTGAAGTAATGGAGTTGTTAGGAATTTATAACCATAAGAAAGATTTGACATTAATACATTTTTAGTAGGATATGCATAAATGAATTTTTCACTGTTTTTAAAGCAAAGTCTTTTAGAATTTTTGATTAAATGTTTTTGTTTTAATGATTTCCATCTTCATTTGTTAGAACTGATGATATTCAGTTGTAATAGCCTTGTTGTCTTCTAAGACTCTTTGCCGACCAATAAGGTGTGACAGGATGTCAGCTTGGCTGATTCCTACCATTTTGTGGTGTTGTATAATGAAATTGTATTCCAATAAGATGCTGATCCAGCATTGCAATCAGCCAGCATAATATATTAAAACCTTTTTTAGAGCTGATTAGGAAGAGTAAATGTCTGTAATTTGTCACCAAGTGAAGCATTATCCATACAAAATCTAGTGGAACTCTTTACAGCAAAGATCAGTGCAAATGCCTTCTTCTCCACTTGACCATAGTTACACTCTGCTGATGTAAGAGGCCTGGCTGCTTGCATAATAGCTCTTTCTGTACAATCAACAAACAAGTAAAAAATAACTACATCAACTCCATGTTTGGAGGTGTCAGCAGTCCCAACTATCTTTAGGGTTGAATCAAAATGTATGAGATGTTAGTCTGAATAAAGCAGAGATTTGACCTTCTAGTATCTTTTCCAACAATTAATTGAATTGCATCTTTACTTTATGTAATATCAGAACAAAAACATCAAAATGATGTATTAGCTCAAGAAATGAATGGGAGCATACATCGTATGGCTACAATATTGATGATTTCCTGGCCTGTTAAATACAAACAAGATACTTGGAAGATGTTAAAATACTGTTGTTTCTTTTTAGAAATGATAGAAGCCAAACTCTTAAATGTGAGTCGTAATATTTTCATTCCATTCGGCAAATTTGCAGCTCACGAGGCAAACCAAAATAAAATCATCTATGAAAGTGATGGTACCTACCACACTTACCAACATAGTACCAATAATCGGTTGATAAATGGAGGAAGCTGATTTGACACCAAGTGGCAGCCTGGTATATTGAAATGACCTGAAATGTGAGTTAACCTTAAAGCTCTCTTAATGATTGGTGAAAACCTTGTTGATAAGCCTCCACAAAATTGTTTTGCAAAGTAGGTGATACCATTAAGTATGGTAAATGGATGTTCTGGAGTGGTTAATGAGTAATGGTGATCTTTAAACACCGCACAGGTAGAGAAATCAGTACAAAATCCAATAGAATTATCACAATTGGTGCTGCTTACTGGGAGTAAGAGAACAGTGTGTTTCTTTGAGGTGCTTCAACTCAGTCAACCAGTGGTAATGCATCTAAGAAGAGGTTGAATATATTAGAAAACTGTTCCGACTAAAAGTTTCATCTTCAATATAATCTTTGTTTGGATACTCAATGTGAGATTTTCATTGAATACCAACCCATAGCAGTCCATTAATCGTTTTTGTAGTTATCATCAATACATGGTCATAATGCATTTTCCGCTATCAGATTACACACAGAATTCAAAAAGTACAGAATTGGTGATGATGTTAAGGCACAGCAGATCATAGTAGATTGTTTAGTTTGATGTCTTTGGTCTGTGACATATGAACCTTAATGAACTATCAAAGATATCCTTGTAGAATAACAGCAGGAGTAATATTTAACCATAGCTGGGTGTTATAAGAGGCTCCATACCTTTCCCAAGAGTATGTCCAAAAAGGAATCTAATTGTACAACAGGAGTTTGAACTCAGTAACTACAATATTGGAGTTCAACACTATGCCACAGGGACTTCCCTTTCATGATTGTTGATATGCAGCAAATAAAACTGTGAAAAAAACTACTTCACTTGCATGCTAAACATAGTCACTTAAAGCTGTCCGAGTAATGTATACTAATTGCCTGACTAAGGGGCAGCCTATGGCCTTCCATAGTTTGTGTGACTATGGTATAATACTGGAGGCAGTGTCAGTCTACAGTCAAGTTTGTTTTCTACTGAAAAAAAGGGTAATATACTTACAATCTGACCATGAACCTGGTACAAATGAAGTTTCCAAATGGTTTTGACTGATTGACTTCACTGTGATTTGAATAGTTTTTTTATGATTTTCTTTGTTTTTGTTGTTGTGACTGACAGAACACATCTTCAGGTTCACTTTTGTTGATCCTCAAGCAGTGATGTTATTAAAAAGGACAGTAACATACAAAATACCAATTTCCACTATTCTAACTTCCAGATGATGGTTTTGTGGATGTTGAAGATGTTGAAATTAGATTTTAGGAAAGATCAGGGTTTTGTATAGCATTGATACATTTTGTTTTCATGACAGCCAATTGTTGTACCAAAGAGAAGCCATGTTTGATGGTGATGAGCTGTTCACATTCAACTTAAACTTGTTGCAACATAATACCAGTATCTTGCTCAAATTTGGTCAAAATTCTTGCACAAATATCAGTGTTAGTCAATGAATGTAGACCAAACACAAAAATTTGGCTCCTAAACATTGAGACCAAGATTGAAATGACCTTAAAATGTTTCCATTTACAGTTAACAATTCCTACAAAAGCAATTGAATCTTCTTTATCAGCAATAGTCAAGTTTAAACAATGGAAACTTGTATTAAATGATGACCAATCACCAAATATTTTCTTGAACATATTAATGTGCGATCTTGGTACAGATAAAGTTACCATAATTGTCATATTCAACTGCTTCAAAGTTGTGCAGCAGAAATTGAACCTTCCAATCATTTTTGTCAACAGAAAATTCCATTTGAAATATGTTCTCATTGCATTTGAACCAAGCCTTAAAAGTTAGATTAGATGTAGGGTCAAAATAGAACTCTGCAATGGTTCTGGCAATTGGCTCAGTAGTAGATAGGTTGATCGATTTGCTTTTAGCAGATGTAGTCAGAGATATATTCAGGGCCATTAATTCCATGATTTTCATTTGTTGATGCAAAAGTTGGCAAATATCCTTTGATGCCAAGATGAAAAAAAAACAAATTCCCATTGCTAATTGCTATAATGGCTTTCATCTTCAATTGTTGTAATAGTATCACTTTCATTTTGGCATCTGTCTTTCTCTCTTTTGACAGAAATGGGTCATCAAATATGGTCAACAGAGATTAAATTATATTTGAAATAAATTTGACTTGGTCCAGGTAATTTTAAATGATGTCAAATATGAAAGAATTTCAAAAGAAAATTATGCTATTTAACAGCATTTATTTTTCCAACCATCACTTGTAGTATAAGAGTTATTGGTGAAACTAATTAAATTTTAAACTGTTTTATTAAAGAAAGAGTTTTATTTGTTTTTAGTCACATATAAGTACATCACAAATATCTTTAGGAATCAAAAATTAATTTCTTAATAGTCAAAATAATTTTTGGCACTAAAGGTTTAAAGCAGAAAGGGAATAGTGGGGGAAAAAGGATTTATATCAGGTGCTAAACTAATTTACCAGAGTATTATATTTTCTAAATACGAAAATGTGTCATGATTTGTTTTTTTTATAACACCATCACTCACCCTTGTGAAAGCTGTTGAGAAAGCTCTGGAAATTGATATGCCATCTGACCCTAGGTTGGAAAAGGCCTAAATGGATAGAGGGACATAACCGTTCTCAGATATAGGAACAAAAATTTGTAGACATTCTGATATTTACCAAATCAATAAAATAGAATAGACATTTAAATCAAGATAGAAACACTACCAAAGGAAATCTACAATGGGACATAGTATTTAAAAGTTACCAATTATTTAAAGTTTTTATAAATGACAATTGTTTATTTTGTGCTTTAAAAGTAACTGAAACAGTAAATTTTGCAAGTAAATTTAAACTCTTATTCAACACTAAACATTTTACATATTTTGAAGATTTTTAAATATTCATATTTATTGAATATGTCCTGTTAAAATGATTTTGAAAACATCTAATGGTTGCAAAAATTATTGAACATGAATAGGTTTTAAATATGTATAAGGTTAAAGAAGAAATATTTCAAGATCATAAAAAGGAAAACAACATCTAAATGAAAAACACAGAGGTCGTTGGATAAATAATCATGATATATTTTGATTTACTCATAAAAATCTATGAGTCTCAGAAGAAGTTGTTAATCAATGAGATAAATAATGAGTTATATTCTTAGAAGTCCTGTTTAGGTTGTTCAGTCATTTATACTTATTGTAAACTTTATGGTTTTATGAATAAGAAATTTTATTCCATTTTGATAAATACGAAGATCAATAAATAAGTTTCCTGACTTTTTTCGTATGGGCACTTTTATTGATAGTACACACATGAAACTCTAGTCCCCTTCGAAGTAATCTCCTCCAGCTGCAATGCACTTGTTGTGCCGTTCCAACAACTTCTGGAAGGCCCCATGGAAGTCCTCTTGTTTGAGTGTGTCAATGACCTTCGTCACAGCCTCTTTCATCTCCTCAATTGTCTCATAATGACAGCCTCTGAGCTTAGGGAATAACGAAAAGTCACAGGGAGCAAGGTCTGGACTATAGGGAGGCTGAGGAACTGTGTTGATGCCCATCTTGGTCAAATAGTCTGTGACAAGGATGGAGTTGTGGACAAGTGCATTGTCCGGGTGGAAATGTCACTGACCCGATTTGAAGAGTGCTGGCCTCTTCGGACGGAATCTCTTCCTGAACTCCCTCAAAACCTCAACATAGTAACCCTAACCCTACCCCTAAACCTTTGGCCAATCAACTGTGGTCTATTGACTTCCTTACTCCTCCCACACCTCTCATCATCCCTCACAGACTCCCTGCCTTCCTTGAATCTCTTATGCCACTCAAAAACTGATGGTCGATTCATGCAAGATGCTCCAAAAGCAGTCTGAAGCATTCCATAGGTTTCTGTGGCATTTTTTGCAAGTTTAAAACAGAATTGTATTGTATATCGTTCTTCTAAAGTGTCCTGACATCCAGATTGCATTTTTGAAATTCCCCAGCTGTGATAATCAAGCTTTAGTAGGTTGTATTCCAATTGCTACTGTAGCTGTTCATTTGAATCTGAAATCATAAAAATTGGTCAGTCATCTCATAAAATGTATAGCAATAACATACTGAATTTTCAAGAGTCTTCGACAATTTTAAATGCCTATACAAAAAAAGTCTGGAAACTTATTGAATACACCATGTAATTGACTAATCAGTACACATTTTTATAAAGATATTGTGATCTTTTGGTAGTCAATTTTTTTAATGTTCTATTGTTTATATCATCTCCCATGAATTTATGCGACCAAATCCAAACAGAAGAATGTAAAGTAATTATTCACTCATCGAATTGTTTGAATGACACAATTGAAAAACTTTAAGACAAACTTAAATTATTCTGTCTTCAGTTTTGCACTTGATTGTTCACATCAGAATATCCAACAAGTGTATTTTTAAAAAAAAAAGATTTTTAAATAATTACTCTTTTAAACTTAATATAAAATTGTTTTCAATCCATGCAATAATAACAGTTTTGCTTTTATATGATGTGGAAATAAATTGAAATTTATGCATTACATGTTTCAGTAATGCTACATACTGTATAGTGAATTATACCCTCACAAAATAAATTTTAGAGGTTTTCCACCTACTACCACAATAGTAAAATTCACTTATTAAATGTTGTTGGCAACCGTAGTTGAGGGCGACCAAAAGGCTCCCTTTTCAATAGCTACTATACCAACGAGTGTATGTGTGTGTGGGGGTACTTCTTTCCCTTGATTGCACCACTTTACCCTTGATATGTACCTTATATTACTGAGTGTTAAGCAAGGAGGTATCAAGTACCATTTTTAAAGTCTTTGGTATGTTGCAACCTAGGGTTGAACTCAGGTCTCCCGGACTATTGGCGAACACTCTACCCACTAGACCAATGATCTGATTACAAATGTCATTATAGTTCAAGTAATTCAAGAATATTATGGTAAAGACTGTAATGAATATTTGTATATTAGTTGTAATCCAGTTTGGTGATGCTGAATATGTAGTTTTACATATACCAAAGAATTAGAAAATACCAGCTGTACGGCTATCATGATATTAAAATACCAGATTATGGCTATCATGATATTAAAATACTAGATGTATGGCTATCATGATATTAAAATACTAGATGTATGGCTATCATGATATTAAAATACTAGATGTATGGCTATCATGATATTAAAATACTAGATGTATGGCTATCATGATATTAAAATACCAGATGTATGGCTATCATGATATTAAAATACTAGATGTATGGCTATCATGATATTAAAATACCAGATGTATGACTATCATGATATTAAAATAACAGATGTATGGCTATCATGATATTAAAATACCAGATGTATGACTATCATGATATTAAAATAACAGATGTATGGCTATCATGATATTAAAATACCAGATGTATGGCTATCATGATATTAAAATAACAGATGTATGGCTATCATGATATTAAAATACTAGACGTATGGCTATCATGATATTAAAATACTAGATGTATGGCTATCATGATATTAAAATACTAGACGTATGGCTATCATGATATTAAAATACCAGATGTATGGCTATCATGATATTAAAATAACAGATGTATGGCTATCATGATATTAAGATACTAGATGTATGGCTATCATGTTATTAAAATACCAGATGTATGGCTATCATGATATTAAAATCATAGCTTCCATTTTTGTTAATGAAAAAAAAATGTAAAAGTTGCTATTTATTGAATAAAATTGAAATTTTGTTTTTGTATCAAATTATTAAAACATTTTTCTATTCTATATCAAGTTTCATAATCTAGAAGAAAGATACTTTTTACTTAAGTCATATTTTTATTTCAAATAATATTTTTCAAATTTAAGTTTTAAAAGATTATAATTTCAACCTTTCCTTTTTTCATGGTTTTAATCTCAAAGCTGTCACAACATTTTTGTAATTAGTAGCAAAATCATGAGGAGATGTAAAGAAATGTCTCTGGCTTCAAATTTGAAGTAACTTTCATGATTTTTTGGAAGAACATTATATGTGTATTTAGAAATGGAAGTAATAGCATTCTTGGTTTTATGCATTTTACAGTTTTTTTTACATAAATCTTAATTAAATGTAAACTAAATGGAACCAAATTTAAAGAATTTATTATGATTGCGAGAACTTAGGATAAAACTTTTAACCAAAAACTTCTTACGAAGATCGCAGCATAAGTGAGGGTCATAAGCTATAACAGATATTATTTTTAATCTGAAACCTCATCTTTCTGTTTATTTCTATTATTCCTGTTTCTCTCATCAAATATATATATATATATATATATATATATATATATATATATATATATATATATATATATATATACAGACATACATACATACATATATATATATATATATATATATATATATATATATATATGCTAAAGCAAATGTCTATGTTTAGAGCTATAATTATTTAAAAAGCAAGTTATTGATTAAATTATTTCATGTAAATTGTTTCTCATACACTCATATTATACTATTAGCAAATTCATAAATTATATATATATATATATATATATATATATATATATAATGATGGAGAGAGAATGAACATATATATACAACATTTTAGTTTATTTTTTATGCCTGTTTCATCTATCTTGAAAAATTAATTGATGAGAAAACTTTTAACATTGTTTTGTACTTTTTTATTGCAATTAGTGCAGTTTGTGCATATGCTTTCACTTAATTTCCACATCTGATCTCATTACGCACCAAATATTTTCTCTTTTTTATTTAAAATATATCAAGGCAATTTTGAATGTTTGCTATTTTATTTTGGTTTGTCTCATTTCCAGCTTTCATTATCAATTATAAAATTGAAAGCAATTATAACCTCACCTATTTATAAGGCTTGTGAACAGATCAATCTTGATGCATTTTGAAATTTAATTTTAAGTTAAAATATAAAATTTGCTGTAACTTGTAAGAAAGAAAATCAGTACTACTTTAAATAAATTTCAGATGACACACATTAAATTTAAATTTCTACGTGTTGCTTGAATTTTTACAACTCAATTCAGAATGTTTCAAAAATCTATTTTATGAAGTGATAAAAAAATGATGACATCTAAATTTAGTATGAGGAGAATTACAAGGCAAAAATATTTATGAAAACAGTTTGAATGAATTTTCTTATTGTTTCAAAGTAAAATCCTCACAAAAATATCTTCTATACAATGTAAGAAATAATCAGAAATTCTGAAAGATGATTTTTGAAATGAGAGGATATATTTGTGTTAGAAAACATTTCCCCTTCTAATTCAGGAAGTGTCTTCATCTTTTCTAATTCAGTTTGTTTTCAATTTACTTTGGTCTATGTATCCACAGGCATTTAATACTTTTAATCAATAGATAATTAATTATGATAAACTACAAATTATGCTTATCAAAACTAGCATCCATAAAGTATGAATATTTCTAATGATCTCATTGAGATTTACAAAGATTAGTTTAGTATGCCACAAGACCATATTTGAATATATACATTGCTTTATGCATCAAATAAATAACGTCTACTAAAGTAAATTATGTATCTGTTGGTAATTTGGATTAAATTAATTCTTCTAAAACAGCATGAATCTTATTTTTCAAAGTAGACTATTTTCAAAGAAAAAGAAAAACAATAAATATCATGAACTAAAGACATAAAGTTGAAAATATAATTTAGTTTGAACAAAATTATGAGTGTGATTACAAGTTACAAATACTTTTCATTTAGAATTATGAAAAAGAATCATTCTTTAATCATCAATTCAAGGAGAGAGTTTTTTTTTATACGTACATTCATTTTAAATATATAAAATTAGTTTTGGAAATGGCTAAAACTTTCAGAAAACATGTAATAATTTATTTGCTAAGTAACGAGATTTATTGACCTCGTTTAATAAATGTTCATAGGCATATTATTGTCACTGATTACTGATTTTATTAGAACTTTATATGGAAGAAGTAACAGTTGCAAATTATATATTATCTAATATCAAGAGGATTTTATTGAATCTCCAAAAATGTTGTCACCTTACATTTTCATATTGCAAGAGTCTTCTTCTTTTAAGATGATTCATTATCTTTTTGGTCATTTACTCCATATTAATTAGCTTATAATATACAAAGGTCTTATACTTCAATAAGCTGATTGCTTGAATAGATACAAATTTTTTTATAAATGTGAGACAATAGTAAAAATGAAGAGGTGATGAAGAGACATGGAACTTGAATAATGTTTTTTTTTTCATAAACTTTACCTTACTATATGTCTTAATTTGAAATCAAGGAAAAATATTTTAAACCCCAGAATTATAGTTTTTGGATTCTCTACACATGAAGATCTGAGTGGAAAATGTGCTGGAATATTGTTGGATGGTGCATTCTGAGCTCACCGTTTTTTCTTCATCAGCGGAACTTTCAGCAGGATAAGAGTAGACCTGCCAGCCTAAAACTTGGTCAGGTTCTGTATTCTTTTTTTCAAATTCTTCAGGTAGAATCATATTAATACCCTGGGAATGGATGTAATAGTTAGTAAGAAACACATGGAAAATTGTGCTGTTTTTTTTTATCCATATTAACTACAAAATAAAAAAATAAAAACTTAACTTTATATTTAGAATGTTTTTTTTTTTCTGAAATGTAATTGTGAGTGCTTGATAGTATAAATTAACTAAAAACTATAATAAAATGTTTTAGAGATTAAAAATTATATTGTTTGAATTGGTTGTTCTTTAGTAGAAAGCTAATTCCTGTCAACCTAAAAACAATGAGATGAATTAAAAATGATGGTGTCTTAAAAAGATGCTGGTTGATGTCCAATTCACTGAAATGTTGAGAAACAAAAAAAAAATAAAATGAAAAGCAACATGTCACCATTCAAATAGGGTTAATTAGTTGATTTGATTGATGAAAGGTTAAAATCTACTTCACTTGTGAGAAGAGAAATTATATAGCTGATTAATTTTCCTTTACACAATAAGATTTAGCTCAGTGGATATATTATAAGCCTTAACTGAGAAACTTACATATTTTTCTGCCCTATGAATGTTTCCCATCAATAAAATTTGATCAATTGTTTAAGTTTTTATTTTACATTTATTTATAACAAGGGTGGCTCATATCACTTTTATAACAAGGGTGGCTCATATCACTTTTATAACAAGGGTGGCTCATATCACTTTTATAACAAGGGTGGCTCATATCACTTTTATAACAAGGGTGGCTCTTATCACTTTTATAACAAGGGCGGCTCATATCACTTTTATAACAAGGGCGGCTCATATCATTTTTATAACAAGGGTGGCTCTTATCACTTTTATAACAAGGGTGGCTCATATCACTTTTATAACAAGGGTGGCTCATATCACTTTTATAACAAGGGCGGCTCATATCACTTTTATAACAAGGGCGGCTCATATCACTTTTATAACAAGGGCGGCTCATATCACTTTTATAACAAGGGTGGCTCATATCACTTTTATAACAAGGGTGGCTCATATCACTTTTATAACAAGGGTGGCTCATATCACATTTATAACAAGGGTGGCTCATATCACTTTTATAACAAGGGTGGCTCATATCACTTTTATAACAAGGGTGGCTCATATCACTTTTATAACAAGGGCGGCTCATATCACTTTTAAAACAAGGGTGGCTCATATCACTTTTATAACAAGGGTGGCTCATATCACTTTTATAACAAGGGCGGCTCATATCACTTTTATAACAAGGGCGGCTCATATCACTTTTATAACAAGGGTGGCTCATATCACTTTTATGTGTAATTGAAATTAATTGCTCTCTTACACAAAGTACAGCAGTGGCAACAATAAAAGTATTTATCTTTTTATTGAATTAATCAAAAGGCTTCTAAATAAAAAAATAAAACGAAATATAATGAGTTTAAAATAAACAACAAATCATCTGGAAACTTCTGTAATGAAATCTGATAGACTGAAGCCATAATATGTTATCAAGTGTAATTAAAAGACTTGGATAAAAAATAAGATAAAAATAAATAAAGCTTCTGTTTTGTTGAAAGAAATATTTAAATAAACACTCTTTTAACTTTATGTAAAAATAGTGTTTGGCTATAATTAATCAACTATAATTGCATACAAAAGGCTGAATATCACACACACACACACACACACACACACACACACACAATAATCTTTGATACAAATACACTTGAAACATTTGAGAAAATTTAACTGAAACAAGATTTTCAGAGTAAGGAAGCAGGAAAGTTTTAGAATTGATACTATCAAAAGAAAAAACATGGTATTTATCATGTCAGTCTTTGTGTTCTCTGTTAATCACTAATTTAAAATGTTTTTTTAAGAGTTTGGCAATAAAGATGCTGTTATGAAAACATGTTTTTCTCATTTTGAATTTTTATCAATGATATATTATAGATTATAGATTCATAAAGTATAGAAACAGGTAAATTCTGAAAAACAAACATAAAACATTAGAATTTAAAAGGTAACAGTAAAACATATTTTGTTAATTTGTTAAGCAATGATATGTAAGTAAGTAAAGTTGGCGACCTTAGTTGAGGGCAACCAGAAGGCTCTCTTTTTGATAGCTACTACTCTGAGGTGTAGGGGAGGGTGCTACTCCTTTCCCTGGATTGCTCCACTTTACCCTTGATACATACCTTTTGTTGCTCAGTGTTAAGCAAGGAGGTATCAAGTACCATTTCTAAAGTCTTTGGTATGATGGAACCTGGGATTGAACCCAGGTCTCCCAGACCATTGGTGAAAACTCTACCCACTAGGCCAATATATAGTCCCACTGTATTTATCAAGCACAATAATTTTTAATTTTTATATCACAAATATTATGGTAATTCATGATAAAATAGTGAATAAAAAGTAATTTAACTATTGAAGATGTTCGTCACTTTCTGTTCATATGACAGAATATAAAAAGTGAATAATTTTTATGGTTGTTAAATGTTTTAATAAAGGGAGTAGGAAAAAAAGATTTACATTCGATTACATTCTGCTTGAATTAAAATTTAACAGTGTCCATTTTTAGATCTGCAGTCATATTGTATTGTCAAAGTCAATTTATTCTAATTATCCCACAATTCATTTTAATATATTTAGATCTTTTTATAAAGAAACAATATAAATTGACATAAAAAGCTCTTTATTTTATTTACATTGGTCTATTTTTTCTTTAGCCCAATGATTAATACTTTTTTTTATCAAGAATAATGTGGTAAATGATGACTTATTGAATTGTAATTTTCGGATCATAACAGATTTCCATATGATTTCAAATATAAATCAACAATGCTTGTTATATATTTCATTAATGGTTAATTTATTTTCTTGACTCTTTGCCAATAACCAGATTTTCGAGTTTTATATTTGTTTGGCTTATAGACTGCCCTGAGTTGATATGACAGAAAGAAATACAATATTTATTTTTCTTTTGAATATATTCTTGAATAAAATATTTCTTGTTTAATATGAAAGTCACATAATTTGATTAACTGGCAGAAAATCACAGAAAACATCATAATTAACAAATTCTGTTGGGATAAAGACAGACAATTTGTTTGTACTTTACTTTTTTGATATATACAATATTTGTTTAAGATATTTTGGGAAATATTTCTTTCAATGTTTTGCAAATTCTTTTTCTATTTTAGATGAAAAAATGAATAAGATAAGGCATTCATTTTTATATAAAAATTGAAGGTGTTCATAAGATTATTACTTTCTACAAAGGAAATTGAAATATAATGTTGATTATAAGTAAATTATAACTGTTTATAGAAGTTTCTAAAAAAACAGTCAATCAATTTGTGGCATTCTGTCAATTAATCTTTATTTGATAAAACTCTTAGTAAATTAATTTGAGAAGAGTAATAAAATACAGAATTTTTCTTTTTTTTTTTATCTCATCTAAATATTGTTCTAAAAGCTAGAAAATACACCCCCACAAAAAAAGCCTTATAAACCTTCACTGCGTAAATTGCCACTTATAAGGTTTTTTATTTACTAGTGAGGAGTTCTTAGAGAGTATATACTCTTTAAAAACTGTGTTAATAAAGTATTCTGACACAATGCATAGGCTCCCATATGATTCATACATGCCAGGTGACTTTATCATATGATTCTGTTTTCAAACAAGAAAAAAAAACAAGTATGTAAATAAAATTGGCTAAATTGTATAACAAACTTTGGAATCTTGTTGAAATTGCATCATTTATAAAAGTGAAAAAAAAATTTTCTTTGTAATTTGCAGGTTCTTTGGTATAAAAGAAAATAATAAAGCTGCAAATAAATAGGAGTTCACTGATAGCCATCCAGGTAGTTTATTCATATATGCAACACATTTTATTTTAAAGGAACCTGTAAAAATATAAGAAACAATTGTGATAATTTTACTGGTTTAATATCACTTATATTTTCCTTAGAGCCAAAACAGTCAAAAACAGCAGCACAAGGGATATGATTGCATTCGTACGAATATGAAATAATTGCATTTAATAAAATGGATTTTAAAAATATTGACAAGTAAAGAAAAATAATCCAAGTTTAAAAAATAAATCTGTAAGTATATTAGTATATTTTTGTTTACTTACTGTCGTCTTCTCTAGACAGGTCAGTAGATGGTGGTGCTGAAGTTCAAAAATATCCTCCTTATAATCATCCACTTCAAGTCCACTTTCTCTGGCCAAGACAACTTCTTCAGCACGCTTTTTGCTTGTAATAAAAGCGGCACCACTAGCATTTTTAGCCATCCGAATACGAGCCAGTCGGGCTTTCTGCAAGAGAAAATTATGATTTAAATCATAAATCAATAAATTTGTTAGATTTACAAAAAGAAACCTATAAGATATGATGCTAGAAAATTTGCTAAGTTCATTTTTCATTATGTTAAAAAAAAAGAAAACCTGCTTTATGATTGAAAAAGTACAGATAATTATTTGTAAAAGTTATGATGACAAAAAATTAAGTATTTTACTTTTTAGAAAGAAATGTTTCTATTGTGATCTTGTATCATTTTTTTAAATGATTTTGTCATTAGACAAAAGGTTGTTATATTCAACATTTAACTATTTTATAAACATATTTTGCTAACCAATTTTTATTGTTGCCGGTAAATTTGATAAGTACAAAAGATCTGTCTTTTATGACTTAAAAATCTAATTTTTAAAACACTGAAAAACAGAAATCTATCAAGTCACTGGATTTATTCTATGTTTAGTTAATTGCTTTTTCTTGAATTTTAGAGGATATAAAAAAAAAGAGAGCTATTTAATTTTTTTTATTGTATATTTGAAATGTTATCAATTTGTCTACACATAGCTGGAATTGCAGATTTATCTGTAAATCTATCCCTTAAGAGTGTATTTTAAAAATGAATTTAGTTGTTTGAATAGAAGTCATTTCTATCTGTTTTCTTTTCTTTGTGAATTCTCTTTTTCTAACAACATCAAAAGTAAAGAAATCTTTGAACAGTATTTACTCCTAAAATAGGACATCCTTTAAAATAGTATTTGCTCCTTAAATAGGACATCCTTTAAAATAGTATTTGCTCCTTAAATAGGACATCCTTTAAAATAGTATTTGCTTCTTAAATAGGACATCCTTTAAAATAGTATTTGCTTCTTAAATAGGACATCCTTTAAAATAGTATTTGCTCCTTGAATAGGACATCCTTCAAAATAGTATTTGCTCCTTAAATAAGACATCCTTCAAAATAGTTTTTGCTCCTTAAATAGGACATCATTCAAAAATTCAACTTTAATATTCTCTTACATTTCAACATGTGATTTCTTAAGCAACAATAAATTACCACAAAGCTTTCTGCTCTTCACAAATTTTCTATTTCTCCATTACATTGCCTCATCATTGTATTAAAAAAGCTGTATCACTACATGATAAGATAATTTTAATTTTCTCTGAACTGATGAAAGGTCTACCTCTGAATTAATGTGATAATAATTCCTAGTTTAAATGTAATCAAAATGTCTGTTAACAGATACAAAAGAAAAAGGGATAAATAAAATGCACACAGGGCCAATTATATGGAATTTCTAACAAGGCATGATGACCTAACTGGATTATTTTTGAAAGCAAAGATAGATTTATTGACTATAATAATGGTAATGGACCACACACTAAACTTAAAGAAAAAAGTCAAGATCTTGCACAAGAGTCCATAAGTTTTTGTTGTTTATTTATTAGAAAACTCTTTTGAATCCTAAAGAGAAAATGAAAGTAATTCTGAAACTGTGTGAAACAGAGACAATACAAACCACAGTACTGCTTTATATATCAAAAGTCCTAAAACAAAGTTTAGAAGATTTAATGCCAATTTTCAGTCTTCCATGCAATCCACTAAAACCTTTGGTGTAAAAGGAACATAATAATGATTATAATAATAGTTTCATTCAAAGTATTATTTCAAAAAATGCAAAATGCAGATTTTTTGTGTATATCGAAAATTTATTTGAGCAAATCAAAAAAGACAAAGCCAAGAAGCACTAAGTCCAGAAGAAATTAGCAGATCTCAAAAGCATTTCTATTTTCGCGAAAATTTATCATAAACTAATGGAATTCTGAATGCATTAAGATACATTAAATAAACCCCAATAAAAAGATGAAATCTAAATCACTTATTTGTATAAAAATGTAGAACACAGTAAACTAATCAAATGACACAAGTAAAACAATTTATTTTGTGAAGAATCTTTAGAATGTTCTTTTCTTTTAAACATTTAATCACTTTCTTTTTATATATATATATATATATATATACATATATATATGTGTGTGTGTGTGTGTGTGTGTACGTATACATATCCAGTAAATTCATCATTGGTAAATTCAGTGAGATAAATTCATTGTATAATAAATTCCTCATATGGTAAATTCATCACTTTTAAATTATTTGTGGCTAAATTAAGAATTTAATCCTTATTTTTAAGAATTTATTAAAAATAGCTAAATGGTTAGAGTCAACATTATGAAAACATGTATAGCAACATTTAATTTGATCAGATGATTTACAGTCAATAAATTTATGATGAATTTACTTATCAGGAATTTACCTTTATGAATTAACCAAGAATCATATGTAAGTATGTATGTAAGTATTTATGTATATATGTATAGATGTAAGTATGTATGTATGTATCTATCAGTTAAACTATGAAGTTATTCATTGAAGCAAATCTTAAGATTGAAATATTTTTTTAAATCTTCAATAAATTTACCCAATCATGTAAGTAAAATAGGTTAGGATTGTTTAATTTCTATGATAATGACATTCATTTGTTTGAGCAAAATGTGCAGAAGTTATATAATATGCTCAATGAATGAATGAATGAATGTCACAAAGTGATGGAAAGAATTTTAATTAAAGTTTCTTTTTATGAAATTTTCTGTTTTTGATTATTTGTTTATTTACACCCAATGTGGCACAAAAGCAGCAACTCAAATCAAACTTGATGCATATACACAATAGCTGAATAAAAGAAGAAAGTAAAAAACAATCGAAGCAATCTTAACTTTTAAAGCAAAAAGGATATTCATAACAAATATTCATGCTTAAAAAATGTATAATCTTAATTTTTTAGTTGAGCTCTTGAAATAAATCTTGGTAAGATATTTCTTGATTTACATTATTTTTGTTAATGATATAATAAACAGAAGAAGCTAATATAGCATTCCCATGTTGCTTCAGACTTTCAGTGACTAAATTGGCCGAGGAAAGAAGACATAAACTCTTTATGATGTGCTTCATGGTTCAAGTAAAAGCTTTACAAAATTCGCTCAAATATCATTTATCATAAAAACATTCTCTTCATATATACCCTGATGAGCCGTTTAGGCGAAACTATAGTAGGTTAGTCCCAAACTCACTAAGTAATTATTGTTACTATTTTGCTCTACTTAGTATTGAGCACTTTTTGCATTGTACATTAGCAGCCCTAACAGTGTTTTTTTTTCTTTTGACCAACCATTTGCGTGTCTTTTAATTTTTTTCAATTGGTATGACAAGGTTGGCCTTTTCTTTTTTTTTTCACTAAATAAATTTTTTTCCCCGTGACAGTGATTCGTTGTATATTTTCATCTTCAAATCACTTGCTGGGTTTTTTCTTACCATAAGCGCTATTATTCAATATATATATATATATATATATATTGTCAGCAAGTGCTGTTAACTGTGTCTATGCTATCCTTTCATATATATAAATATATATATATATATATATTAAAAAGTCGTTTGAAAAGTAAGGTAAAATATTATGAATCCAAGAAATTTCTATACAAATAAAACAGTGTACATGTATTACCAGAACTATTATGTTACTTTCTACATAGCTACCATCAAGACTGATGTAATTTTCTTATAAGTGTTCAAGCAGATTAATAGACCCATGAAAAACATGGCATTGGGTCAATTGTTTTTCACTCAATTGCTTTAGGAAACAATATGATCATACTTTTTGATATCTCAATTTCTAATGGATGATTTTCAGACCACCAGGTTCAAAAGATTAAGTTCCACAGTAATATCACAATGTTTGTCCCATTTATCTTCTTGAATAAAAGCTTCAATGAATGCAATGTTGTTGACAAGTGCCTCTATTCCCAACTATGCAGAAAAGTAGCATATTAGAACAGGTTATTTATACTCAATGTTTTCTTTGAATAGTAATAAACATAGTTTATTTGTTAATATTTGTACTTAATTTTTTTCCGCATCCATTATATATATATATTGCATTAAATTCTTCTTTTTGTAATACCTTGTTCTTCAATTTTTTCTCTCTCTCTCTCTCTCTGTTTAGATAGATAGATAGATAGATGAGAAAGAGAGGGAGATATATATAAAGTAAAAGGTGCTGTTTTAAGAGTTTTTTCTCATAAATGATATTCTTTTATCTGAAGGCAATAATATAAATTTTAATGAAGAGAACTTTGTTCAAGTAGACATATGTAAAACTGGGTACTTATTGTTAATTTATAAAGTCTACTGATAGATTAAAGAAGTCATTCAAACTATCAAAACTTTAATTTAAAATATAAAAAAGTTTTTCTCTTTAAATAAATGTTCTTATTACTCATTTTGTTCATTGTATGTATATATGTTTAATTATTTGATTGAGTTTACGTTTATGCATTTAATCGGATTATCTGCTAGCAAAATTCAACTTCTGATGAAATATTTATCTTATATTTCATCTTTTATTAGTAAAATGAAATCATTTTCTATTGACCAAATTTGGTTATGTTTATTTATTTTTGTTATGCATTTTAATGCATTAAATATGAAGGTAGCTAACATATGAATGTAGGTATTGAATGTTTGATTAAATAACATGAATTGTTATTGATTTTCTTTATATTTTGATGTTTATTCAAATTTTCTTCACAACAATACGTTTGGAAATAATTTCCTATGATGTTAAAAGTATATATACATGAAAATAAATGAATGCAGAGATGTAAATGAAGTGAGAAAAAAATGATATTTGTTGATAAAGTTCTGAGTTTGTAAATAAATATCAAAATACTTATAAAATCAGTAACAATACTTATTCTCTACTCAAATAATTTTTGCTTATTAGTTTTTCTTCAGGATTCTTTATCTTATTTAACACAAAAATTATAATTTTTTTCTTTCACTAAACTAATAACTTATCAATGTAGTTTGTGCTAAATGTATCAAAACTAAACGTCACTCAAAAAAAAATGTTATTTTTCTCAAAGTAATTTAGTGTGAAAAAATAAAGCTATCATTTAAATACATAATTCAAAGGAAGAGAAGTAAACAGCCTTTGCAGAAATAAAAAAAGTGATATTTGTAATTTTCATGCCATGTTTTAGAATTTAAGGTTTTATTGATATGAAAAGCAAAAGTTTAAACAACTGATCACAGAGATATCTTAAAGAAATTGCTCAGCTATAAATGAAAATGATTTTTGAGATGTAGCTATATTATTTATGTTGATATACAAAGGAGATCAAGAAATAGATATTTGTAATATTGGTTATACTACAAAATGATTTGTGGAGAATCCCTTTTGCATTGTGGCTAATGTGCAGGACTGCAATATTGTAGTTAGAGAGTTCAAACCTCAGTCTCACTATCATGTTGAATTTTAGACAAATACTCTTGGGAAAGGTTAGAATCATCTTATCTCTCCAACTATGGGTACCACCACTGTCCTTCTACAAGAATTTTTTTGACATTAGATAACCCACAAAAGTTAACATGTCCTTAAACAAAGAAATCAAGCCAAACTAAAATGATTCATTTTGATTAAAATAGTATTCTAGAACACAGATGACATTTTGCATCCAACCTAATTGCATTAAATATGAAATATTATATTTGCACATTAATTTTCTTATATATATATATATATATATATGTGTGTGTGTGTGTGTGTGTGTGTGTGTGTGTGTGTGTGTGTTGTGTGTGTATGTGTGTTGTGTGTATTGTGTGTGTGTGTGTATTGTGTGTGTGTGTGTGTGTGTGTGTGTGTGTGTGTGTGTGTGTGTGTGAAAACAAGCATAATTTGAATGTGGCATATGAACAGGTCATTATTTTATAGTACGACAGCATCAAGAGTCATGAGTAAACTCCATTTTGCATCAGTCTGACACATGTCATGGATCTATCAGATCTTTTCCTCTGACTTTTATTGTGTATATTTGCAAGCACCTTTGTTAATTTTTGTGATTGCAGATAAAAAGAAGAGAGAGTTTGTATGAAGTTTTCTTTTGGAAAATGCTTAAAAATTTTTTTTTTTAGTGAAGAAGTTTGAGAATGGTATTTGAATTTCAAATGTGATGAAATGTTACTTGAAGACAAATTCATGGTTTGGTTGACCTTCAACAAGCTAAACATTTTGAAAAAGTTTGCCATGCAATCAATTTTGGTCATCAAACCATTCCTGAAATATCCGAGATAATTGGTTTGGTTTAGAGTTCATGCCAGTGAATATTAATTGAAGACTTGAAAATGAAATTTCTTTTCACAAAATGTCGACATTATTTGCTTACAGCCAAAATACATCATATCACTCAAATAAAAGAAATTACTTGAATGTGTGCCATAATTTGAGGGAAGAAATTAAAAATGTTCCAGTTTCTTTATAAAGTTGTGTCCTGCTATGAATTAATAATTTTCTTTATTTTGGGGTATTGACACTTGTCTTTGGATGTCATTATATTTTATGAAATTTTTTTAATTTATAAAATATTTACTTTCATTTCATTAAGTATAAAACATATACAGTTATTCAATTTTGGGAAGATTTTGATTGCAAATATAAAATATATTGTCAAGAAATGATTGAGATTAAAGGAAGATGAATGAGAAATGGTGATAAAACTATTAAAAATGACTTAAGACTCTTTTTTCACGGGCAAATATCATTTATAAATTTCCTGATAATAATTCATGGCTAACTCTCTCAATAGAAAGTAGTTGAAGACTTTTGATTTCGATTATGACTCTGAAGGATGGTTTTCAAAGCAAATATTGAAAAGTTGCAAATAAATATATGAAACAAATTCTAAAATATCACAGATTCTTGTTATGTTCTTGAATTGATTTTATAAACATTTGTAATTTTATTATTAAGAATAACTTGAGTATCAGTGTACTAATTTCAAAACATATTCATAATATCTAAGTTATTTGATCAATTATTCCTTAAAAAAAACTCTTTGGTCCCAAAGGCAATCTGAAATTAACAGGGCAATTTCTCAAAAAAAAAAAAAATGAACTCTATTTATTTCACAGACTATATAGAAGTAATAATTACAAAGGGAAAACATTCAAAGCAATGTTATTTTTAATGATGCCTTACTCAATATGGGAATATTTGTAGTTCAAAGACAAAATAAGTAAAGTTTAATTATTTTATTTATTATTTTTGTTCAGCAAAGAACATAAGTAATTCATTCTCAATTTTTTTTTACTTGTGATTGACAAATTGATCTTTTCATTCTACAATATCTAATCAATCCTATTTTTATTTTGAAAGTTAACTACTTTGAGAATTAATGACAAAAATATCTTAGTGGATTCCTAATTTGACTTGTTATTCAAAAACTACGAAATTCTTTGTTTTAGTTGAAAGGTTCACAAATCATCAAGAAGCATATTATAACACACTTTAAAATGTACAAAGAAGAAAATTGTTCCAGATTCTATTATCTTAAATTAAATGGATGATACAGCCAAAATACATCATATCACTCAAATAAAATCTTCCTTAAGAGGTTTTTATTTCAAGGTTGAATAATACTAAATACAAAATTACTTTATCTGAATTTGATAAGGTGAATAAAATTTATATTCTAAATAATGAAACAGAATTCTTTAATGAAGCCTTGCTAGATTTTCTTGTGTTTAGGATAAATCTGCAATATATTTTCAATTAAAACCAGATTAAAAGATAATGAAATATCTTAATAGAAATATATATTCTATATTAATTTTATTGCTAGGCTATTTAATATTATTTTTGGATCTTAAAAAAAAAAGAGATTACATATCTGTGATCATTGAAAGCAACTATTAAAAAAAATTGGATGAAAGAAAGAAAAAAATGAAAGCTTCAGAAGAGAAACAAAATTCTAATTATCGATGTTAGTCAGTAGAACTGTTTGGTCTATAAACATTAAAATAAAACTACATAACATTGTATTCTAAAGTTGAATCCAGTGAAAGCATAAATTTTCTTTTCTTTTTATTTCGTAATATCTGAGATGAACAAATATTCAACTCAAATTATTCAAATTTCAGCTGAAGACTAAAATGTGAAAAACTTTTTCTATAAAAATATGACTACTTATCTGACTTATGTATATATCCATGTACATTTACAGACACCCATGTATAGAGTAATACAGAGTATTTTAAAAAGGGAAATGAATTCCAATTATTAAAAAATGAAATTTGATCCAGATAAGTATTTTTTTTTTAATTATAAGATAAACATAAGTAAAAATTCATGATCAGACAAGTTAAAAATGAATCCCAAAACAAAACCATGAAAATCAAAATTGTCTGCCAGGATTAGTCTATCAACATTCACTGACTCTGTATTCTATCATGAGACCTCAAACAAATGTGTGTGTATCTATAGGCACATACACACATATAGAATCATCATAATACACAAGTGTACATAGTTATATACATACCATATGAATATACATATAAAAACAAGCATTTCTTGAGCCTGGAAAATGCAATACTTTGTTGTTCATATGTATGTGTAAGTATTTACACATATATATAAACTACCCATGAATACAGTCATCATTTAATATAACATGTGCATAACACACAAAAATATTGAAACTGACTTTTGACAAATAACAAAATCAATAATATCAACATGATAAAAACAATGACATGCACAAGTCTTATCAACCAAATTAACAGAGGAAAACATATCAATCCATTTTAACAAAGCCTAAGGGATTGTAGCTCACCTGGCTACTGAATAGCACAATTTACAATCAAATTCATCACTAGGATGTTTTACACTTAAGCAGGTATTTGCAGTCAATATTATTTTTCTTGGAAAGTAAAATAATGAAATAACTCTACCATTTTCTGTTGGAACCAACCAAAGACACAACTAAACAATAAGATCAGATAAACATGTCTTACTTAACAGAAATTTTTGACTGATGAATGTAAAAATTCTATATCAGCTATTCTTTTTCATATTCAAATGATTAATTTAGATGTCTGAAGAAGAAAAACCTTGTATTATATTCATTTTTTACTATTTTTTAAAATTATAAAGCATAAAGAATAGAATAAGACAGAGATGAAAATAAAATGATCATCGTCAAAAAAATTGAGAAATATGTATGTATTTAAATGTGTGTGTGTGTGTGTGTGTGTGTGTGTGTGTGTGTGTGTGTGTGTGTGTGTGTGTGTGTGCAAATCATACACTAGCATTTTATAACTAAAAGCACAAATTTAGTTTTTGTAAATTTTATACTCTTCTTGAAAACATCAGGGAACTATTTAATTTTATAAATTTTACTGTCTTGTATTTTAATTAGGTTTTTATTGATTAAATGTCTTACATGTGAGACAGTATATACTAAATTTCTGCACTAAAAATTAGACAGTTTATTTAAATTTATTTTATATTGTATAAATAAACAAATAGCATATGTCCAAATTTGATTTTGTATGTTACAAATGGCCTTACTTTGAAAAAATGTTTATCCACAGAAACAAATGGGACAATGTATTTAGTATTCATTAACTTAGAAAGAAGTTGTAAGTTTAAGATTAAGATAACACTTATTTATATTGATGTAGCATTGTATTAGAATTAATTCTTCCAAGATTATTTAAGTTAAACTATATTATTTCCAATATGCTGAGAAATGATCTCTATGTTTAGGCTAATGGGAGATCAGAAAAGTCAGCATACAATGGAATCCAATCAACTTTGCTTATTTTATGGTTTGAGGTTCATCATGTTAAAATGTATTTTTGTGCAAAATACTTTTTAAGACCTGAACACATATTTAGATTTTTACAAAATTGTAATAAGCCAAAGATAGCAACCATGTAAATTTTTAAAATAAAAAACTTGGACTTCATGTTAACAGAAGTGTTAAAAATGTAGTTTTAAACTTTCAAAGTCTCATTTATTTTAATAGTGGGCTAAGGTTCAAATGTAAACTTTTATTTAATAGCATGGATATTTTATACTGCAAAAGTTTGAGATATTTCTTATAATTTTAATGGAATAAAACTATATATATATATATATATATATATATATATATTTACCCAACCTCTCCGCGCGGGCAGGTATGACACAAGGTCAATTTTTAAGCGGAGTTTAACAGGTTTGAATCAGAGTTTTCCTTCTCGTAGACTAGTTGCCTCACCAAGGCTGAAGAACCCAGTCTGTCCTACTATTTACCCATAGCTGGAGGGAGAATAATTGGATTCATACCTTTCCCAAGGGTATTAGTGCTATGTGAAATGCAATCAGTCTCATCCTGGATTTGAACTCATGTCGCCGTGTCCATTTCCTACGATGATAACCATTACACCTCGAGCACCTCCATACATATATTTATATATATATATAAATAAATTTGATAATGCCAAAATGCATTTATGTAGATTTGCAATGTGTATACTGACATACACATACACACACATTTACATGTAAATTGTCTTTTTTATATTTAAAAAAAATTGATGCAGTCCTTTTATTTTTGAGTTATGTTCTTGTTTAAGTTAAGAGAAAAGTTGTTCATTACATGGAAAAGGAATAACTTTCAATCATATAAATATTTTCATTAATCTTTAAAATAATCATTATTTTGCAGAGAAATTCTAATTATAAAATATTTTTTTCTAATTCTCAATCTGAAACCCTAGCAGATGGGTAACATGGAATATGAGAAATTGGATTATGGAAATGGATCTCTTATTTGGCCAAAACATATTTCTATAGAGAAAATTCTTTGTTAAATCTATACTACTTGATTATCTCATCTTTCTTCATTAGATCCATTTAAAATAAAAGAAGAACATTAATTTTGACTTAAAAGCTTGGATCGAATATTGTAATTTTAAAACTTATCGCTATTTTAATTGATTAACTTTATTGTGTAAATCAAATCTAATCAAAATGTAGTTTTTTATGTAGGCTTTATTGAGAAATACTGACAGCTGAAATAATCAGTGGAAGTTTTTCTCAGTTGATGGTGGTGTCATCAGCACATATACATTTACCAATTATTTTTATTTCTGAAGGAGATTATAAGGAGAATTATTGTTGATACACAGTCAGTGACAAATCTTTACATTTCTTCACATAAGGAGCTTTTGTGATTAATTAGAGGTCAAATGATCATTCAGCTGACTTGAAAAACTTCAGGTCAGTGAAACATGATTTATAATAATGATAGTATTTACTAATATTAACTGGTACAACAATCCTGTATATAGTTTCTTTTATAAAGGAATGTTTTGATAGAGTTATTTTTTAATTTAATCTGCAATCAACTATCATTAAACTTTTTAAAACATCATCTAGTAAAGTAAAGTTGGCGACCATAGTCGAGGGCAACCAGAAGGCTCCCTTTTCAAAAGCTACTACACCGTGGTGTAGGTGAGGGCACTACTCTTTTCCCTGGATTGCTCCACTTTACCCTTGATACGTACCTTATATTGCTGAGTGTTAAGTAAGGAAGCATTGAATAGCATTTTTCAAAGTCTTTGGTATGACGTGACCTGAGATTGAACCCATGTCTCTCGGACCATTGGTGAAAACATGATCTTGTACTTACAATTCCATTCATATTTATAAAATTTAAGGCATGCTATTATTAATTGGTTCTGTAGCAATATGTTAATTGTCTTTTTTATTTTTATAAATATTGCCAGAAATAATCAACTATTCCTAAATATGATATTTACAAATTGGACATTGGATAGATGTTAGATGTTATACCTTTTTGGCTCATTAATAAGCACTGTGGAACAGTAACATCCCTATTTTTACCCAATTTACTTATGTATAATGTATAAATTTATTTATTTATTCATACATATACAAGGTATTAACAATAATCCCTAAATAATTCTCTCATTTCAAGAAAAAAATCCCAATATGTACAACTGTCTGCTCTTCAGTTTGAATGTTAATGTATTTTCTTTGTTGCATAAGTTTGCACCACCAGTCTAAGACTCTACAATGAAATGATCAATGAAGTTTGGGCCATGTGGATCGTGTACAAACAATCTGGTTATTACAGTTGAAAGTAGTTTTCATGCATCATATACAGCTTATGCCAATATTCCCCTACCCTCAAAAAAAAAAATGAACATCACAAGACCCTTCTTCATTTTTTTAACAACTTCTCTGGCAAGCACAGCTGTTTTAAGACAATAAAAAATTCTAATTTTTCTTATGATCTGCTCTACTTCTTTTTTGATAAACAATTTTTAAAGCAAAAAATGGAAGTGAGCTAACTCCTATTGGACAGAATTCCTTTCTTTGTCAACATAAATAACATTTGCAAGTGAATTTCCCAGCAGTTCTATTCTTGTTCACATTCAGGGTAATAATAGGTCATTGTATCAGCTAATTCAAATTTTAAATCACTGAATTAAGGTTTTATTTGTAGAAAGTTATCAGTACCAGTAATGAGTTTAGTGATACCACTACCAAGGTTGGATTCGACACTAAATAACCCACAAAGGTTGATATGTCATCAAACAAAGAAACGAAACCAAACCAAACCAAAGTTGCAAATATAACAAAGGGTTGTTCAAAGAGACTGAATGGTTTGGTTAGCTTTCTTTGTTTAATGGCATATCAACCTTTGTAGGTTATTTATGCCAAAGCCATTCTCCTAGAAGAACAGTATTGGTACTATTTAACCCATAGCTAGGAGGATAAGGGGGTTCATACCTTTCCTAAGGGTATCTGCCCGAAAGTGAACGTAATAGAACAACTGGAGTACGAACTCGCTTACTACGATCCGCAGTCCATCGCTTTAACCATTACACGACGAGGACACCCCCCTAGAGACTGAATCATCAGTGACATTCTCACTATCCGACAAAAAAGCCAACTATACTTACTGGTTTTGTAAGATCCTGTTGGGAACTCAGAGTAATAATGTTTTGGCACTGAAACGATGACTAACCACAGTTATCATCTAATGAACGTTTTGTTGAAAGCATAGCTGTTGCTTAGTTTGTTTGCAGCATATATGCCTAATATTATTATAACAATATCATTATATGTACTAACTATATATTTGTGTGTGTGAGGGGGTAATATTAAAACTATTCTTAAAATATTTTTGAATCAGAATCCCTGTGACTTAAACTCATGGCCATCACTGTTCCAAATATAAAAGGAATATACAGTCATTATTTCAAGCCTGCTAGAACTGAAATACGGTAACATATATTGTTTTTTAATTCAATGGTTTAAATGCAATTATTAGCTTGAAAATTTTGAGTCATTTATCTCTTAAGAGAGTATCTAATGATCAATGTTTATGGTAGCACTATCTACATTCTCTTTCTTTCACTATATACATTCTCTATATATAAATCAAGCCCAATAGTATAATGGTCAGAGTGTTTGCCAATGGCCTGGAGACCTGTGTTCAATCCCAAGTTGAGTCATACTAAGAATCAAAAAATGACACTTGATGTCTCCTTGCTTAACACTTAGTATTGTAAGGTACAAATCAAGGGTAAGAGGAGCATTGAAGGAAAGGAATAGCACCCTCCCCAACACCTTGGTTTAGAAGCTATTGAAAAGGAAGCCTTTGGGGTACCTCAACTACAGTTGGCCAACCTATATATATATATATATATATATATATATATATAAATATATATATATATATATATATTATATAATATAAAGCATACTAATATTTAAACTATTTATTGATTTTTTAATAAAATTCCTATGACCACATTTAAACTGTAAGTAAATTTTATGTTAGATACTTAAAAAATGCTAAAAGCTACTTATCTCAATGCAGATTTTTATTTTGATTTCAAAGAAATTACATTTTCAAGTTAAATAGCACAATATATATATATATATATATATATATAGTAAAAATAGCATTTCCTTCCTGTTTTTATGATAAGTTTAACATTTCAAGCAATAATTTATGTATTGTCAGAAGTAAGCTTATTGTTATTTAAGAATTTTGATAGCATTCAACTCAATTTAGTGTATAACTTCACTGCCTATCTTTGTTTCTATGACACACTTCAAATGCATTTTATTAAAAAGAAGAAATTAAAAAATAGAAGAAATACAAAGAAAGAAGAAAAATGTTTCAAATAATCACAGAAGAAACGAAGTATATCTTAGAATTTGATAATTCTGCTGAGAAGAAATTCAGACATGGAAAATTTATATCCTTCTAAACAAAAATATATTTTCTGTGGAATATTGAACAAGGATATCCTTAAAATAAATTGAAAAAGAGGAAGAGAAATAAGAAAAGTGGAAAGAAAAGGCAGGTAAGTTGAAATATATAGGATTCTATCAACAGGAATAAACATAAAAAAAAAAAGATTGGAATAAGATTCTTTTTTTCTTGGTCATTTACTCTGGAGAACTAGAAAAGCTGAGAGTTATTAAAACTTTCAAGAATTATGACTCAAAATATCCGGTTTATCTTATAGAAGAGAAAACTATTATCAGTTTTTAGGATGTATAATCTCTAAGTTTTGAAGATTAAATATATACATCGTCATCATCATCATCATCATCATCATTGATTTTGAAGAACTGAATACTTCTAGATAACTGTTGTGATTCAATGTCTAGTGTTAAGTAGATCTTCAAATTTCTCCTAAAAGTTCTAAATTCAAACAATTTTAGGCCCTATTAAAACAACAATGAATCATTTTATCTTTTAGATTCACAAATTATTGTTATTATTTTTTAGGAAATAAATAATTTCTAATTCTATGATTTTTTTTTTTTTTTTTGAGATACGGTGATTTTGTTAAAAATCAAACAGGTAATGGTACTGTTTTATTTTAAACCATGTAAGTCGAGAAAGAAATATCAGGTTGTTATTCATTTATTTCAATTATCTAAGTTTTTAGTATTAAAAAAAACTTGTGAAAATCAATCATTGTATGACATAGTGACTCCCTATCTTTACATTTTGAACTAAAATGTAACATATGAAAAATAGAAAAGAGGAAAATGAATTAATATTGCATAGAACTGGATAAGAGAAAATTGTGTTAGTATATATAAGAGTAAACTGAAAATTACCCAACAGAAAAAAATGGTTGTACATGGATATTTCCACTGATTTTGTAAATGGGTAAACATATCAAAATACAAGGGAAGTTAAATGAAGTTTTAATTAGAAGAAAGCAGACAAATATGGGATCGGAAATTGTGGTGGTTACGTTTTACTAAGAAGACTTGTTTACTACTTAGAAGCTGGCTTCCTTCGCAACTACAAAATAAAGGGATGCTAGAAAACCTCAATAATTCTACATCACAACATAGACAAGAGGGAAAATAGATTTAATATATCAGGTAAATTTATAAGTAAATTAGTGCTATGTAAGTTGAAATCTGCAAACAGATATTAGAAATCAGTATGAACATACATAAAAAATAATCTGAAATAAATATCAAAGTAAATTTCTACAAAGCCAGCAAGGAAACAATTACAAAACAAAAATAGCATCACACTTTGGTAAGTTGTGATTCATATAATATTGTTTACAATTGGAAAATACATTCTCTCTCTCTATATATATATGTGTGTGTGTGTGTGTGTGTGTGTGTGTGTGTGTGTGTGTGGTGTGTGTGTGTGTGGTGTAATGAAAACTTATGGTACTCAATAAACTTATACAAGATGAAAATGGATATGATAAATATAAAAAAGAGTGTTATGATTAATTAGAACATATGCAGTTTCCCATGGAAATGAAAATACAATTAATTTACTTCTACTGTATAAATAATTGTGTTTAAATGATCATATATTTGTATTCTTAATCATTTCTAATATTTCATATTGTGTAAATATTTGCAGTTGTGACATTTTAATAATACAAGAATGGGGGATGATGATGATGATGACGAGGAGGAGGATGATGGTAGTGGGGGGGGGGTAATGATTGTGATGAGAATTAAACTAAATCTCTTAAAATAAAATCAAAATAATGTCATTTCCCAATCAAATTATTAGCAGCCTACATTTTTCTAGCCTAAGTTAACAAATCAAAGAAAGATAATCGTTGGGAGTTTAATAATTGAAACTTTATCTTGTTTCATTCAGATTTTAATGCATTTTATTGCTTTATTCAATTTAATTTTCTTTTATATAATTTTTGTAAAAAATAACATAAAAAACATACTGCTTGCTGTTCATAGAAATTAATTGTGCAAATCTTAGTGTATTAAAGATTTGATATCGCAATTTACAATCTCTTGAATTATCCTTGGTGAAATTAGAAAGTGTATGTTACATCTATGATAATCCTTTCATAAATAAAAATGATCCAAGAGATTATTTGAAAGTCAAGTTTAGTAGATTAAGATAAATAAACAGTTGTAATGTTAGCAAAAATATCTTCAGTTTTACCTTTTTTGTGTGTGTTGAAGTATGGTCTAATCAATTTAGATTTACTATTAAAAAATATCATTCAAACATCACGGATGAAAATATATTTGAATTTTCAATAAGCTTTATCTCATGCAAAATCCATATAGTAAATTGATACACACTCTATTATTTACTAAAAATTAGTTTGTGTAACCTTTAACTAAATTTCAGTTAAACCAAAGAAATAAAAATATTCAAAATATAACTTCCTTGTATTTCTTACTTGTAACTCTCTTCTATAAATCTGATAAACAAGATATCACTTGAAAAGGCACTACTTTTCGAATAAGTAAAATAAATCATACATTCTATCAGCAGCAAATTTGTCATTATTAACATTTTAATGAATTGTATTCTAATTAAATTTTGGAAATGAGGTAAGGTAAAGTCAAATAAAACAAACATCATTAAACTTTACATTAACACTTAATTATCTATAATAGATGACATTTTAAATCATCAGATTTTTTAATAACAAAAGAGAATTTAGAAAAACATTTGAAAGAAAAGATGTTGTATGATTATAGAGAAAGTATTTCTGGAACAGGTGATGGGAAAATATGAAGGTCTCTGTTGAGAATGAGAAAGGAATTAAATGATAAGTCTTTATAGATACAGGATTAGTAGAAAATGAAAATGAATGAGATTTACTTGATTTCAGATGCATAAATTGATACAAAAATGAAAGTCTCTATTAAAAGAAAGAAAAGTTGGAATAGAAATAATTGGAAAGTAGAAAGGGGAAGTAATGTATTACATTATGTAAATTTTTTTTTTTTTTTTTTTTAAATTTTCATTTGATAAAAAAAAGAAAAAAAAATCAAAGCAGGCAGTGAGTACAGCTTCTATACTAGATTAGTTATCTTAAAATGTTCATTGGGATACTGTTTGGATGATTCTGTAGGAAATCACTTATATATTGCATATGGAAATGATTTTATGTGCTATCAGATGAAATGTCTCAAGAAATTCAGAGATTTTGTTAATGGCTTCTAAAACGGCTGTCAGCTGGTAAAAATGCAAACAGTACCGATCAGATGCCTTGTAGCTACAATACCCCATGCGTTCCAACCAAGCAGTCTATCACTGTCAAAACTAAAACCTCTCTCAATGTTTACCTCCATTGAGTAGAAATTTTTTCAACAACCCTGGTGTTATAAACAAACATGAATTAATAAATAAACATTAAAAAACAAATAATATCATCTGATAGATAAAAACTTTTCTTTATTAAATAAGTTATGCCAGGAAATAATTGAAAGTACTTAACTTTTTTTTTTCAAAGAGTCAGTAAGTTGACATATATTTAGTTTTATGTTTATATTTTAAAACATCTGTTCTTAAATTTTATGCACCTAATG
>OY757918.1:109531139-109653639 GCA_963585895.1 Sepioteuthis lessoniana
GTCCTACTATTTACCCATAGCTGGAGGGAGAATAATTGGATTCATACCTTTTCCAAGGGTATTAGTGCTCTGTGAAATGCAATCAGTCTCGTCCAGGATTTGAACTCATGTCGCTATGTCTATTTCTTACGACGATAACCATTACACCATGGACACCTTCATTGAATAACCAACAATGGTTGATGTGCCATAAAATCAAACTAAACCAATGAATTCATGAATGATACTCTGGAATCCTACACATGGACAGAGTTGACCAATCAGCAAAAAATTACATTCATTGTTTCTGTCTTGATCATTTAACAAAAGATGACTGATAGAAACAGATGGTGAGAGACTCAAAGGAATCCACACTGTCAGATGATCATTAGATTTAAAGAACATTAGAGTTTCTAATATGAAATGAAACACTTTTATCAATGGCTCTGAAGTATTGCTTTTATTTTGTCATTATTTCTTACATTTTTAAAGGAAAACTAAAATAACACTTTATTGTTAAAAAGCAGAATCAAATATATCACTTAATTCAATGTAACATTTGTATTAGTTCATTGAATTTTAGCAGAACAAATCAGAAAATGTGATAAATCTGTTTTATGATATTATGAATATTGTTTTACATCACTCAAATGCAATATCTTCCTTTTCTAATTTCTAAAGATGTGCAAGAGAAAATCCAACTTGAGATCAGTGAACTTTGACATCAACTTAGATCAAAAATAATATCAAAGCATATTCAATGCAAATTCATCTTCCATTAAAGACACAAGGGATTCTTCAGCATGTATTCTGTCCACTCTCAGGGGAATAACCCTGATATGACAATAATATTTTTCTTGGATGCTAATGTCTTATATGGTACAGCAAATCTTGTCAGAGCAAAGATCTACTCAGGACAAGATTTAGATGCTGTTGTAACTGGACTAAAAATATCTGAGTGGTCTTGAAAAATGTTTTTACTTGATTTTATCTTTTGTAAAATGTGGAACAAAAAAAAAGAAAAGAAATTAAGCTGAAAAATATGTTGATTAAGTTGAAAGAGAAGATTTAAGAAATAAACAAAATCATATAAAGATAAAAGAATGAATTCAACAAATGCACAGGTAAAAAATTGATAAGATAAAACAAAATGTGTCTAAAAATACAAAAAATTGGTAAAGAAAGGTACTCAAATTCTTAAAATACCAAGACATTAAAAAAATATAAAACTGAGATTGAAAAAATAGTGAAAAAATAAGGTAAAAAAAAACAAAGAAAAGTTTGTATACTAAAATCTTTCTTGAAGTTGATATATTATTTTTTGTTTTCTTTTTTTTGTGATTTGTATTACTTTATTTTTATGATTGAAACTTTCCATCTGATTTTAATACTTTATCTGTGCTACTAATAAAACCGAAGTTCAATCAGTTTTCACATTTGTGAGTGAAAATGAATATGGATATGTATATGTGTAGATGTAAAATTATTGATTTAAAGGGAAGTACTCCTCCTTTCTTTTATCTATGGATAAATAATTTTGATAACATTAATTATCTTAAACAATCTAAAAGAGAACTGAACAATATTTTTGCAGAAATTTTCCAAAATATTTGTAATTTTTTATTCATTCTCATACCAATTAACAGTTTTCCCTTTGATCAACCTTCATTTGCAAAGAGATTAAGTCAAAAGTAATATCATGAAGAAAAAATATCCTTTGCAATTTATATTAATAAACTCATTCTTTATTTTAATGATCTTCATTTGTAATCTCCTTAGAGTGAAAAACATTAGAATTTCTTCCTATCATTTTTCAAAGCCGTTTTTCTTAGTGTATATACACATGTATAATGCAATTGAAAATGTGAAAATTGTTGGTGTACCCTTTGCTCTTAGGCTTAACCTTGGCCTCCTATTAACTCACAAAATTTGTATCTTATATATGGATTAAACCTCTAATATTAGGCTAAAATTTTGATCTCTGAAATATACTTGATACACAAATATATACTGCGTTTAAAGGGAGAAAAGAAAAAGTTTCATAGCATTTTTAAGAGATTCTTATTAAAATTATCACAAAATTCTAATTTTAGTTCTTTTTTTTTTTTAAAACTTTTTACAAGAAAATAACTAGTTGAAACTTAGTTTTATGGTATATTTGGAAGTATAAAAATATCAAGTCATGTGTGTGTGCATATGTGTGTGTGAAATATGTAGTAAATATCAAGTTTGTAAAAGCAATGAAGCTTAATATTGTCCGTTATATCTGCAACTGACACATTGTAATGTTTTGGCTTTGCATTACGTAATTACTAATATCAATCATATTTAAAAATTCTTTCCATCAGCAGAATCAAAAATTTCATGAGGAATTTTTTGATTTTTTGTTTTTACCTTTTGGGAATGAATAATTAAGTTTGAAAAGATGCTCAAAAATTATTCTAGGGAAGGAAATCTTTTGTTTCTAAGAGAATTGAGAAATGTATGAAAATCTTATACAGATTTTGGGTTATAAAAAATAGTATTTTCAATCTAACACATTCTTCAGACAAGTATATATTTATCCAAACCTTTTACATGAGCAAGGTCAATTTTTAAGCGGAGTTTAACAGTTTTAAATTCAGAATTTTCATTGTCTTACACTGGTTTCCTCATCAATGTTAAAGACTCCAAAAGTCTTGTGCCACACGTAAGTAAAACACTTTGTTAATTACTACCTATAACAGGAGGGAAAATGGTTGGATGCATACCTTTCCCAAGATTATAAGCACAATAGGAAGTGTAAACAGTGTTATCCAGAATTTCAACTCAGGTCAACATGTCCTTTTCTGATAACCACAACATGATGAACACCTGACAAGTATCGTTAGTGTTTTGGCCAATATTTTCTTTTGGTTTCATTGCATGGAAGAAACTTTAAAAATTGCTAAGTGCTTTTTTCTTTCTCCTTATCATTTATTCAAGGAAGAAACTAAACAATATACATTTATAAAACATTTATTTATAAGTAAATTAAGGGAAATCAGTGCTTAGAAGAATTACTTTTGAATGATAAATTCATTATCATCTTCTCAGGGTAAATTATTCGTACCTCAATTAAAAATTCTTCTGAGAATAAAAAGGTTGGTTGGTTGTTTATATATATATATATATATATATATATATATGTATATATACATATATACAAACACACACACAGATACAATACACAAATGCACACACACATATATGTGTGTGTATATGCATGCATGGATACTTAGTCATGAAATTGACTTTAACTTTGGAAAAATATCTGAAATTATGCCATAATACCCTATATTTGTTACAACTGACTGAAATGTAAAAAGAAATAGCAAAAAAAAAAATCAGAATTGATTAGCTGGATTAAGGATTTGGATTAAAAATAAATTATTTTTTGTTGATTAAAGCAATTCATAGATGCTATTAACAATATAAATCAGAATCACTGATGTATTGCCAGGTAAGACAACAAGAAATACAATAAGATCATATGAGAATAGAAGAGTCATTAGTAATTGCATCAAAGTCTTAGGATAATATTTTCTAAGCATTTACCTTGTAAACTTTTTTCTCAATAAAATCTTCTGAAGAAGAAACTTAAGAGATAAAATCTTCCTGCTTAGATAAAGCTTAAGGTATTTTGTTCTTTTCCTTTCTCAATAAAAATATCACTTATATAATAAATCTCATGATGTTTTATCCAAACTCTAAGACTAAATCTATTCTTAAAAATAAACTGCAGTTTATTAAAATTTTTTCATCAGTTTTAGGATTTCTTGAAGCTTCTTATTATTCATAAAAATATTAGAATATCTGTTTAATTTCTTATTCAAAGATTTTACCCTGAGAACAAAAGATTTGTTTCCTAATTCTCAGCTTCAATTTGTAGTAACATTCATTAATGACAATTCAAATAATAAAAGAGAAACTTCAAAATATTCTTTTTTATTTCAATATAACATTCACATAACTTAAGTGTAACAAATAATTTTTACAATCTAAGGAAATTTTGTAGGAGATATCTCAGATGTCATGTTTGACCCTATCACTGCTGAAAATGTCTATAATAACTTTTTATAGCAATTACAGTTCAGTTGGTAATTATCAAATGTTCACTGACATACCCTCACTTTACCATCAACTATTATGATACGTTAGAAACAATAAACTGATGGAATAAAATGAAGAGACGTAGATTAATACCTTTTCTTAACTGGATATGAAAAACCTGAACATAAATTTAAAGTTGATCAAGCAATTTTATTTTCTATGTCAAAAACTTTTCTGACCCTCCATGGTCTTATACAAATTATATGGAATTTGCATCAAAAACAAAAGAAAACAAAAACACAGTCCTATCCCATTAAATTTAATAATTTAAGTATATACAAGACTCAAATTAGAGCCATCATAGAATTCTTTTTATGAATCTGATGGAAAATCTTTGGCACTTTTGATATTTTTAACTGAATAAAGTGTTGATAGAATCATAAAGGTTAGAATGTTTAAAACCTTTAATGTCTCAATGTTTTGCATACAAGATGCTCATTTATATGGGATGATGCATTATGAAAACCTGGTGAGCTACAAATCTTGTCATATGCCTAATAACAATTCTTGTATATTTTTTCAGATACTCATTTTGTAACAATACATTAAAATAAAATTTTGACAAACTAAATTATTTCATTATTTGATAAATGGAATTCATTATGTAGTAGCATGATGATTCTCTTGTATGCTGCATAATACAATTTTATTTACTGCTGTTTTCCAGTGTATTTTAGTCAATATCTACAACACATATTGTTTAGGAAGGGAAGAGAAAAGTCTTAATTGTCTCCCGAGTAGAGAAGTAATAATATTCAATATATCTTTTTTCTTTAAAGGATTCAATACCAAGAATAAAAAGTTTGTAAGAAATATCCCTGATTTTTGGGGCAATTAAAAAATTCATTTCTGTTTTCACATTATATTTCATATAGCATTATAAGGTTATCTTTTTCATTCCTTCAGTTAGCATTAAGATATTTTTAGGTAACTTCTTGCTTATAGATTATTATTAGGGGAAAACCATTGACAAAATATGGATTGCTTAGTATAACATAATCAGACATTCCTTTGACTGATATATTGATTAAAGTTTAGTGCTAGACACTCTGTTCTATCTTGTTACAATCAACATGAATAAGTCATATAATAACAGACATGCTTATTTTCATACTTGATTTTGTTGATTTGAGGGATAATTATTTTTATCCTTTTTATTCTAAATATACATCAAAATAATTGCGCTTGAATAATCGCTCAAGTTTTGGAAATTCAGACCAGAAAAAAATCATTTTTAAAAAAATCCTGATTAAAATCAATTAAAAAAGGTAGTTATGAGTAAATTATCCAAAATGTAATAAAAATAAAAAGTGTGGGTGAAAAAAAAGCAAGAATAATTATTGTTAAAAGGAAAACAAAACCAAAAGAACCAATGATTTAAGCATTCTTTACTGGTAATTCAACAGAGAAAATTCAAGTGACTCAGTTGCATATTAATTATGAGATTGGGAAATAATTTCATTGTCTGGCTTTAAAATTGAAAATAATGATGAAATAGAATCTTTGATAAGAATTGCTGGATAGAGATAAATGTTCACCTCTAATAATTGAAATAATGAAGAAAAAAACAAATGATTGAAAGAAGAAGTAATATAATTTGAGGAAAAAAAACTTTTGTAAAAACATTAAAATAGTTGAATAGAATTTATTGTTTCTGAGGATATGTTTTTTCAGAAATTGAAACAAAAGTCTCATCTGTGATTAAAGTTTTTAAATATGAAATAAGTTATTGTAGTTCTGTCTTCTCTGTCTTTATGTTGTCTATATAAATGATTGATTCTCAACCAATTTTGCCAATACACAATTTTCATAATATTTCACAAAGTCTTTCCACCTTTCCAAAATTGTTTAACTCAAAAGGCACATTGCAGTATGGTAACTTGTAGAATAGGCAGAAATGTTGGGTCATCATTTTTCCTATTTAATTTTTATACAAATATCATTCTTCCCTTTCCCCATGCGATACACAGAAAATTATATCAGTATACAGATATTTATGATAAAATACTCTGAAAACAGAAATGAATAATGACAATATATTGTAATGCTCAAGAAAGTTCATTTTATTAAATCTATAATAAAATTCATAAATATATTTCATTTATAAGAAAATGAGAAAAGATGATTAATATCTACAATAAATTCTTTAATTTTAAAGGGTATGAGAACAACAGATGAATCCAATTTATAAAAGGAGAACATTTCATAGGTTTGCAATGAACAAACAGAATTAAGGAAACAAAAGAAAAACATCTGAGATTTTTTAAAGTTCAAGAAGACGGAGTGTCTGAGTTTTGTTTGCCGTTCTTATTACTAAAAATCAAAACTTTGTGCCAACAGTTTTGGTTACTAATGCACTTAATGTTACAAAATCAAATCAAGATATTATACCAATTTGGTAATTAGTTATCACCGGGTTAGAAATGTTTGTTTAATTCTAAAGAATAAATAGTGGTGTTAAGAAACTTCATAATTATTTTCTATCTTTCTTTCTGTTTCATCTGGAAATTTTCATCATCATTCACTGGTTGCATACTAAAAATATGATATCCTTTAAAGGAAAAACTATGGCAGAAAACATTTCATTTTAAATAAAAAAAACATTTAGGTGAACAAATATCAATTATTTTTATTTTAATGACAAACTTTATTCATTAATTCTTAATTGTGTGTCTTTTTCATTTAAGTCACAGAATATGATTTTGTTTACAATATGTTGAGAGTCCTAACATATCTCTTAAACTTTCTAATTCATTTAGAACAGTCACTGTTACAATGGGTGTGTGTGTGTGTGTGTGTGTGTGTGTGTGTGTGTGTGTGTGTGTGTGTGTGTGTGTGTGAGCATATGAATTATAGATTTACTGGTTGCTGTATGTGAACTGTTTCAATTTCATCAGACTTTAAGAATAGAACAAAAAGAATATCAAACAAAACAGATAGTTCAAAAAGTGACTTCCAATTTGATATTTTAATTAGGTTTATATATTTCCACTTTGTAAAAGGAAATTTGAAAACTTTCTTCATAAGGAGTGTTTTAAGAACAAATTATTTTCATCAATCTATAGCAATGAATAAAAGAATAACAGATTGTACTGCAGCTTCAATTATTGTATATAACAAATAAACACATTTTTGAAAAATTGAAAGACAGTTGTCTAAAAATAGATATCAATACAATATGTATGATTAATCTTAGCATTGCTCATTGCAGAGAAATAAAACTGATACTATAACAGTATACAAGCAAAGAAATCAATTACTCAATATTCAAGGTTTTTTTTTCATGGGTTAAAATTTTGCAATAAAATAAATCATGTGAATAATAATTTGAGCAACTTTTATTTATCTAGTAATCATCAACATTTTCTCAAGTGCATTATGCAACAAAAAAAATAGCCATTTTATTTCAATAAAGAGTAATTTATTTCAGTATAATGGTTTGAATGTAGTACTTTTATTGTTGTAAATTAATTAGACTTCTATTTTCATTCTTTGTACTTTGAGATCAAATATATGCAAAAATAAGGATTATAAATATGATATATGTATATACGATACACACATTGAGGCCCTGAAATAATGTTAAATAATGTAAAGCATATGCCTAGAAGCAGAGTACACTATTTGGTAATTCTATCTGAAAGCAACAATGAATTTCAGTGATTCTTGTTTTATTTTCTTACAATTTAACATTTGCCATTTTAGGCACTGATAAAATTTCTGTGTGTATCAACATTTACATTTATGTTTGGTTGGTTTCTTTGTTTGATAGCATATCAACCTTTATGGGTTATTTAATGCCAAAACCATCTTTGTAGTAGGACAGTAATGGTACTATTTAACCCATAGATGGGGTGAGGTCATACCTCTCCCAAGGAAATTAGTTTGAAAGTGAATGTAATTGCACGACTGGGGTTGCAATTCATTTATTACAATGTCACAGTCTTGCAAATTAGTCACTATGCCACTCCTTACATACGAAAAAGAATTAGAAAGCTTTTTATTAAAAAGTTTGTCAACTAAAATCCTGAAGTGATAAGTATAACAATCCAATTTTGGCTGTTGATACCTTGTTTAATGTATATTCATAACTTATTATTAGAGAAACAATAAGTTTACAGAAAAACTGATGAAAAATTATACACAGATTTTACTGAAAATCTAAGATGTGAAAGCTGATAAACTTGAGATGATAACTTACTTAGAAGATAAGTTAACCATGTGGAGAGAAATATTAGATCAATATTTCTATTTCCTGTATCAAGGGCAAAGGTCTAAGATCCAAGTGAATATTTATTTTCAGTTCATTGCCATTGATTATTTGGATTCTTTAGTCACAAGCAACAAATCTTTTAGACAAATCAAGAAAAAAAAACAACTGAAAATAATTAATGAAGACTGAGATCAGTAAAATAATTTTTATTTTAGTGGGAATAGAATCTAAAAAAAAGAAATCATCTTACATTTGACCTACATTAAATCGTGGATTCAGTAAATAGGATCCATAAGAGTAAAAGATAAATAATATTTTTTATTTTAACTTAAAATCCCCTGAAAGTGATGAATAGATAATGTTTAAAAGGAGGTGCCCATGGCGTAATGGTTATTGTCGTAGGAAATGGAAATGGCGACACGAGTTAAAATCCTGGACGAGACTGATGGCATTTCACATAGCACTAATACCCTTGGGAAAGGTATGAATCCAGTTATTCTCCCTCCAGCTATGGGTAAATAGCATGACAGACTGAGTTCTTCAACCTTGGTGAGGCAACTAGTCTAGGAGAAGGAAAACTCAGAATTCAAACCTGTTAAACTCCGCTTAAAAATTGACCTTGTTTCATATCCTACCCGAGCGGAGGGGTTGGGTAAATATGGATAATGTTTAAATGGGCAAATTTTGTTAGTTGAATGTTATAAAGAGAAATGCAGAGATGAAAATATGATAGTAGAACACACAATGTCTCTTACTCATACAGAGATCACAGAGATAAATGTACTTTAATCAGAAATCATTAGTTATAAAAATGAGTTATAAAAACTCTATAATTTGCTAGGGAGGCATTATAGGTTCCATTTATAGGAATTTAGGTTTAAGTTTACAATTTATCAACATTTGATTGCAATTTGATGTGTTGATGTTGAACTCAAAGGTAAAATAGAATAAAACAGCAGAAAGTATTTTAATCATTTGGCACCATGTGACAAATTTATGCAAAGACCTTTATATTTTCCTGTTTACATAACACATATGCCATCAGATTATGCTAAATATTTCTGAGTTTTCTCAATAATTGAAAGAAAAATCTCTCCTTGATGATGTAAAGAGATTTTTCTGCCTAAATATTTTGGGTTTCATAAACTGGAAATAGATAAAACAAAAGTAGAGTTACTTTGAAGAAAATATTTCTCCTAAAAATAATGTGCTTGTAGGTTCAGATTTTAAGGTTTTTATTGCAAAACTAAAAAGCTAAAAATTAAAGAAAAATATTTTTAGTAAGTTTTAATTAAATTTATGATAATGTAGATTATATTTTTGATTTACCAAAAGTGAATAAAAGTATCCATTTAATTATTCTGAGATTTCTTTAACCAAGTTTTGTGTTTAATAATGAAAATGTGTCATATTTTGAATTAGTAAAATTACAATATTATGAAAATTTATTCTTATTTTGGAAAATTTACTCTTATTTCATCTTTCTTGCCAATATCTCTGGTTTTCATTATTTCTCTTTTGCTTATCTTATGCATATAAATATTTAATAAGAATTACTTTAGTTTGACACAAGTGAAAAACATTTGGTTGAAATTACATTACATTAATTGTCTTCTAGACTGGCTTACTAATCATTAGGTGCTCTATAAGAAGGAAAGTTTTTATACAACTATAAACAGAGTTTGAAGCAATCTCTATATAATATTTTTCAATGATTCTTTACTGAGACTTAAACATTTGCTTTTACTGAATAATGACACAGATTTCTTTTTGGCAATATCAAATTCATCAAATGCAAGAAATTTTCAACTTATTTTGTCAATTTCTTAAAATGCCTACATACATAAATTTGTGAAAATTATGAATATATATATATATATATATATATATATATATATGAGTGCTTATGTAGCAAATCTCTTATATATGGTGCATATTATTTGCATAGATTGATTGATTGATTGATTGATTCATAGATAAGATATGGATGGAGTATTTTTCTAAAGAACTGGGACTTGCACATTTCTATATGTCTGTATGTGAGCAATGCTGTATCATAAAAATAAAATAAACAGAAAAAAATGAAAAAAAAATAAAAAACAAAATTTGAACGTAAAATACAATCCAGTCTGAGAAACATTCTCCATTTTCTCTTTTGTAAACAGGAGTTATGTAGTTTCAAATCTCAAATAGCAAATAATATATTTTTAATCATCTAAATTATACACATCTTTGTTATATGGAATTAAGCCTAAACTTTGATGAACATTGAACAGAGGAAATACTTTTATTTATCATAAAATAGAATATTAGATAAAACTCGTTTAATTTGGAAGATTCTTCAACTGATATTAAAGAGAAATGAGGAATTTTTCAATAGATTTATTTTTAAAAAATCACTTTATATATAAAGACACTGAGATAAAATAATTTCTATTCTAATTAAAAATTGATTCAGTCAAAAAATTCTGGATGTTTATAAATACAGAATCTAAGATGAACAAAAATAATCTGAATTGATATTTTTCTGTGTATGATTATTGAAAATTTTTTTTATGATTGCTTCTTGGACTGAACGAGTACAATTATCTTTTCAAAACGTGACAGGAGAGTGTGCTATTTATACACTTCAACTCCCATTGGTTCATTAAAGTTATTTCATTTTACAGAATTTAATTTATTTTTGGAACAGAACATAAGGATTTCTTTATTTCATAAAAATTCTGCCCTAGTTGCTAGCAATAGAAATTTTTAAAAACATTTCTTTGAAAGCAAAATAAGTGATTACTCAAAAGTATCTCAAGAATTGAAGAGTTTCCGCAATAGACAAACTGAAATATGTATAAATCATATCAGTTACATTCACAATCTTTTCTGTTTTTTTTTAGAATCATTAATTAGCTAAAATATTTAGTTTGGATAGAATTGTTTATAACAATTGAATTGTTTTTCATTGGTTTCTTTCTTTAAAACTTCTTATGTACATTTATTTTTATTTTTGACCGCAACACGTGAGGCATAACACTTGTTTTTCTCCTCTCTACTTATTGTTTTACAAAGAAACAATTATTTCATGTAAACTTATCATAAAATTGTCCGGAAATTCTGCAGAGTTGCAATTATTCTTTATATAAAAAATACAGAAAATTGACTAAGTAGATTACATTCAATTATTGACAAACCAAATTGGCCATAAGTTAACATATTTTAAATCTGTGATCGCAGTAACTTTAACTTGACAAAATTTTCTCACTTCCCACATAATAAACAAAAACTTCATTTTTGAAAAATTGCATCATTCTTTTGAGACAATATGAATAAAATTACAAATCTTGACTTGTAGAATGGAGAATGTTTTCCAAACAAGATTTATTTCTTTTTCAATGTTTAATTTCTTATTTGTTTAACTCTTTCAATAATTCTGAACAAAATCGTTGTATGTTTTTATAACTGTGAGAGAAATATTTGTAATGACAAGATAGAAATATGTTAGTTTAATTGGTAAACAATAAATTGGAAAGCAGTGAAGCAAATTGGAAACCTTGGGCAAACTCTAAATCAGATACAGACATAGAGGGGGGGTGAATAGAGAAGGTAAAAGTGGAAAAGAACATTTTTAAAATTACCTTCTGTGCTTTGCGTTTGTCAGCTCTTTGGTTCTGGTGATAGATGCGACTAAAGTTGGACACAATCACAGGCACAGGTAGGGCAATGACCAAGACTCCACTCAGAGAACATACACCACCAACGATCTTACCGGTGATAGTACTGGGTACCATGTCGCCATATCTACAAGAAACAACATTAAATAAATGAGACTGTCAACTTATGAAAGAGTATCATATTCAAAAATATAAAGATAAAAACAAAAATACATTTAATGTATCATTAATACAATAAGGTATTTATTCAGAAAAAATCATTTTAAATTTCATCATCAGTTTTTAAGGCATATTTCACACATTACTCTCTCTTTTCACTTAGGCTTGAATATTGTTTCATAGTCTTTTCTATATTCATTCTTGGTTCAGAAAAAATCATTTGTATATATATATATGAGTTAATGTTGACATATACATGTGTGCATTTATTCACGTATTTGTTGGTGCATTAATATATATATATATATATATATATATATATATATATATATATATATATATATATATATATATATATAGTCATTCACAGACAGATCTGTTTCGTTCTATCAGAACTCATCAGTGTGGTTAGACAGTATCTTCCCGTAGTTAGGATCGAAACCCGATTGACTCAAACGTCAACCCAAGCTTCTAACCATTCAGCCACGAGGAGATATTTGCTGTGAAGTAAAATAATTGAAATCATATATATATATATATATATATATATATATATATATATATATATATATATATATATATATATATATATATATATATATATATATATATATATATATATATGTATATGATTCCAATTATTTTCCACTGACCAAAATGACCTTTAAAATGTAAAAAATATCATACAGATTTGCAGGATAAAACACAATTTTATTTTTTGCTATTATTTCATATCTTTTTTAGATTGTTTGGATGAATCTTCTTTGGCCTTCCTGTCATGCATATCACATTTAATGTCAGATATGGAATGCCCAAAAGTAAACTCACTCAATCAAATGAGGTATACCTTCAATAGAATAAGATCACAATAATGGACACATAATTATAATTAAAATATTGTAAGAAAAAAGTCCATAAGGTGTTGTGGCTAACGAGCTGGACTGTAACAAAATTGTAAAATAAAACAAAACAAATATAAGTTTCTCAAAGGAATGCTTACCTAAGAAAACTATATGTAGATTTTTAACAAACATGTTGTTCAATAATATTCATACATATAGAAGCATTTATTTTACTATTTAACCATTCAACCAAATGGGAAGACACTAACTTCATCAATATGCTACAAGCCCAAAATTTTATTTCGTTATGCATTTGGGAAGAAATCATTCACGTTTATACTGACATGATACTTGATGTCAGATCCAAACAAATTAAACTTAGTTTAATCCAGGAAGAATGCTTTTGCCAAATTTTTATCAGTGCAGGTTTTCTTTTTCTTTTTTCAAACTGATGAGAAGTTTGATTGCAGGAGAAAGTAAATGAATCCCTATTTCATATAAATGATAATGTCTGCTGAGACACTTTTATAGCACACAATACCTGCTACTATGTCAAAACAGTTCACCATGGTGAATTTTTGAATTGCTTATTTTGCCATGGAATCTTTTCACATAACTGCTTTGATATTTTAGGTGAATTAAAAGAGCCAGTATCATCATGAAATTTTGATATTCTAGAAACTATGCTCTTAGATCCTTTTCAATAGCAGAAATTATAAACTTTTCAGTTTTTTGGCTTGGCATTGTGATAATTTAGGAAAAAAAACTGCTGATGAGTGAAAAATATTTGTTTACCTTGCAATATTGACATATTTTTTTTTTATATTTTTTTAGAAATCACCCATAAATATAAATCCCACTGTTAGTTATCAACATTTTTATGCTAAACTTTTTTTTAAAAAACCAACAGACTTTATAATTGTCTTTATTCTTGGCTCTTTTTTATACTAATTTACTATAATATGGAACAATTTTTAAGAATAGTTACTGCAAATTTTTCATGACCAAATTTAAATTGTTTAATTTAAAAAATTCTTAAACGCTTGTTCTCTAATATAGCATGATACAATAGATCTGTAGAGAGAGGTCAGATTAAGGATATAAATATGTCCTGTTAACTTCCTCAAGTGAAATTATTATTATTATTATTATTATTATTATTATTATAATGAAGGGCCACTTATTTCTTGTCCTTTTCTATTCTAATTGACAGTTACTACATGCATGTGCATGTTTGAACAGAGAAACATATCCAGGTGAACAGAGTTATAAATAGATAACCAGCTTCTGATGTACATTCACCTAATGAGTTTGTGTATCTTATCAACAAAGCAGGAATGCTTGTCTGAACAGGAGAGTTATAGAAAGCAATTATGTTTTGTTTATAAATATTCATAAACAACAACTTTGAATATATATGCAAATTTATAGCATTGTTAAGAGGATAATGTGATTGTTCATTATTTAGATAATGACCAATTGATACAACAGTCCCAAGATCTATTTCCTGCTGAATAAAGAAATGTCTTATTTGATTCATAATTAAAGCATATAACTGTCAATGGACTTAAAATGGTGATCTACTTATTATATTAATTATTTACCTATTTTCATCCTTTTCCTCTCTCCAACAATTTATTTAAGCAAACCCAGTCTTGATTTACTTGGATTTTTGTTGAATATTTCCAATTCAATTTCAAATAATAAATGTTTTATATTTTACATTTATTAAAAATTATTTTATTAGGGTATTTAATAATATTAGAAAACCTTAATGTGTTTTTATAATGCTCAAATTACATTGAGGAAGGCTAGTTGGCTACAATAGGCAAATGATTACAAAATAACAAATGAAGGGTAAAGATGTGAGAAAAGTGTATTATAAAGGTAATGTATGCAAAATAAGCTGATAGGAACCTACCTAGATATGAGAAGAGTATTCTATCCAAATTTCGCTTCTGTATAAGTAAAACAAAGTATAAAGTATCAGATACTTTCTGGAGTGATAGAATAGCTCAACCATTTTGCTTCACCCTTTGAAATTGGTGTAACATAGTTGTCCTATTTCAAATTAGCAGTTAGATGGAGACTTTAGATTTTTTCAAAGCTCTTTCAATCAAGTTCCACTCATCAGAATGAAATTAACGAGGATCATATTGATGGTTATAGAAAGACATCAGCTTACTTGTAAAGGTATTGAAGAAGAAAAGCCATTACACAATCAAATGAAGGCTAGCTGTTAGATGAGAGGCCATGTCAAGTGGCTTAAACTTTCTTGAAATCACATGATAAAGTGTTGTGTCATCAGTAAAGATGTTAACAAATGACCTGAACACATGATCAGGTATATCATTTATGAAATAGTGGAAAAGAATTGTGCCAAAGATAGAGACTTCTGCATCAATTTCATAGATGTACCAATGAGAGAGGACTTTCCTGGCGAGTAAATCCTATTTATACCACAATAGGAGATTTTGAGAAGTCCTTTGTGCCATGCCGTATCAATAGACATGGATATATCCAAAGGAATGACTCAGCCTCAAAGCTGCTATCCAGTGCTTCACTATGAGTGATCATTGTGACTTGAATGATTGAAATCCATATTGCACATTTTAAAAAGATTTTAACATGTTTCATAACATTCTAATTAATCCTCCACTCAAAGATCTTGCAAATAAAGATAAAGAAGTTAATTTATCTATACATATATACTTAGCATTCTTATTGGCTGGACAAAAACAGATGTTCCAAGCGCTAGGATTAGAGACAGCTCGAGACAAAAGGGTTTTTCAGCACAACAGCATGGATACTATCTTGACCTATTGCTTTTGAAGTTAAGAATAAGGCTGGAAACCTCCTTTACTGAAATCCTAATGTTTGAGAGAATTCACAACAAGATTGGAAGTCAGAAGATGGTTTGAATTGCTCAGAATGAAGTTAGGAACAATTAACTTTTGCTTGTTTTCGGAAGAAGCAGTTACCCCAGGGCAATTCATGATGATTGGTATAAGTAACTCTTCTCAATTTAAAACTTTTCCAAAATTCACATGAACACAATTTTCCCTGGTTACTTTCCATTTAAACAGATTTAACATAACCGACCTTGACACATGATAGCAACTATTGCAAGAAGTTCAGAATGCCTAAAAAAAAAAAGTTTCATCACATCTATTTTGTTTGTAAAGATGAAAATAAGGATTATGATGAGGAATTGCCACTGTACACTGAGATGTGAATGAAGGTTAAGAGTTAGGCTTTTGTTGGCGTTTCTTATGCTTGCAACTTCTCAGTGATAAAAGAGGCTTTTTTTTGGATATTCTTAACCAGAAGAACTATTCAAGTGGCACATCAACCAAAAATGAATTAAAACTACCTCAATTAGCATTGAATATTTAGACATGGTGCAAAAGAATGGCATATCAGATGATTCTTTGAGCTAAGGGATGATGATAACAGTGACTACAAAATGGTTAGATCTACCAAGAGGTGAGGTTGCTGCTGAAGGACAAAAGTCTGACTGATTGTTAAACAGATATGTGACTGAGTTTCATATTAACAGTCACAATCAGTAATAAGAGTTGTCTCATTAACAATTCTTGTTAATTTGTTGACAATTGAAAAGTTAAAACACTTCCTTCTGGATCAGCTTGGTTGAAATAGAATAGCTATTTTTTATAGCAAATATTTGAACTGTCACCGACATGAAAACTAAGATGTTGAAACTGTCAATTTAGTTGCAAATTTGATTGATTAAATCACACTTATGAATGTGAGGATGATAAATAGGAAACACGAAGGTGCTACTATGGAGTAAAGTTAAGTGAAAACATTTATTAGTGAACTAGTGACTTTGTAGACGGTGTCACTACCACAAAGAAAGCCTTCCTTTATGAGCATACAAAAACCATGATGTCTAAGAGAGTCATCTTTGCTGATGAGTGGAGAACAGATTGGATCATCAAATTTCCAATTGGATACAGATAGATTAGCCAGTTTCAGATGGATCACCCATGGATCTGGTTTTACACCCACAGCAAAAACTTTCACATCAAGAAAGTTAGTACATAGCCAAAAGTAAATGTGCAAATTTAAGCCTCATTGGAAGAAACTTCTTTCCCTTTACTTCACACAATTTACTTTAACAGGTAGAGGTTGTTTATTCAACAAAGTTGTAATAAAAAGAAACTTTAAGATCAATTAGAAATTGGGAAAAATTAATAATGAAAAAATACATAATTTCAAATTTAAATAATGTTATTGAGTAAACTGCTTTCAGAACATATCAGTTCCAAACGAGAAAGATTAACCATGTTACCCTGAACCAAATACCAAATAGTTTAAAGGCAACTTTTCATTTTCTATTCAAACTACAGCAGGATAATCTTTTCATTTTGATCTTGTTCTATATATTCAATTAGATTTCTATACTCTAATTCAAGACATAAATGTACACTTTGAGTGAAAAATAAATTATTTATCAAAATTTCTGAGATGAAGTAAGATAATCATTATAACTTAAAAATATTTGGACTATTGACCTTATCTTTATTGTGATGATCACAACGTTTGATATGTCCTTTGAGATTCTGTGTGAACTCATGAGTTCAACATGAAACACCTGATGAAGGTTGAAGGACATATTAGCTGAAACGTTGTGATTATAACAATAAAGATGAGATCAATAGTCTGAATATTCTAAGTAATAATAAAAATTAATTTTGGAACAGCATAAAAATATACCTTTTTCATAAGATATTATACTTTCTTTCTGTTTTTCTGTTTGTCTGTATAAACTGATGAGCCAAAATATTATGGATGCTTATCTAATCAGGCAAGGCTTTGAAAAGAAGTCTAAAAGTTCTCTTGAACTCTGGTATCAGGATATTTATAGGAGGTCCTACAAATGTTGTAAATTACATGGTGAAGAATACCATTGCCTTAAAGAGTTGTACCTCATCTTCCTTAATGTTGATATTTATAGTATATGGTAAAGTACCTCATCTTCATTAATGTTGATGTTTGTAGTATATGGCAAAGTACCTCATCTTCATTAATGTTGATGTTTGTAGTATATGACAAAATACCTTTCATATGAATAATAAGTACCATTTTTAATTGAACCCAGGTCTCCCAGACCATTGGCGAACTTCCATTCACCACCAGCATTAAATCTTACCAGAGGTGAATGATTTTTCCTTCCTCAAACAACAGCTAAGAGTCAGTCACCACAACTGAATGTGAGCACTCAACATTCTGTGTTGTTTTCAAAATGCTCTAATCTTGTCCTTTGGCCATAATAATTTGTTTTTTTATTAAAATCATTCAATTATTCTTGTAAAAACTGCATCATTCAACACATGAAAATGAAAGACTTCAATTTGGTTTATCTGTTTACATATATTTGATTCTAACATAATTATAAGGTCGTAGCTGTCATTGTTGCCACTTGATATATGAAGTATAAATGTATGTACATATAAATGCTTAAAGTAAGCATTCATAAATATTCTTTTGAATATTTGCTTGGTAACGTTTTCCTCAGCAGAAAGGTATTAACAGTCATGTCCCTTTGAATCAGTCTTTCCTGATGTGTTTATTTTATCCTATCAACTACAAACAGAAAAGTGAAATATTCATGGAACTGACCTATAAAGTATTTTCTCTTATTAAGTAAAGTCATTTTACGACTATAGATGCTTTTGATGAAAATTTTAGTCAAACCTACTCAAATAGAATGAATGTTTATATATGTAATATATTGTCATCCACAGACAGACTGTTTTGTTGTATCGCAACTGTTCAGTGTGGCTAGACACATAGGATGCTTGAAACCAGCCCAAGTTAATGTTAATCTCATACCACTCAGCCAACAAGCAAACCACATCAGCTCAGGAATTATAAAGCATTAAGTAGTATCTTTCGTTTGTTTACATTTTTATACTGGATACCAGAGTGCTCAATTCGTTCAAGGTGGGTGTCCTCGTGGTGTAGTGGTTAAAGCGATGGACTCCAGAATCGTAGCACGCGAGTTCGTACTCCAGTCATGCTATTACGTTCACTTTCGGGCAAATACCCTTGGGAAAGATATGAACCCCCTTATTCTCCCAGCTATGGGTTAAATAGTACCACTACTGTTCTTCTAGGAGAATCACTTTGGCATTAAATAACCTACAAAGGTTGATATGCCATTAAACAAAGAAACCAACCAAACCAAACCAATTCGTTCAAAGAGCTTTGCATTATGCGAGTGGCAGCCGTAAGTTCCTACGCCAGAATGTTCAACCCCTACGGGGGAGCGTATATATTGTCATCCACAGACAGACTGTTTCGTTGTATCACAACTCTCTTATATATATAATATTTCTGTTCATCAAGTAGATGCAAGAAAATTGGTGTTGACTGGTTTTGATTAAAGATTTCTAATTAGTAACAATTAGCAATGGATTAAAGTCATACCTTCTATTTAGTATTAAATCTTGGAATTTCTCTAATAAAGATTCAAGGTTTAAACTGTTCATTCTTCATTAATAGGATTCTGGAAGTAGTTATTTAAAAGAATTTTATTTGTTCTTGAGAGCAGCATTCATTACTATTTCTACAATGATTTTTTCTAATAAAGAATGGTTCCTGTGATATTGATGGGTAATGTCTTAAATACTTTTCCCCCAAAAGCAACAGAAATGTCATTAGCTGAAAAAGGTGATGGGAAAATGAATAAAATACAACAAAATCCAATAAAAATCAATCAAGTAAAACCAAAAAGAAAATAGCAGGAAAGACATAGTTTATTTCAAAACCTTTTACCTGAAAGAAAGTTCAATAAAAAAAAAATATCAGAATAAAAAGATGAGAACTAAAAGATAATCAACAAATGGAGTTTTGAACAACTTTTTGAATTTTGCTTGTTTTTTTTTTTCCTTTTTTCTGTAGAGTTTTGTGCATTTATATCTTAACAACAAACTTAGCACCAGATTACGATGCTTTTTTTGAGAATTTTTCAAGAAGATCAGAAGAAAGTCCCTTTTTTGTCTATCAACAAACAGGCAAATATATATTCTATATGACCTTATAGGTAAAATTTTTGATCAACTCAGAATATGTTCATGGGATTATAATCCGTTAAGATTTGTTGATATGCTTTATAATAATCACAATCATCTCTTCCAGGTTTCTGTCTAAAATGCAATTCTATTGACTTCAATAGATGAAATGCTTTAGGATAAAATCCAAACATTTCATTTAACTAGATATTATCTAAATTGAATATGAAATGATTTAATATCTTCATTTGTATTGTATCACACGAGTAACATTAGTCGGATACAGCAAAAACAAAAAAAGGTTATATAGCAACTGACAAAAAAACTATAACAGAGTAGAAAGGTTATAAAGTGGAAAATATATTCACAATTTTTATCATGTTTGAATATTTAGAGGTAATCATTTTTATGATATTTGTAAGTAATATAAGAAATAATGTCCCATTAGATTTAAACTCTTGTCTGATACATAATCCTGTCTGTTTTAATTTTGAAACTCTAAAGTATTCAGCTATTCATTATTTAATCATTAATATTCCCGTTAATTTTTAGTCTTAATTGAATAATAAATTAATACTGAATAATTTAACTTTCAACTTCATGACCTCAACATTGATTTTTACAACCAGAACAAATGTTTGACTTCAAACAAATACTGACCAAATATTTCAAAAATATTTATGCTTTATGTTTAAATCACAGGATGACAGATTAATTTTCAAAAGTAATGCACACACACACATGCACATATGTGCATGTGCACGTGTGTGTGTGTGTGTGCGCGTGTGTGTGTGTGTGTGTGTGTGTTTCTTGTGATTTAAACACAATACAAATTATTATGAAAAATTGACTATGACTGGAGATGAGCAACAGGAAGAGAAAATAAAGATATCATCAAACATTTCTTAAGTACTTAAGGTTAAAAAGAAGAGATAAAAGTTAAAAGATTTTATGGCTGCAATTGGAAATGGATCTTCTGAGGAGGATTGGAAGAGTTACAGTCCTTTGATTTAGTCTGTGATCCTAAATAATTTGTTCACTAAAAATAAATATAGACATTATTTTTTTTTTTCTCTAACTGGGATTTACATACTCTGTACCATCTGTTTTGTCTGACTATTCACCATTAATCTTCATTGAAGTCAAAATTGCTGTCCTAGGAAACACTTCCTGTCATCTTCTGGCTAAAATGTTTCAGAATGTCTGTTAGCCACAAGCCAGACTCAAATCAATATCTTTTGCATATAAATTTGTTTTTACTCACTATTTACTAGAACAGAGTGTTCATGTATCCATGATGGGATACTTCCAGAAAATAGAAGTAAATCAATTTTTAGGTACATGATTAATCATTATGTCAAAGATTCAAATAAAAAGAAAAAAATGGTTTGGATTTCATAATTCTAAATGGTCGTTACTTTTTGAATTGTAGATCATTCAAATTTTATCAACTGATTTAAGGATTTATATAAAAATAAAACAATCACCAAAAGTTAATTCAAAGAAAAAACAAAGAAAAGAAATATGTCACATAATTCTGACTTTGTGTTTTCTTTCTTTAAAGGTTTTGCATTCAGATTATAGCATATTTTCAAAAACCCTATTTCAATGGGAAATGATGCAAGAATAAAAACTCATTTATTATGTGAATCATCCAATAAGGTTAAGAAAAATAATAGATATATATCTCTTTAAGTATATCCTGGAAAGACCTGTGTAGATTAATTAAGCTTATATATTGATTAAAATTATCCTTCCCATAAGAAAATTCAGTACTTTTGAGTCAAGTGGTGAAAATATGTTCTTAAATATTTCTTAAGAGATATTATAAAAACAATATGAGAAAAATATTAAGATTGTTGTGCATATTATAAAAACAATATGAGTAATATATATATATATATATATATATATATATATATATATATATATATATATATATATATATATATGCATGTATGTATGTATATATATATATGAAATATTAAGAATATTGTGCATATTATAAAAGAAAATTTGGGGTTATCACATTTCATTTGGATGCTTGATATTAAAAACCTTATATTCTTTTTAATTCTAAATATTTCATAGATTAGGTATATTCACACCCATTTTAATATCCAGATTTCCCTAAAAAACTTGATTCAGGATATTCTTAATTTACTTTAAAATAACTTTATGGAACAAGAATCCTATATCCTTAATAATTCTTGCTATAAAAATAGATAAAACAACAGTTTTATTTGAATTTATAAATACACATTTTTTTTATATATCTATGAAATTTCATAGTTATTTTGATATCTGAAAGTGACAGAATCATTAAAAAAAACCATTTCAATGAACTGAATGACTCATAAAATTTTAGTTCATTTTTTTATAAAGATTGATTTTCAAGGGTGATTAATGAAGTAAATATTGACTGGAGCTGAGAATTCTACTTCATAACTTTATTTAATATTTTTCAAATTATACTTAGATTGCATAAAATTCACAGATACATATTTTTATGTTTATTTTATTTTGGGTAGTCCCTATGGCACAATGGTTAACATACTAGATAGTGACATTGTCGTGACTTTGAACTCCAGTCATTAAATTCCCTTTCGGACTAATATTTTTGGGAAAGATATGAACCCCCTTATTCACAACCCACTTATGGGTTAAATAGTTCCACCATTATTCTTCTGGGAGGATGGATTGAGCATTACATAACCTAAAAGGTTGATGTGCCATTAAACAAAGAAACCAAACCAAATCTTTATTTTCCCATACTGTCAAAAGTAAAAATTAAATAATATGTTAGTAATAGAGAAACATATGTATGTCTTTGTATATATTAAATGTCAAAATCTGATTTTTAAGAAATTGCTACAGAATTAAACTGAAACTTTCTATATTGTTACCATTTAAAAATATTCTGTAGAATGAATAAAGAGTGTCAAATAAAGCAAGTTATAAATGTTGTCAAAAAACAGTGAAATTTAAAATATCTTTCGAGAAATGCAAAGATAATTAAAGCTTTACAAAACTGAACTATTTCATAGTTAATCAAGGAAGTTTGTTCAAGTTGTTAGAATAAACAGTTTTTAGAAAGTGAAAAAGAGTAAGGCTTTTTGAGATATAAAGTATTTTACTTAAAACTGAAAGCAAGACTTTTTTAAACTTGAAAGAACTTTTTTAAGCAAAAGAGAGAAAAACACAAAATGTCAATAGTTTTCATTAATGTAAAAGAAAAATATAAAAAAAAGAAAAGAAACCATTATTTAAGAATGTTGAAGGGAGACCTACTTTATGTTAAGGTGTCTCAATGCATTTTTAAAGAGAGTCTTTTAAAATGGAGTAAATTTTTTTCAATACTAAAGTAATTTAAAGATTCAAATTTAAAATAAAAATTCAGGAAAAAAAGTATTATTTGGGTAGATTAACAGAAAAAAGCTATTTAGAAAATAAAATCAGAAAGAGGTTGAATAGCTTTAAGGAGGTCTTCATGTATTTCAAAGATGAAGGAAAATATAACTAATGTCAACATATTCTATATGAAAAATATCTAGTGTTTGGAAGTTTTCACTTTCTCTTGATATAACATTTCAATGAAACTCATCATAAGACATCATTTTGTATTTCTAACTAAAGCACAAATATTAACTTTAACAAAAAATTATAGGAGTCTATTCTTTTTAGAGAAAGTAGTCATTTTTTTTATGCAATAAACGATTAAATTTAGAAAAATCATTTGGGACTTATGATCACTCTACTTTATAAATACCATCACCAAAAAAATAATATTTGCTAAATATAATGTAACATTTGATTTTCTATTTCTTTTTTATGAAAGTTTTAAAAGTGTTTTGACCCATCAAACTTCAGTAAAAATAGTTTCTATACAATATGCTAAACATTCAGTTGTCTTAGAAAAGCAAGAAGATTTTAATAGTGTTTTGACCCATCAAATTTCAGTATAAATATCTTCTTTACAATATGCAAAACATTCAGTTGTCTTAGAAAAGTAAGAAGATTTTTAAAAAATGAGAATTTTGATGTGTCATTTATTATGTTTTAATATCAGATTATCTATCCTTTCATGCCAAGAGAATGATACAATGTAGCATTTCCATTTCTCCTTTTTTTCTCCTTATGATAACTTTCAAACCAATTTTCTTTCAATTCAATAGCATCTGCCAAGCTCATCCAATGTGCATTATAATTTTAGAAAATCGATCATAAAGCTTTATTGAAACAAGATTACAATGAGATCATTTACTAAAAAAAGACATCTGGTGGGAAAAAATGATGTACCACTTGATTAGTAACTGTATTAAAGAAGGTTAAAAGCCTTTCTATAAAAAATAAAAACCAAACAGAAAGTGTCTTCCATCACTGAAATACGTTTTCTAAGAGAAAAAAATTGGAGAAAACAAGAAAAAAACAAATTAATACGAAAAATAAAAATCCTTAAGAATAAATTTAAAAAATACCTAAGAAGTTTTTTTTTTCTCCAATATCTTATTTTTATACTCATGTTTGATCACACTATTTTTTTTTTTTTTAGCTTTGTTCCTGTTAGTTCTGGTCACTACTTTTTGGAAATCTCCTATCTTCTACCCTAAACTTAGATAATCACCACAATTTACTTTGGTCCTATCAATCAAAACATCATAAAAGTATCTGGTAACAAGAAACTCTGCTATTTATTTCTACTTCATTTATAATTTTTCAAGAATTCAAACAATAATTGGAAATTGACAGCAAATTAATTATTCTCTATATCAACTACAAAAAGAGCTTGAACAACATAGCATGATTTGTTGAGACACAGAATCCTATTTGTTTTTATTACCAATGTTTCAGATTAAATTATTTGATCCCCTTGAAGTATTACAATGTAAACCCTTTATCCTTCAGTTTACAATATATATCATCTGTCATAAACAGCAATATATATTCTATCAATTCTATAAATTTTATGTCAAATTATAGGAAACTTTCTATTTTTATTAAAAAAAAGCAGTTTAAAGACTTGAACATTTTATTGTTATAAGTTCTCCAATACTCTCTCTAAACATTGTTTATATGAGCAATATGAGAAAATATTATCAAGAATAAAATGAGGAATCAAGTATAGAAACATGTATTATTGTATTAATAGGGGGACAGGTTTTATTATAGAGTAGAGGACAGTTTTTGTTATGTTGACCAGAAAAGTGAGCCAACAATTTTCAGGAGATGCTGATTATTGAGATTATGATGATGCCTGATTGTCATTGAGATCGACGGAGAAGAAATACATGAATGGTATTTTTCATAGTTATTATCTGAGTTGTCAATACATTCCTATGGCCCACTGATGTGGGGCTATAGAATATATATAGAATATACCGACTGGAGAGGGGTAAGACTCCCCCAACAAATGTCCTGGATATGACACTAATCAATCTGATGGTGAGGCTCCAGTAATATTGGAGCTTTGGGAAATGCAGAGTACCCCTTTATTGTCATCACTCCCAGGTCCACTTCAGCACAGAGTGGTAGCACCTGATAAGGGTCCTCTCTAGGGGTAAAATAGAACTAATCTGTGTGTGTATGCTAAACTGAATTTTTTAGAATAGAACCATTTTGACATTTAAACTGCATACTTATGCTAAACTGAATTGTTTGAAAAAGAACTGTTTTTCCATTTAACTGTGTGTAAATAAATGACTGATGCTTAATTGAATTTTTAGCGATACATAACAATATGTGAAACCATTTAACTTTGTGGACAAAAATGAATAGCTTAAAAAAGAACTGTTTTTAACACTTAAACTGCAAACTTATGCTGAATTGAATTGTGTGAAATAGAACTGTTTTTATATTTTGCTGTGTGTAAACAAAGAACTGTTCTTATGCTAAACGGAATTGTTTCAAATATGCATGTGTAAAAATGGATTTGGCATAAAATAACCTTCAATGGTTGATATGCCATAAAACCTAACCGTACACACACACATTTCTAAGAATGAGTTGAGCTATTTATATAATGCAAACATTTTCTGATTTCTTTCGATCAAATTAGCAGAAACTGAAGATAATTTTTTAGTTTTGAGATGAACTTTTACAAATAATTCTTCTTTAATTTTTAGGCCCCTTTTTCATGAGTTCAAAATTTACTACAGACCAAAACATGTCGTACTTATGATTATTCTCTTTGAATGTAAATTTTCCAATGTATGAAGAGAATAATTTGAAGCTTTATCATCATCATCAACGTTCATATGATGCTGTTATTTTAATAACATCATTATATTGATGATAGTGATGATAGCAATAATTATGGGGACATTCCATTGGTATCTATAGCATAATGGTTATTGATTTTTCAATTCTTCCTGATGTGAGAGCTTTTTCTTTTTTTAGATTTATTGTTGGGGTTGGGAGGCGCTAACATTCATATAAGTATAACTCTTTACAATGCCACCCTTCAAAAGTCAAATCAAAAATCGATATAAAATTTTAAAAGTAGGGTTGGACCTGCTTTACTTTCTACAAAAAGTAAACAGGACTATAGAAAATAGGAATCTTTTCTGCCTTTCCTTCTAACTCTTTTATTTCTAAACCATCTTTAAGAATCTGTAGAAGCCATTCATTAAAATTTGTCAGTCTATTCACAGTTAAACATTTATCGGGGAAAATATGAAAATGTTAACAAGATTTCCCAATATGATTTTCTCTTTTCTCTTCAATGCTTAAAAGAACTAAAAAAAAAAGAGAGACTTTATACATCATTTTTTTTAATATGATTTCCAACTGTTCAACATTTAAAAACATTACATTTATTTATGATTAATAATCCCATCTATCTTCACACAAATGATATTCAGAAATGTAGTCTTTATCACAAATACGTATATATTAAGGAAAAATCAAGTGTACTTATATTATATGAGTATAGATGTATATAAATAATCTACTTTATATATATATATATATATATATATATATATATATATATATATATATATATATATATAAACTTAGTCTAATGTAAAGTTAGACAGGTATTGATCCCGGCTTCAAGCGTCCTGCGTGTCTAGCCACACTGAAGAGTTCTGATAGAACGAAAGTCTGTCTGTGGATGACTATATATATATATATATATATATATATATATATATATATATATATATATATATGTATATATATATATATATATATACATATATAGACACAAGGAGAGATCAAAAAATATTGAGACTGAAGATTTTGATTTTTTAATCTTAAAATTTAAATGAATACATGTACAAAACTAAGCAACTTATATAATTAAGTGATAATATCCTGGAGACTAGGGTTCAATTCAGGGTTGTGTCATACCAAAGACTTTAAAAATGCTACTTGATACCTCCTTGCTTAACACTCAGCAATATAAGGTACGTATCAAAGGTAAAATGGAGCAATCAAGGGAAAGGAGTAGCACCCTCCCCTACACCTCAGTGTAGTGGCTATTGAAAATGGAGTCTTCTAGTCGCCCACGACTATGGTTGCCAACTTTACCTTTTACTTAAATCTTGATATCTAGATGGCAGTTTAGATATCAAGAATTCATCTAAATGTGTCAGTGCCAAGTTAGAAAAATGAAGAATATACAAATACAAGGAGTATTAACAAAGTGTTGAGACTAAACATAGATGAGAGGTGTTCACAAAGTATCAAGACTAAAGCTGTATCTACTAAGAAAGAAATGAATAATGAATGAAACATTAATTTTCTTCAAAAGAGTCCTTTTGACATTCAGTTGGCTGAAATACTTCTGGAAATCATCTTTTGATATCATAGTCCTTTAATTTCCTTGATGTCCTCAAATCTTTCCTAAAAATGAATTTTCAGCCGAGAAAAACAAGGAAAAGGCAGAGGACATGGATCAGGAAAATATAGAATGTACAACACTTGTATAATTCTGTCTTTTACCACAAACTTCAAAAAGACTTCATCACAAGATATCATAACCATTATTTAAATTGCTGTTTGGGAACACATCTTCATTTGAATTTTAAATTCTAGATTTTCAAAACAAAAAAATTAAAAGTTCAAGTGTGTGTGTGTGTGTGTGTGTGTGTGCGTGTGTGTGCATATATTGCATTGAGGATTACAAATGTGATTTTTGTAACAGCTTGACTTTTGTTGTAAATGCCTTTTACTATTACTTTTTTACTTTTTAAATTAGGTCCAATTCAATTTTGAAATATATAATTTGGAATACTATTATAATTACTTACTAGATTTTTAAAAATAATTAAGATATACTCATAGGCCCATCCTAATTCCTGTCAAAAATTATATGAATATTTCCATGTGGCACTTCTGACCAAAATCATTCTGTAATATCTTTGTACTGTACCAAAAATCAAAGTGTCACTTCCTCCTACATCCACCTTCATTCTGTATTTAATATCTGCACCTGTAGAAATCCCAAAGTTAATTTAAAAAATTGTCAGAAATAAAATTAAAACATTATGAAATAAAGAGTTTAAAACTGTAATTATGATTTTAACATGCCGTTACAAATTCAAAGATTATTAATATGAAAAAAACTAAGACCAAATTTTCATAATAATAGATTTACTCAGTAGTGAAATTAGGTTGTTGAGGAATTTTGAAATCTGATCATATGCGTTTGTGTGATCATAGAAACACATGCAAATTGCTAATTATACCTTATCTTATCATAACAACAGGATTTCTTATTCCTCTTTTGGGAGAATGGTTGTTGTGATTGATAAATATGTATATAAAGTCATGTTGTGTTACACACTCACACATACACGCATATATATATATATATATTTATATATATATATATATATATTCACACACACACACACACACACACACACACACACACACACACACACACACATATGAAGCTTCAGGAACCGTGAAATGAAAAGCATCCAAAATTCTGGTCATGACTGTTATTTAAGCTATGAATTTGAAAATAATTCTGCTGAGTTTAAAGTGCAATATTGTTGATAAAAATTTATATATGAGTATTTGATTAGAATTAGTGAATGTTGTTTGGTTGGTTGTATTTTATGTCATATCAACCCTCGCAGATTATTTAGTGCAAAGTATATATTAAATGTATACAATTTATTAATGAATAGTTTTTTGCTAACAATTTTTACCTGAGCGAGGGCTCATTTGTTTTCACACTGTTAAAGGGTTTTAAGTATTGCTGTCAAACACTTATAATTGCATTTGACACAGTTAAATGGTTTCCTGTATAGTAAACGATCAAACAGTTCAAATTGATTCATTGATAGGATACTAACAACTACTTCTACTCTTGGTCAGAGTGAACTTGGGATTAATGGCTATGAAGTGATACTCCACATTCCTCAAAGCTCCAAGACTGGAACCTCACCATCAGATAGTTTAGTGTCATATCCATTGAGAAAGGAGAGTCTTACCCCTCAGCAGAAATGCAGTTGCATTATTCTACAGCCCCAGCCAACTAGGTTGTGAATGTTGGAGATAGGTTTTGTTATTCAAACTTTGCCATATTATGTGGAATTTTGTTTTATTTTGATATCAATCTTGCCAGAAAAAAGTGATTCAATAAAAAATCTGAATCTTTTTTTGATTGTTTGGTATCGTGATATTACTGTGGATTCAGTAATTTTTTTCTTTGAAACACAAGTGAAATAGTACTGGTATAATTCTTAACTTATTGCTGAAAGGGAAAAGTGGGTTTACACCTTTCCCAAAGGTAATAGTTCATAAGTGACCATAAAAGCAAGACAGGAGATTGAACCTGCAAATACAATGTTGCAGTCCAGCAAGTAAATCATTATGCCACAGTGTCTTTGGTATTCTTTATTTTGCTTTTAAAGTTACACACAAACATTTTTGAAATTAAAATTGTAGTCTGTTTCAAACTGATCTGTGACAAGTGCATTTAAATAAATTTTCTATTTTTACAGCATAATTATCTTCAGATGATCACGTTTTAAAACATTTCAAAGTTTTGTTTTTTTTACAATTCTACCAGAGAATTATATAAAACCCTGCTTCTGAAGAATTTTTGTTATTTCCTTTCTTCATTATGTTCCTAATTGTTTTGAATGTCTTTATGATGACTTGAATACCAAATTTAAAAAAGAAAATTGTTTAAAGTGCATTAGCGGAATTATTTGCTTATTGAGTTTTATTTGGATATTTTTAGAATTTGTTTTGGGATTCTAGTTTTTTTAATACTTTTCTTAAATAGAGAAAATGTTTTGGAATGGACTACATTCTAGAATTTTAATGTTTTTAGAGTAATTGAAGTGTTGTCATGGTATTGGAGATATGTTATGTCTTTACATTAGATGTTTTGATGGTGTGAAGGTTTGTCTTTGTATATTTATCTTAACTGAATATCAAAACATTCTGCCCCAACTATTTGATTATAAGGAAAACAAAATGGATTAGATGTATGGGAAAGAACTAAATTCAAGAATTCTAAAAAGAGCTTGGGAGGAGAGTTTAGTGGGCTTTCGTATTGATGATGTGAAGGTTTGTCTTTGTATATTTATCTTAACTGAATATCAAAACTTTCTGCCCCAACTATTTGATTATAAGGAAAACAATATAGACAATTGTAGCTGAGAAAATGTATTATTGTATAATTTTTCCCCATGCTAAACTATGTAAAACGATTCATAATGTATTAACAACAACATATTTATTACCTGAGTAAACTTAAAGGAATAGAAACAGAAATGACATGGAAGACTAAATAAATATAACAGAGAAAAGTCCTATCATGCAGTTGAGAGTGTTTGATAGAAAGAAAGTGGTAGTGTGAAGACTAACATTAAAGAATGATACTAAGTGTGGTTCAATATGAGGTTTGTGGCATGAGAGTTCCTTCCCTTTTGGGAAATGCACATACTAGTGCTTCTCATAGTTGAGACAGGACAGGAGAGAAATAGAGTTTGAGTTTGTCACACCATTTTATATGCTACTTTTGTCCTGCTTCCTAGTGACTATTGGAAGTTCTATTTCGAAGGCAAGGAATTTAATCTGTACAGAGGCAAAACAAAACTCCTCTAAGCAGAAAATTCATGAGTAAACTGAATTTTTGCTTATAAAAATTCTTGTTGAAATTGAAAAACATTGTTAACTGGGTAAATAAGATTACAATCTTTTTTTAGTCATGGTTATTCAATTTATAATTGCAATCTTGTTTAGTGGTAGAGGTAAGTATATCTTTATATTTTTTGAGTTGTTTTTCAAAAAGTCTAAGACATTTTTGCCGATATATTAGTGTATAGTGACTTGATATGAAAACTTGCCACAATTTTATTGTTTCTGTTTGTATTTTTTATTTTGATAACTAAATCTCCAAAGTTTTTAAGATGAGTGATATCGATTGTTCATTAGAGAAGGGTTTGTATATTTACTATGTCTCTTTCTATTTTTTGAGTAGCACTACCTATTCCTCTATATAAGGGGTTGCATTAAGATATTGGGTTTGGGAGATATTCATTATGTGATGACTAGGCTTTGTTTTTGTTATTTCTAATTTTCAAGCTTTTAGAGATAATCCATGCAAGACTGTATACAGTAGATATATGAGCATGATCATAAAGTCAATATTAAATAGAATTGATCTATCTTTTAAAAAAAAAAAATTGGCTTTCAACTCATCAAAAATAATTCTAAAATAATTCAAAACATAATCAATAAACAAAATAACAAAACTACCAGCAGGTATTTTTATTATTTGCAGTAAGAATTAGAAAAAAATGTTTAGGCCAGTGAAACTTTGCAATGGCTTAAAAAGCATTTATATAAACATATTCATGCTTAAAAAAACATTGGATAATTTAAATGTACTGATTACACAATTCATCATTACATTATTGTAGAAAGTTATGTTGTTCCCCAATATTTTTTTCTAAAATTAAAAACATTCCAAATTATTTGATGAAACTTGTACAAAGCAAAATATCAAAATACATTCATAAGCACTCCATAAAATTTGCTTTCATACCTTTTTCTTTTTCATTCTGTTGATTATTTCATCTATCTATCAATATATTTATCTGTCTATCATTGTGTGTGTGTGTGTGTGTGTGTGTGTGTGTGTGTGTGTGTGTGTGTGTGTGTGTGTAAATTTAGTTTATGTAAATATTTTGACATAAAAATGAGGAACCAGGAAAATTTTCATGAAAAATACTTTAAAATAAAAGGTTATGTTTTAAAAACAAAAAGAGATGATGGATTTTTAGCTAACATTTTACTGACAGTTAAAATACAGATCAATGAAACAAAGATATTTTAGATTTTATCTCGTGTTGATTTCTTATTCTTGAATTTTGTAGAACTTTTAAATGATCTCTTTTGTTGTTTGTTACTCTTTTTGTGGATTAAAAACTATTTATGTTTTTCAAACCACTTCCTCATCATCATAAAAATTAAAACCATAGAACTAAGATTAGTAAGACACCAAATTAAAAATATTATATTCTACCAAGTGTTTCTTTTTTTTTTTTCATTTTCATTATTTTTGCTTCTAAGGCAGAAATATATGTAAATAGCCTTCTACTGAACAGGCAGCTTTGTCTGCAGAATATTCAGAAGAATTTTGGTGCCAAATTAATTTCTCTGAGAATAACATAAGTTTAATTTGGGTCAAAGAAAATGTTTTCCTTCATTGTTGTTGTGTAACATGGAAATAAAAAAGATGTATGCCAATAACATCTAGGAACATTATCATTTGAATGAATATCTTGTAAACTATTCATCAATTTCTTGAAGTTATTCATAGAAGGGTAAAATAAGTGTACAAATATTCTATCATCTATATTTTTCTATCAGCTTATGAATTCATCTATATATGTGTGTGTGTGTGCGTGTGCGTGTGTGTGTGCGTGTGCGTGTGTGTGTGTGGGCATGCGCGCGCGCATGTGTGTGTGTGTGTGTGTGCATGTGTGTTTGTGTGTGGGGGTAATAAGGAGAAATTTGAGTGGGAATCGCTTGAGAATAGTGCCAACTAAAATTGATTTGAATTGAAGTTAGTAATGAGGCTGAAAAAGTGGATATTTTTTGAAATTTTGTAATTGAAATTTTCTCTTGTTTTGTTAACAGAAAAGATTATAAACTTTAGATCTAAAAAAACTTGATTCTTAAGAAAAATTCTTTTTTCAGGATAGATAAATTATGTAGGCATTTACCCACCCTATCCATCATGAGCTAGATGTTACTCATAGTTGATTTTTATAGTGGAGTAAAGCTGGGTTAAATTCAGAGTTTCCTTTTTCCAAGACTTGTTACATAAAGTAAAGTTGGCGACCATAGTCAAGGGTGACCCGAAGGCTCCCTTTTCAATAGCTACTACACCAGGGTGTAGGGAAGGGCGCTACTCCTTTCTCAGGATTTCTCCACTTTACCCTTAATCTGTACCTTATAATGCTGAGTGTTAAGCAAGAATATATCAAGTACCATTTTTAAAGTCTTTGGTATGACTCGACCTGGAATTGAACCCAGGTCTCCCGAGCCATTGGCGAACACTCTAATCATTATGCCAATGTCCGGTGACTTGTTACATTACCAAGGTTAAAGAACCCAGTCTGCCCTACTAATTGCCCTTAGCTGGTTGTTAGGAAAACAAATGGATTCATGTCTTTTCTATGGGAACTGGCACAATGTAAGATGAAAACAACTTCATCCAGGATTCAAATTTAGGTTGCCGATTCTATTTCCTATAATTATGATATTTGCATTGTTTTAAATGTTTAATGGACACTTTAACAAATCTGCTTATGGTGGATTGGTTATCTCATCAATCTGATTAGTGGTTGATTCAGAGTCAGTTCAGGATCTTAATTACAAATATTTAACTTGGAAACTTTAGTAATTTGTTTTTCATCCCAAGAACTATGATGTGTAAGATGCCTTTTGTTGCAAAAACTAAACAATATCAACAATTATAAAAAGCGTCATTACAACTAATTAATTGACTGTAGTACTGGTAAAAGGAAATATTTTCTTACAACTCAAATCATCAAACATGTTTAATTTTATGATGAAACAAAAAAGGATTGGCTAAGTCAATTAATTTCTTTAACATTACTTGAAGGAAAAGATGGGTGAAATGAAAAAAAATACCCCCCACCAAAAAAACAGACATGACTTGCTAAAAGAATAGGAAAGTAAATAGAACAATGTTTAATACATGCATAATGGCTAAAATTCTTGTCCTTTTATGTAAGTTTTATGAAAATATAATTTTTCTATGAAAAACTGCTATCATTAACAAGCCATAGTGTTAGCATATTAAACTGTAAATGATAAGTTTGACAAACAAATCATTTCTGAAGAATTGTACACACAAGAAGAGAAACTAACTGACTTGTTTAGTAAAATTAATCTGATTGACCATTCATTAGTTTTATAATCATTTCTAGTATTTTTAATTCTAATGGAGATACAATGAAACCTTTTGTTTTATCTTTGCCAATATCAACAGTATGAAATTTAGTCCTTTATTTAAAGTCACCATCAAAATAGTTCTTCTCCATCTCTGATTTGGAATTTATTTGTTTCTTTCTTCTGTTTCTGAATCAACTTCTGAAGATCTACCAGTAAGGATCTATTTTTATTGACATTCAACTTCAAATTGATGAAAAAAACTTTTGTTTTATCAACTTGCTTTAGATATTTAGAATTAATTGTGACAGTGCCATATGATTCTTACACTTGATAATTTTAGTCATCATTTTAAGGAAAACGCATCATTGATTAAATAGCTTGTACATTAAAAACTGATTGATTATGACTGGGAATTAAAAAAGAATGATAATTATGAAAAGAGACCGAGCCAAGTTTCAGCTTACTGCGGATAGGGATCAATAGCTTGACACATAGCTATTAACTGAAGATTGATCAGAAACTTTCATTGTATAATGTCTGACCCATATGATTAATTTGAATCACTGAATAATGTGCATTGACAAGGGAGGAGATTATATTGAAAAATAGATATCTGTTTCATAAATAAATGTTTTCTCATTATCAGGCTGCAGACTTCTTGATGTACATACATATATTATGAAATCATTATGTTCCATGCCAAACTGATTATTCAAATCCATGTCTTTACATAACTGCTGCTATTGGCACATGACTGGTAAATATTGATTGTATTTCTTATTATTCTAAATTGAAATTAAGAAGAAGCACAAGAAGTGGAATGTATTGGAGACTTACTTTAAAGAATGATTGGCATTTGCTGACTAGAAAGACCAAGTAAAAGAATGAAGTAAAAGACTCTTGGAAAGTAAAGTTACAAGACAAAAAATGATTGAGATCTATTGAAACATAATATTTGTAAAATTATTCAAAGAGAAAAAAGAAATGTGCCCACTCAAGCTGCTCACGTGACTAACCTATATTTAGATCTGGTCAGATTGCAATTGCAGTGATGGGCACAATGAATGCAGTTGTTTCTCATAATATAGAAGGGGAAAATCATATATATATATATATATATATATATATATATATATATATATATATATATATATTTACAGCAGTAATAACAAAACATTGAATATCTATAATTTCTGACATTTCCATACAATTTCCAAGAACTTCTGGGAATAATGGTATTGATTGCAAAGAAGCATTTCTTCAAGCCTTTAGTTTGGACAGTAGCAGCAGTTGGGAATCAATGCAAACACCTCATAGCAACTGCAGCTTTGAAGAGAAAAAAATTCTTAAAAAAAAGAAGAAACGTTCTGTCTCTCTTTTTATGAAATTCTTAATCTTAATTTTCATCATTTTATTTTTATCTGTATTTACCATTTCTGCAATATATATATATGTATTTGTGTGAGTTTGTGTGCAGTCATAAATATATATAAACATGTCCATTTGTATTCATTGCTCATATATATTTCATATACTAGAAATTATATATAAATGCATACATATTTATTTATTAAGTATAATTTGTTTGGAACAACATTAGATATAGGAAAATACAAGGGTAGAAAAGTGTGTTGCCTCAAAACTTTAAGTAGGAAGGGTCAATCTACCGGTCTTTGATATCTAGATGGTATGAACACAACAATCAAGAACATGAAACAGGGCCAATGCATAAATAGGTACCAATAATTCTGTAGATCTCCCTTTAAGTATGTAGCTTTTCCTGAGTAGAGTTTTTTCTTATAGAGAACTTTTTACTTTTTTGCTTGAATAAACATTATATCCTTTTTGCAAATGCTTGATAATATTTCTATTGACAAATTAAGACCTACACAGGAAAGTGATATATATATATATATATATATATATATATATATATATATATATATATATATATATATATATACACACACACACACACATACACATGCATAAACACAGTAGAGCTGTCATATATATATATATATATATATATATATAAGTTTTATCTGGTCCAGTTAAACTGGAGTTAGGAGTAATTCCATCAAGCTTTTTTTTATCCATAATATCTGAAGAAGTCCTGTTAATTTTTTTCCTGTTTTTTGATTTTATCAAAAACACATAACAGGATGGAAATAAATTTATAATCCTAATGTGACCGGTTTGTGTTTTTTCTTAATTAATATATATATATATATATATATATATATATATATATATATATATATATATATATACTTTCTTTAAGAAAAAACAAAAACCAATCACATTAGGATTATAAATTTATTTCCATCCTGTTATGAGTTTTGATATAAATCAAAAACATCCCCAAAAAATAACAAGACTTCTTCAGATCAAATGGATAAAATAATTCAGAATAGACACAGGAAAGATAATGTCAATTACATTGAGCTCTTTACCAGGAAAATTTAAATGTTCACTGTTGAATGATTATTTTGTCCTGATGGAATTACTCCCCCAACTCCAGCTTAACTGGACCAAATAATGCTATATATATATATATATATATATATATATATATATATATATATGACAGCTCTACTGTGTTTATGCATGTGTGTGTGTGTGTATGTGTGTGTGTGAAAGTGTGAAAGTCTACTTATATATATATATATATATATATATATATATATATACTGAAATTCTGAAAAGAGCTAAAAAGGGAGAGTTTCTGAATGACCCACCATATAAACTCAAGTTGCATGAAAGTAGCCTCCACAGAAAAAATTCTCTTACATGTGACTTAATTGTAAGGCAAATTAATGTTATACATGTGCATTAAGTTAGATGTTCTAACTTACATTGACATACATGTTAACTACATAAGAACATTTTTATTTCCCTATCACATTTCTCTCCTTCTTGCTGTTCTTATGAGATTAGGTTGATATGTTCATCTTTATGAAAGTGAGGAATCAAATCGATTTCTTCATTCTTTCCCTTTATTTCAAAAGCTAATCTTACTTTTCAAGCTATTTGAAACTCTTAACAATTTTGTATATCTTGCCGTGGTTTCATTTGTGATATACTGTCAACAATTTATATGAATATTTTTTGTTAAGGCTGCTGCTGGATGAATGAATGCCACTGGGTGGTGTACATATATATTCATGTCAATGTATGTATGTAAGTGTGTGCATATATATATATATATATATATAAGGAATGAAAATTTAATTCCTAGAATGAGTGCCATATGTGTGAATATCCAATAATGTTCCAACTTCCACAGATTAGATGAGTCATTCATTGTTAAATAGAGAAGTTTTACATATTCATATCATACTGCTGGTAGAGAGAAAGCAATCTGAAGTAGTGGATTAACATTAAGTTTATGTAAAAATACTTTTGAAATGTCAACCCTATTAAAAAAGGTTTATGGTGATCAAGCTATAAAGAAATCAAGTGTTAAACAGATGTGTATGTGGACAGAACCATGGTTGACTCCGATCAAAAATTAAGAATATGACTGATCATAGAAGAAATAAATATAAAAAGAGAATCATTACAGCAGATATTACCAAAGGATTTGGAAATGAGAAAAAATTCTTCAAAGATGGTACCAAAAATATTCACTGATAAGCAGATTGAAAATCAGCTTCATGTTTTATCAGATCTTTTATCAGGGCGATTACTGTTTAGGAAATATAGTGTTTTTAATATGACCTGGAAACAAAATATCAGAACATTAAGTAGAAAGAAGAAATCAAAGAATTTACCTAAGCTAAAAACTGCTTACATTTTGTTTGCAGTCCATGTTGGTGTCTTTTTTTTTGGTCAAAAGAGGACAGTTTACCACAAATTCTCAGCACAAAAACAAAATGTCAATCAAAATATTTATTTAGAATCAATGAAAGGGTTATGAAACTCTGCAAGGAGGAAAAGAACTAAACTCTGGTCTGACAAGCGAATTCGCCACCACTCACTACTCCTGCATATAAAGTGTTAGAAGTTCAAATGTTCATGGCTGAGAAATCCATTACAAAAATAGACCATCCACCTAATTCATTGGACTTATCTCTCTGTGACCTTTGGCTATTTCCAAAATTGAAAAATGCTCTGAAAGGAGAAAGATTTGCTGATATCTTTGATATCCAATAACACACAACTCTATTACAAAAGATTATTTCAGAAAGTGAGATCTGAGAATATTTCCAGCAATGGCACCATTGCCTCATGAAGGATATAGCTTTACTAGGGTAGTATTTGAAAGTGACAACAACCAAAGTGAGAAACTTGGGTTTCATAGGGACATTCTAAGAATTAAATTGTTACACATGATATATATATATATATATATATATATATATATATACATGTGCATATATATCAGTGTATTTCAGTAAATACACTGATATATAAATGTGTTCTTATAAAACCATGTACAACTCATTACTCTTCTGTATGTCATGTTATGCTATATTTTTATGTATCCCAAATGTTTGTTTCATATAAAGTAGATGTAGATTACCATATTTAGTAGAATAACAGAAATCAATCAGAATCTAATCTAATCTAAAAATTTTAGGGTTCCATTTACTATTAGGAAATTATAAATGTCGTATCGATTTAATTTCTATGATAGTGAAATATTGAGAAAAATACTACACTGGGGAAAAATAATCACAGTTATATTTGGTCATGTCATCTGGTCCAGAATAAGAATTGGAAGTGTTAAATGATGTCCAGTTAATGATTCCATATATGTTTTGGACTTGTTCCTCATCTTAGCTAGTTTTCTAATGTTACATATGATAATAAAATGTTCACAGAGCTGTAGTTATTCAAATGGCCTTGTATTCACCTTTGACACAGAAAAGCGAAGCAGCTCGAATTATTCTTTTTGTACACATTTCCAACTGATGTCAGGAATTACATAGTTTCCATTATGCATCAATTTTTGGCAAACTCATAACAGCGATCAAGAAAAGGCAGATTACTTGATATGAATAGATTGAGCTTTTCTAATATCATCTGTTCTCACTTGAACATGAAAGCTTAACTCTCAGTATGTAATTCTGTTGGATTGTAGTTTTCAAGGAGAAGGAAAAGAAGAAAAAAGTATTAAGTGGCCTAGTGGGTAGAGTGTTCACCAATGGCCTGGGAGATCAGGGTTCAATCCCAAGTCAAGTCATACCAAAGACTTAAAAAATGGTACTTGATACCTCCTTGCTAAACACTCAGCATTATAAGGTACGTATCAAGGGTGAAGTGGAGTAATCCAGAGGAAGGAATTGTGCCCTCCTCTACATCTCAGTGTAGTAGCTATTGAAAAAGGAGCCTTTGGATCACCCTCGACTATGGTCGCCAACTTTACCTTACTTTACTAAAGACAGATGGATACAGCATGCACTAAATGAAAGCTAAAAGAAATGTTATGTACAAAACAACAAAGGTTAAGACAATCGTCAGATAAATATATGGGAAAGTGAAAAGAATTCACCTCAAAATTTCAGAAAACAATGTTCATACTATGATAGATCATTGATAAAATTTGTTGAATGGATATTTGATGATGATCGTATTGTTTATTATTGTTATTCCTCTGAAATTGTGATTTAATGTCATCTGTAAAGACTGATTTCTTCTTTACTCATCCTTCAATAAGTTTTGTTTGAATCTATTATAATTCACATAAAGAGCAATTCCAATTTTTTCACTATCAATTCCAACTTACTTCACAAATATTTGATAAACTGTCTTGTAGAATACTGTGCTATGTCATTTTATTTATAATGATTTCAATGGTGGTCAAGATCATTAAGAAAAATCCATTAGTAGCCGTAATTTATGTTTAAATCTTTTACTATCACAGAAAAAGAACTGAAAATTATTGTTCATTTAACATCAATAATTTTGGGGAAATACATTAATTCACTTCTTTGTGAGTTTTGTCTCATCTTAATAAAATGTCTTTTCACGGCTACTTTATGTATTTTGTCAGGTTAAAATACTGATAAATGAGTGAGCACTTTCCCAGGCCAATCTATCATGATTACTTTATCTCCACCTTTAGGTGATAGCAGTAATAAAAAAAGCTTTTATATCCATTCCCTCCCTTACACCTCGATGTAGTAGCTATTGAAAAGGGAGCCTTCTAGTCACCCTCGACTATGGTAGCCAACTTACTTTTATATCCCTAGTCAATTTTGACATGGTTCAATCATCTGTACAATATGTTACTGTTGTAATAGTCATATAATTTTTGGGGAGCGGGGGGGGGGTGCTGGAAAAGAAGCAAAATCAAGTTTTATAAAGAGACAATTTGAATAACTTCCAATTTTGTAAGAACATTTTTGCTTTCACAATTATTTTATGATTTCATAAGGATCAAGAAACAAACAAGGAAAAAGAATTTGTTGACAAAAGGTCAGATGAAGTCGTCTGAAAAAATAAAAATTAGAGAAGAGAAATGACATAGCAGTTTTTAAAAGTAAGACTGATATTGAAGAACATTAACAGGAATGATAGATTGAATGATCAACTTATACGTAGTATGAGAGCAATCTCAAAAAGAAGAAGAAGAGAGAGAGAAAGAGAGAGAAAGAGAGAGAGGGTTAGCTACATAAAAGCAAATAAAAAGAAGAAGAAGAATGAAATAAGAGCAATACGAATGACACAAGAAATTGGTATACATGAAGAAGTTGATAAAAATGTGTAAAAAGGACTTGTAGGATAAGTGGCTTGAATGATGCAATGGATCCTGTTGATAAGAAGGTGTAATACTATTTATAGGAACAGAAAGAAAATAATGGATGAAATAAACTCATGGCCTCTTCTTGCAATTAAGAAGAAGGAGGCAAGATTAATACCATATTTCATCAACATTTTTTGGAAAACCAATAGTAATTAATTAAAATTCATACTGAGTAAAATAACAAAAAATTTAGAACCATAAGAATAAGTAAAAGTCTGTATCACCAGCCATTGTAACTACCTCTACTTTCTTTTTCTCACCCATTTCTATTTAGGAACAAACTGATAAAATTAATTAAAACTAATACAGAGACTCATAACACTGCTTTGATGTCCAAACAGTTTGTTTTGATAAAAATTATTCCTTGTTTGTTTCAGTAACAAACCAGCTGAAATACGCAAAATATATAAATTTCATTGAGCTTATATGAATTTGTCTGCAGTTTCATATTTGACGGAACAATGATAACAGCAATATTTTTCCTCTTTTATTTACCTTATATCTTTCTCTTTGAAAACTCATGGTAATAATTAATCATAAATTCTTATTCATTGCCTTTATTAAAGACATTGATTATTTTTATTATTTCAAAACGTGAACCTGTGTATCAAGAACAGGAATTAAATGCCTCATATTTACAAATAGCTAAAGCATTAGTTTTATTAAAGCTTAGAAAATATCTATATCATCAGATTTTTAGAGACTAATCTGATTTTTCAAAGACTTTCAATTCTTGTTCTTTGTTCTCATTATTGTCTTTATATAAAATCATACAAGAAAAGCAAGCTTTGCATTATTTTACTTATGTATTTTTATAAAAGCAGTTTATATAGTTGATTACTAACAAATAGAGATTTATTTTAACTTTGAAACCATATTAAGAAAAAAATCCAATTGTTTCAAAGTAGACATTCACTTGATTTACATTTTAAAATAAAAAAATGGGAAAGAATCATCAAAATAACTTTTAAAAATAGCAATGATTTCAATTTAGGATTTCTTGAGTATTCCAAGAATAGATTTGTGCAAGGATTATGTTTTGCATTTTTTTTCAGTTATATAAGCACACACACACACACACACACACACACACACACACACACACACACACACACATATATATATATATCTATTTATGTGTGTGTGTGTGTGTGTGTGTGTGTGTGTGTGTGTGTGTGTGTGTGTGTGTGTGTGTGTGTAATTGCATATATGTATATACATATACAGACATACTCATATATCAAAATATTAAAATGATGATAAAAACATTTCTTGGTTTCTGAATTACTTCTGTTAAAAATAATCCAATTTTTTTTAGATAAGAAATGTACACATGTAGAAAAAAATTTTCTTTAAAGTATAAATAACTTGATCACACAACTAAGTCTCAAGTAATTCTATCGTGTTAACATGGTCTTTGTAATTTTGTATTTTTAAAACTTATTCTAAAATGTTTTGATTTTATATCTCATAGATAGTTTTTAAATTAGCAGTGAGATTTCTACAGATACAAATAGTAAGTTCTGATTGAAGGCAGATGCATGATGAAGTGACACTTTGATTTTTGGTATAGTGCATAGATATTACACTCTGATCCAAGGCAGAAGTGCCATATGTAAATATTCATATAATTTCTGATAGAAACTAGGCTAGGCATATATATATATATATATATATATATATATATATATATATATATATATATATATATATATGATTGTCTGCATTTCCTTGTTTGCTAGCTATAGATTCCAAGACTGATGGGTCAATTTTGATAAAAGTTAGTCAGGGAACTCATTTCACATCAAGGACTGTCTTAATGGTATTTGTTAGTATTGAGTATTGTGGAGAGCACCCATAACTGCTCACAGAAGTTATTGAGAAGATCTGAATCACCCAGAAAATAAATAAAATTGGCATCTGCAAGAATATTCCCAAAATGAAGATCAGAACTTCTGCAGGGGAAATTGGCCCAAAATAATTCATTCTACCAACAGACTCCTTGACGATTTGATAAGTTTTGATAAAGCATGGATTATTAACATCATTGACTTTAAGGAGTATTTTAAAGGAGGGACATGAGGAGAATGATACAGTGGAACCTCCATCTCTGCTCTGTAGGTGCCAAGGGAATTTTAGCTTGAAATGGATCACAGTGGGCTGATTTGTCTCAAAAGTAACAAAATTGGCATCTGCTTTAGTGCTTCTCATCCACCCATTAAGATACTGGAGTTTTTGGGAAGAAAATTTATAAGATAGAACTCATTTGTTCAGGTAGCAAATTGAATGCATTTTTGTTAAAAATATGTGATTCAGAACATTAGAATAATATATATATATAATATATATATATAATATATATATTATATATATATATATATATATATATAAATATATATAAATGTTAGCCTATATATATATATATAGATTATAGGCTAGTGTTTATTTTTATATATATATATATATATATATATATATATATATGTGTGTAGAAAAAACTGATAACAACGATCCAAGAGGAAGGAATGATTTATTAACGGGTCAACACTATAGCGTTTCGGTTCTACTGAACCATCATCAGGACCATGAGGGGTGATAATAATAATTTTAAGTTAACGATGGATGATTAGAAATGTGAAATACAAAAACCTACGGGAAAATATGTATAGTGAGAAAAAGCGTTTGATGTTTAAATTACGTCATTTGATTTATTAGGAATATTGTATAGAATTATGTACGTTGTTTAATGAGAAAGATTACGAGACAGAAAGAAGAAAAGAAAGAAAGAAAGAAAGAACAAAAGAAGAATGAAAAGCATGGAAATTATGAGATATACGGAAAATATTAACTAAGGATGGAATATATTGTAGCTGTTTAAAATGTGTTTGCTTAAGTAAGGAGAAATATTATAAAAGCCACGGCGAGTATTTAAGGGAACTGAGGAATGAGATAGCTGCAGCTTCGAAAATTCGTCTAAGATTTTTATTATGGATGTAAGTAAGCATCTTATTGTTGGATTACAATCCTTTATTTACTCTTCATATATATATATATATATATATATATATATATATATAGGCTAGTGTGACTACACATTACTTCAAATAAAAGAAAAACATTTCATCGATAAATTTAAGCCCACATTGAATAATACATGATTATTCACACACACACAAATGGAAACAAACATACATACATATATATATATATATATATATATATATATATATATACACACACACACACACATGCACAAAATTATTAGAATAAATTATAAGTAAAAAATAATAACCAGTAAATTTCAAAATATACTACCACATGTACATACACAAAAAATCAACACGCACGCACGCACGCATGCACATGCACGCACGCACACATGCACACACACACACACACACACTGAAGAAGAAGAAATAATAGTAAGTGAAATCTGAAACCACTCTAACACATGAGCATATACACACAAAGGAAAGCAATACACTGGAAATATACACATATGTAAGAATGAAATAAATGAATAAATCTAAAAAACGCAAATCTCTACATGGACCTGTTAATTTCAAAATATTTCTTTCTCTCATGGGACCTACAACGAAAAATGTTTTTTTACATATATATTTAGCTGTTCCCTTGTCTCAGTTTAAATTTTATGATTAAAGGATTTAAAGTTTCAGTTTTGATACTTTTTTATTCCACTTTACATCCATTCAGTAAGATTATGTTAAGTTTATTTAATTTCATAAATTAAAGTAAGATTATCATATTGATCAAACAAGTTTATTTTTCTTGATATGTAAATAATCAAAACTCAAATATTGAAAATTGTTGATAAAGTATAGATATATCAATATTTTACCTCTTGCACTCTTTTCATAATGACATAATTTGTCAATTAATTTACCTGGTTTAAAAGAAAAGAAAAAAGAATAAGGACACGGGAATGCATAGAAATTGCACAATTAATGTTATATCTTAGATTAATTCATAGTAGTCATATATATATATATATATATATATATATATATATATATATATATATATATATATATATATATGAAGAGAGAGAATATAATGTTTTAGCTGCTATATTTTTCAAAATTCCTCCAGTGCATACTATCAAATCATACTTAGTCCTTTTTATTTTTCTTCTCTTTTATCTTTTCAACTTGAAGATCAATTTATCAGATGACAGTAAGTTAATCACATGACAGTATGTTAAACACATGGCAGTATGTTAAACACATGACTATATGTTAAACACATGACACTATGTTAAACACATGACAGTATGTTAATCTGATGACGCAGACTCAAGCAATTTATAAGCATAAATAACAGTTATATTTATAAATGTAAGGATCAAATGGAAATTCAGAAAATCTTTTTTAAAGTAATTTCTCTTTCCAACTTGTTTTTAGCATTTATTTGTGTTAGGACAGTTCTTTAAAGGTAAAAATTGTATCTTTTTGAACCGGAATGATTTGATGGGGAAGTTTCCTTGGCTAAATGACTGGACTGCAATATTTTCTGCAATATTGTTCAAACTCCAGTCACACTATTCTATTCAATTTTGCAGTCATACTCTTAAGAAAGGACTAACACCTTTCGACTAATATCCTTTATCCCTCAGTTATGGGTTAAATAGTACTATTACTGTTCTTCTTCAGGTATAGATTGGGCAGTAAATAACACATAAAGTTTGATACACCATTAAATGAAAAAATCAAATAAAACAGTATGTTTTATTTTTACTTTTCTTGGATAACTTTTGTAACTTTTATCATAATATTTTGATGCCTTTTATAAAAAAAAGTTGTCCAATCAAAAATTACTTTGAAAAGTAGATTATAAATAACTAACTCATTTTCTTTTGTACTTGATTTTATTTAGAATGTTGCTTTAATGTGTCTATTTCTTTGTGACAGATTCGCTGAAGCAATTATCACAACAACTATAAAACTAAAATGGCTATTGCCAGTAACAATGGTAGTACAAATATATTTCTCATTTATTTCAATGCCTAGATTATTCCTCTATTATAAATAGCTGATATATTATAGAATAGTGTGAAGATCTCATGGTTTTCTGTAGAAAAATCGCAAGGGATTCTTGAGTCATTGTTCAGAAAGAATATAACTAAAAAAAATATTGCTCAAAACCACCACTAACCGTTGTTGGTTTGACAGGCATTCATTAACATGAAAATTAAAGCAAGAAGACATGATAAAAGAGTAGATACAAAGAGTATGTTGCTGATTTTAATGTGATACTCACTCAGAAAGTTGAAGGATAAAATTAAGAAAGATAGTTTAACAAGACTGGGATAAAAATTGTGTCAATATTTGAAAAGGTTTTTCTTCTCAGCATCACTCTACCTTGGCAATTATCCTATTTACCCAACCCCTCCGCTCGGGCAGGATATGACACAAGGTCAATTTTTAAGCGGGGTTTACCAGGTTTGAATTCAGAGTTTTCCTTCTCCTAGACTAGTTGTCTAACCAAGGCTGAAGAACCTAGTCTGTCCTACTATTTACCCATAGCTGGAGGGAGAATATTTGGATTCATACCTTTCCCAAGGGTATTAGTGCTATGTGAAATGCAATGAGTCTCATCCAGGATTTGAACTCGCGTCGCCGTATCCATTTCCTACGACGATAACCATTACACCATGGGCACCTCCAATTATTGACTGGCAATTATTGACTACCTAGTTCATCTTGATCTAAAAACCATCATAGTATTTACTTGTTCATTGGTTCAGGTAAGAATCAAGGGATAACCATGGCTTATAGATTGTTAAAATACCTCTTTCTGGTATTGGTTCTTATTGTTTAAAACTGGAAATTCAAGAATTATATAATGTTTCATTTATTTTAACCTTCAAATAGTTACCCATTCAATTAGAGCTATATCAATTGTCACTTAACTCAAGAAATCCTGTAGAATCTGATGTATATATATATGCATAAAAAATCAATATGTAAAAAGAAAATGGAAAGAGAATTCTTTGAGGTTGAAGATAAATTTGCATATAGATATAACAGTAAGACTGAGTAAGACAAAAGATAATCAGCTTAGAAGCAATGGAGAGATGAAAAAAGAAAAAAAAAAGAAAATGGAGAGATGAAAAAAAGAAAAAAAAAAGAAAATGGAGAGATGAAAAAAGAAAAAAAAAGAAAATGGAGAGATGAAAAAAGAAAAAAAAAAGAAAATGGAGAGATGAAAAATGAGAGGAGTAGAAAGGTCAAGGGTATAATAAAGGATCTGAAACAACATAAGGAATAAGAAAGGATAATAATCATAGAAGTAATATAAGGAATGAAAAGAATGACAGATTTTTCCTGGTAAAACATTATACACAAAACATTCACCTCAATCCTGCTGAATCTTTGCAGGGTAAGGAATATTCATAAATTTACTTTTACAAGTAATTCTTTTTATAATTTTTGTGTGCAGATCTTATATAAGCTTGGGAAATCACCTACTGATAATATCTCACATAAAGTCAATGAGAAAAAAAATCAATTTAACTTGATCTTTAAGAGATATTCCTTGCACTTTATGATCACTATATATTGCTAGTGATTCATTGAAAGTATTCATAATTTGAGTGAAGACAAAATACTTTTTTTGAGCACAGATCAGCATCATAAATGGTAAATATAACATGCTGACAATGTCATTCATTGAACAGATGTGCACCAATAAAAATACTCACTTATTTGAAATTTAACAAGCTCAATCTTACAATAGGAAATTTATTCTGAATTTTGAATTTATTTCTCTTTTTTTGTTTACTGACTAAAGCATATTTTGCAATGTACAATATTTTACAATAAACAAAGATTATGCTGGTAGTATTTTACTTAAAATTAACTCCTTGGAGAGCTGCCATTATAAAATCTTGAGTATTAAATCTTTTGATGTTGTTTCTTCGAAAGCAAATGTTTTTCATTGATGTTTCTATTTTGTCTTTTTTGATTGCAGAGGATTTCACAAGAATTGTGTCTTGCTTTCATTCTAGTCCTCTAATCCTCCAGGATTGGAAAACAGAGTACTTGAAAATGGCAGCCATTCACAGCAACATGATTTACTACTGAGAATAAATGTAATTACACTTAGATGAACTTAATTCTTTGGAAGCTTGGTTGGTGAGTTCGTTGCCTGGCTATTTCTCTCATGGACTTAATATAAATTTGAATGTCTAATAACTTGATCATCTCTTATATTCTTCTCAAAGTGGAGATATTTCTAGAATGAAAACCATTCTTTACATCAATTCTGGAGTTTGTAAAAGCATTTTATTCAAATGTTGTTTGTAAAGGAAAATTGTTTTTCTCTTTAATAGTTCAGGCTTCATCAAACACTTTTGAACCAATGTGTAGATAAATAAGGAAAAAGTAAGGAATTCTCTTGGATTTTTATATTGTGTTTCTATCTAATAAAAAAAAATTCTTTGGATAGTCTCATGTTTGTACCATGTCTTCATGACAACATTATGGTCATCTTTGCAGTTTCATATCCGTCTAAGAAATTTATTTCATTAATTTCATTTATTTTTTTCTAGTTCTAAACTGAATCAGTTGTATAAATCAAGGATATGATATTTGTTTACCCATAGAAATAACATTAATCAAACTAATTTATTTTGTGAAGGAAATAAATGCAAAATGGCATGTTTTACTGATTCATCTTCTTTTAAATTGGCGATCTGCAAGTCCATGTTTATTTACCATCAAGAAAATTTTTTAAATGTTTATTGTAAATTCATTCATTTATATAGAATTCTAGATCTTTATTGATCTAATCTTAACTTATTCAAAATTAATAATGATCTGGTATCATTTTGATTTTAAGCAATTATTCAATTTAGTTTGAAAAAGTTTGTTTGCAAATTTATTTTCAAAGTAAATCTTGCTTTTACACAATGAGGCCATCCAGATGCTTTAAGAAATAATTGTTTCCATCTTAACTAAACCCAAAGAAATTATGCACATATCAAGATTTATAGTTGTAGATTGATATCTAATGAGCCAACTGATATCTATCATAGATCTATATGACTGAACACACACACACACACACATATATATATATATATGTGTGTGTGTGTGTGTGTGTGTGTGTGTGTGTGTGTGTGTGTGTTTCATATGACTGAACACACACACACGTACACACACTCATATATATATATATATATATATATTTTAAAAGTTTTTCTTTTTTTAGTTGGTTTAAAGAGCAAAAATAAATATTTTAAAAGTTAAATTGTTCCAATAAGAGATTGAGAGTAAAAAAAATTTTATTGCATGAAATGTTTATTACTTTCTTTTTTTCTTCTTATTATATTTTTGTTTTTAGTTTTTAGTTTTTTATTATATTTTATTATTTTATTAAAAAATAATCTCATTGTGGATCAATTTAACTATCAAAATACATAAATGTGTGTGTGTGTGTGTGTGTGTGTGTGTGTGAGTGTGTGTGTGTGTGTGTGTGTGTGTGTGTGTGTATTGAAATATTTTAAGATATAAAGAACAAATTCTGACATAAAGTTTCATTGTATTTCAAACTTTTGTATATTGAGCTCTGTAATTATCTTGCAGGATTTCCTACCATTTTAGATCTTATCGAATATTTTTAAATTCTACCTAATGGTGATTCTATAACATTCATATTTCAAATTCTACACTTTCTGGCACAAAATAAAGATAGCTCTAATGTGATTTGGCACATGCACATAAATGCAAACACACACACACACAAACACACACACACACACACACACACAAATCTATGACAGAAAGCAAAACTGAAAATGTTTTTAAAATTCCAAAAGTAAAATCAGAATTTACCTAAAAGTTACAATTTTTGATATGGTTAGTGCTAACATTAAAAGTTTACTCTTATTTTTATTTCTATTTTTTTAAAGATTTGAAGAGAATAAATCAAGAGCTTTTAACTGATATTGAAAGTGCCAAATCCATCATGCAACCAATTTAATAAAATTCTGATCAAGCCAATCTTCATTTTTGAAAAGCCAAATTTAGAATGGTCTACACAACTTCATTATTCCTTCATCATGCAAAGTTTTCTCCAAGTGTGCATGTGTGTGGGTGTGAAGAACTATATGATGTTCATTACTGAAATTTCATCATATATTCAATTTAAAAAATATTCTATGTATATATTCAATTTTAAAAGAAAATCAACATCTGAATTCATAACTGAATTTATAGTTATAAAATTACTTTTCCTTTCTTTTTATTTAATAACTTGTATTTTCTCAATTCTTTTGTTTTTCATTCACTTTGAAACTGAACATTATTGGCCGTAGTAATATTGTAATATGCTTATTGAAAATACAACAGTGCGATATTAAACTGAAGAAATTTAAATGGGGAAACTCAGCATCATTATAATCTTACAGAAAAGTTTCAGTCAACATACAATATAGACAGCAGTTGATATCAGGCAAACATCTAACCCCAGCAATGACCCAATCAGAAATCTCCATCAATTAGAATCTCAATCCTGGTTATGACAGCCTGGGGTCAGTGACCAGACTGAGCCCAGCTAATCTTTCCTTCTGTCCACTCTTATTGTTTATTGATCACTCTACCTCATCTGATCTATTTTGGTACCTATGAACAGGAATCTCTGATGATGAAACAGTAAATGGCTCATCTAGTAGATATGACAAATTCTTTGCCATTTATGCAAATTATATGAAGCTTAGAAAAATTAATGTTTGTGTCAGAATCAAAATTCAGTGTTCTTTAAAGAACTTTAAACAACATTGAATTTTGATGAGTTTCAGATAAGTGACAGTTTGAAAATCCAAATATTTTCTTGGTATGATACATCAAATAAAAAAAATCCAATAAATTGTTTGTTTTCTTTCTGATGAATCAATTAAGTGACTATACAACTAATCGGACCATGTGAAATTCATGTATTCTTTACAAGTAATAAGATATACAGATGTAGTAGCAAAATTTGGAATATTCTAGTACAATGATAAATGACTCTATTATGAAACAAGATCAATTTTGATTTAAAAAAATTAAACAACAAAATAAGAAGATAGCTACAAAACAGTAAATTTACTCAATATGGCCATCATTTTTTAAATTATTATATCAACAGGCCTTTGAAACAGTTTGTATGCCTTTAAAATAAATTCTTCAGACATTTTATTCCATTACTCTTCAATACCAATCTTAAGTGAATCAATATTTGGGTAGGAAGTTGCATTTGTTTTGTTTTCTAAAATGCCCCATATACCTTAATCAAGGGGGTTAAGGTCTGAGCTTGAATCTTGTTTAATTACTGTCTTCACAGTTTTCTCAAGGACTTTCAAATCATTAGTGTGCTTTCTTATTGACGTTGTGGGGTCCTTCTTAATCATCGAGCAGTTAAAAAGCCTTCTTTTCATTTTTTCTTCAATCCTCCATTCCCCCTTTTCTTTAAAAAGCTCTTTTTCTGCAAAAGATTTTTCTTTGCTTTGTATAAGGTAGACATATGGTTTTGACATTAAGCAAATCATAGATTCTTTGTTATTTCTTTTCTAACTCTCTCATATTGGGCTGAAAAACGCTTGGGCTAAAAAAGTGCTTGAATAATAGAGCTAATCATGAAAATTTAGAATTATCACATTTTTTCTAAAACTGGCTAATCAGACAAAAAAACAATGTTTTTGAAATTATTCTATATTTTGCTTCCACACCCTGTAAAAGATAGTTTTAAAGTTTGTATTTTAATAATGTAATTCAGACTCTTTTCAGAATATATACATCCATAAAATTTATACATTTATTCATATTACATGAAAAAGAAGTATTTTTTATTTTTTTTATTTTTATTATTCATCTGGAAGCCAAATAGATCCCAACAATATATGCTTGTTTGGTCAAATTAAAAAAAAAAAGCTCTTAAGGTTCATAAGATTCTAGTATCTTTATATTAAATTTAGATTCTCTTTGATCGTCATAGCATCAAAAATACCATCATAAAGTTGTCATCAAAAATATATGTAGAATATAAAAGGTAACTCATTGGAAATTCTTTTTATTACAAGATTAAAAATTGCTCTTCCTGATTCTAACGGGTATCACTTATTAATTAACTTGCAGTTTCAATCAAAAAATATCACCTATCACCTAATATATTTTACCTTATCTATGGTTCTTTCATTGCAAATTTTTACTTAGAGGCACAAAATAGTCCTCTCTCAAATTATAATCATGTGAATTTATTCCCCAATCATTAAGATTAAGTAGAAGCTTTATAAAACTAGAATTCCCTTTACAATCATAATACAAACTCAGCTAAGTAAGGTACAATAAGAAATGAATGAAAAAATTGTGCTAGACGATTGTATTGCACCAGTTTTGAAAGATTGAAAAATATTTTTGACTGCCTTTTAAATCAGCTTTTGAAATATTGTCTTTTACCCAAGTTTGAGCATTAAACTCTTGCAACTATTTCAACTATGAAATATTTCTCTGTTTTGTTAATCAGTTTAGCTTTATATATTCATTGACATTATTTATTATTTGCTTAGTACACCTCAAAACAGGGCTTTATAGTTGGACTCAAAATAATTTGTATACTGATTCAAGAGCACCAGCACAAAACCAAATGGTTGATAGAAGGATCATATAGCAACAACACATATTACTTTATCATTCTAATATTTTTCTCCATCCCAGTTCTCTAAAATCATTTTATACATTTAATTGCAAAAGTTAATTCTCTAATCATCATTAGTATTTTTTTTTAGTATCATTGGACATTTCAAAATGAAACAAAAGTTAATTTATTTATGCTGACAATATTTAAGAAATAGTCAATTTAGGTACATTTTGTAGTCTTATAGAGGAAACAGATTTTTTTCCGTCCTAAGGGTATAGTATCTAAAGGGGAACATTTAGGGAAGCAGACATGTAGAAAACAGTTTAGATTGCAATTCATGACAGAAACAAAGGAAAAGAAATAAGTATGAGACAACATTAACAGTTTCAATCATATTTTGTCTATTTACAGTCTTATTCTGTGGCTTCTACATCTTTAAGTCCTGCTTTTTTAACAAGACTCCTTAAGAGACTTATTGGCAGACAGGCAAGAATATAACTTAAGAAAGGAAATTTACTTATGACCCGAGCCAAGTGGTTGTTGAGTGGCTTACTGGGTCTTCATGGGGTAAAGGAAATCTTAAGTGACTTCCCACAATCTTTCACATTGAGAGGTCACTAAAGAAAAGATGATAATAAAATCAATTGTTAATATAGTACAATAACAAAGATGCCAGGTATCAGTGCCAAGAGGCAACCACACCAGCAACTGTTCATGCCATCAAGAAAATGTATTAAATCAGTGGGAATGCATTCAGGAAAAAAACCCCAATAAACAGCAAACAGCTTTTCAGTTTCTAGTGATAACAGGAGTCATTTGTTTGGTCAACAAAAGCTTTAAAGATATTATTTTGGCTTATTGTATTAATATTTTTTTGATTGCTGGATTCTGCCCTTCTTTATTTTGTGTGCAAATTCTTTTAGTCTTCTATGACATTGCACTCATGATATTTGGTATTCAAGAGTCAAAACACAAGAAATCACTTTTGCATTTCTGTTTTCTTCATCAAATCAGTGCTCAGTTTTATATTTACAATATTAATACGCCAACTTCCACATCTTTAACCCTTTCAATCCTAGTGGATATATATATATATATATATATATATATATATATATATACATTAGTAACTATATATTTAATACCATGGCTGCTTATTTGCAATCACTGGTTTCATGCCGTTTTTATACAAAAATCATCAAGCAGAAAATATTACTGTTTTAATATATATATATATATATATATATATATATATATATATATATATATATATATATATATTAGTGTTTTAATATATATATGTATATATATATATGTGTGTGTGTGTGTGTGTGTGTGTGTGTGATATTCTTTATTAATGGAAAATAAATTTAATCATCAGAAAGTATACATAAAATCCATTTTAAAACAATGCAGAAATCTTATACCTATTCACCAGATATTCCCACTTATTACACTGAATGCCTTCTGAAGAACAATCTCACTGGTATAAAACATTGATGCAACTTTTAACTTCAATCTGCCTATTGATTGATCAAGGGAGATAATTCAGTGCAAAACCTTCTTTAGAAATGGAACACCCCCAAAACAATATCTGGTTATTATCAAATATACATCTGTCAGTATTTATGGTCATTCCTGCATCTCTCAGTCTATCCTGCATAACTTTGGTCTTTATATGGAATTCTTCCTTGGTAGCTGCACCCAAAAATACATCATATAGACCTTCATATTTTTTATTATCCCCCAAATCTTTTTATCACATATTGAAAAGAAACTTGCAGTTTTTTATTAACTTGTGTCATATCTCAACAAACTTGTAAGTGTATAAATGGAAGTTATTTCTTTTTAAATCCTCATCTATTTGAATATTTACTTCTGGGACAAAATTTAGCCAAATAAGTTTTACCCAAAGTGATTGAAGGCATCATTATTAAGATTTGGATAAGATTCTGAGCAAATTTGGGGATTAATTCTTATTTTGTAGTCACCACAAATATATAAATCCCTAGTTTTTATAAATAAATGATGCCCATTTTCTTCCTGCAGAAGAAAATATTTTAATATTCTCAGTTCAATCATTTTTAGTAACTTTACAACTGCAAGCAAAAATATTAATTGACACAACAAGATTGAAAATATGGAAGATGAATGTTTTCTTTCTATTTAATCTTTTAATCTTTTCGAATGGCTATACCTTTGATGTCAGATACAAGAGAATTGATTGGTCTTGTGCAATTAATATTTAGTATATTGGTTTTAACAATACTTATAAAGTTTTTATTATAGTTTGTGACTACTAGTGGTATAATTCTATACTGAATGTCTGTTTCTCAGGTATTTTCAAAATAACCCAAGATTTTAGTTGTTTCTCTATCAAATTCGCAAAGTTATAGATGGTTCTTGAAAAGTTTAGAATTTTTAATTAAGGTCCTTGAAATTGAATTAAACTTGCTACTAATATATATTTGCATATCCAAACTAACGTCATTCAATTTAACTTGAGTTGAGGTATTTCCCCTTCCCTTAAAGTTAAAGAATATTTGTTTTAATATCAGAGTTTATATCATTAAATATCTCAACACATTCAAAATTCTTTCTTTTAAAATTCATAAACTGATTGAAAAAGATTTTTATTTTACAGCTTTCATATTTTCCCAAATTCTGTACAATTCTCTTTCATAAACATATTTATGTTTGCATTCAAACTAGTTTCTAAATTTTGTCAAGTGATAAGTATCAAACTTCAAGTTCTATTTCATGAAAAATATTGATTCTGTAAATACAAGATAAAATTTCAAGGATAAATTCACACATTTATCATATAACCCACCATCATTCTAGTATTTTCATCTATTGTTGTGTATCATAAATGTTTTCAATAAGTCTCTCATTCACACTAAATCATCTTCAATATTTTGCTTTACTTTCACTAAACTTGTTGAACTCACAGTGTCAAAACACATTACAAAGACAATGCAAAAATCTTTACAATAGGTTTTAAGACTTCATAATGAAGTGACATTATCCTGTTTCCATATTTAATTTATACTATCATCATAATATATTTTACTAATGCCAATTGTTAATTTCTATGTATAATACGACGATCATTAAATAAGTTTCTAGACTTTTTTCATATGGGCACTTTTTTTGATAGTACACATATGAAACTCTAGTCCCCTCCGAAGTAATCTCCTCTGGCTGCAATGCACTTGTTGTACTGTTCCAACAACTTCTGGAAGGCCCTATGGAAGTCCTCTTGTGTGAGCATGTCAATGACCTTCATCACAGCCTCTTTCATCTCCTCAATTGTCTCATAACAACAGCCTCTGAGCTTAGGGAATAAGCAAAAGTCACAGGGAACAAGGTCTGGACTATAGGGTGGGTGAGGACTGTCTTGATGCTCATCTTGGTCAAATAGTCTGTGACAAGGATAGAGTTGTGGACTGGTCTATTGTCCTGGTGGAAATGCCACTGACCTGATTTGAAGAATGTTGGCCTCTTCTGACGGAATCTCTTCCTGAACTCCATTAAAACCTCAACACAGTATTCCTTGTTGACTGTCTATCCAGTGGGAACCCAGTGCATGTAGATCATGCCAGTGCTGTCAAAAAAAGGGACCATCAAAAATTTGTGGGTGGATTTGCTCTGTCTGGCCTTCTTGGGGCTGGAAGAGCCGGCATGCTTCCCCTGGGAACTCTGTCTCTTAGTCTCTGGGTCATAGCAGTAGATGCAGCTTTCATCACAGGTCACCAGAGCATCAAGAACTGCAGGATCTGAATTGAGCAGTTCGACCATTTCCCTGATCTCATGACAACTTCTTTCTTTCTGATCTTCTCTGAGCACCCTTGGTACAAACTTTGCACAAATCTTCTGCATCTTCAATTCCTTGCGAATAATTGTGTGTACAGTTCCCACACTGACATCAAACTGTGCACTTATTGTCTCTATAGACAATCCATGAAATTCTTTATTTGGCCAATCAACTCTGGTGTTTTGACTTCCTTACTCCTCCCACACCTTTCGTCATCCCTCACAGACTCCCTGCCTTCATTGAATCTCTTATGCCACTCAAAAACTGATACTCAACTCATGCAAGATGGTCCAAAAGCAGCCTGAAGCATCCATACGTTTCCGTGGCATTTTTTCCAAGTTTAAAACAGAATTTTATTGCATATCGTTCTTTCTCACATCCAGATTGCATTTTTGAAATTCACAAGCTGTGACAATCAAGCTTTAGTAGGGTTTATTTCAATTCCTGCTGTAGCTGTTCATTTGAACCTGAAATCATAAAAACTTGTCAGTCCTCTCATAAGATGTATTGCAATAACATACTGAATTTTCAAGAGTCTATGACAATTTTAATTGCCTGTACAAAAAAAGTCGGGAAACTTATTGAATGCACCACATACCAGTAGTTTGTTATATTATATGTTGGGATATATTTGTCACGTGTATAAACATATTTACTTTGTGTTTAAAAAAAAAAAAATTGAATTTAGAGAGTAGTGCTTATTGGAGATCATGTGGACTCAATTATATAAACCAAAAATTGCTAAAAATTTGAATCTGAAAACGTTGATAAAGGGTTAATACAACCTAAAGGACTCTAACCCATTGAAGACTAGTTATCTTTTTCCACCATCTCTTCCATAACAAATTTCACTTTAAACAACTTAGTAAGATCACATTCCACTTATTTTATTCTTGCCTCTTGACTTAATTGTATAATGTAAATCTTTTTATACATTGCTCAATCTAACCTACTCCATATGTTATTCATAAAATAGATGAAAGCAGTGCCTCCCCTTCAAATTTCTCTTTCATGTTCTTTTCTGCGTATGCTTCAAATTAGAAGATTAGAAGAGATATTCATAAATATTTGTCTTATCTTCACCAGTTAGATTCTCAGTTTGTCAAAGTAGAAAGCCTAATTAGAATTGACAGTTGTTGATAAGGAGATTCTACATAAGTGTAGTAAAGAAAAAGTTAAGGCATACATATAATCTAGAAAGTCTGCTGTGAGAGAAGCAAAATGTCTCCTTTTAATTTAGGTGTCTTCCATGTATGAGAATGTCTAATTAGTCAACCATAAAACAACCAATTCAACACCCTCTCCTCTTTTGATTATATGTTCATTCCTAATATTTGATTATTTTGTTATGTTAGACTAAAGAGGTTATAATTCTTTGTCTAAAAGAAATCTTTTCTTTTTTATCTATACAGTAGGTTCATTTCCTTTTCAGTAATAGGAAAGATAATTAAACTTTAGTTCCACAGTGCAACCATATGTCTCTGCTCATGGTCTACTTTCAAAGCGCACCTTCATATTTCTAGGACATTTCAAAATTACAACAACACAAAATAGTGCATTAATTATCTTACATCTTTGGAATTATTATTATGGAATATTCTTCTATAAATCTATGATTCCTCAGGCCAATGCAACAAGATACAGATTTCTCCAAAAACTACCCTGAATCAAAAGTATTTAAATTAAACCAAACCTATATAACTTTGTTTTTATATGACTTCAATCAATATTCCTTAATAGTTCTAGAATTCTTGGTGTTTTTACCCAATGTACTGTCTCAGCAAATCAAAGAGACCAACATCAAAGTAGACATCAAGTGTTATAATCTTTGATTCTTTTTTTTATTTCTTAAGCTTTCTTTGTTTTGAATGGTGTTAGCCAATCTTTCAGAAAAAGGAGTTTACCATAGGCGGAACGAGAGAAGCAACAGGCTTTAACCTGTTGTTGCTGTTGTTGTTGCTTGACTGTCAAACAAAAGAAAAAGGATTCAGACCAGGGCCATTTGTTTTTCTATTGAATGAATAAGAGTAATGCCCAAAGTATTTTTTAGCTTCTTGTGATAAGTGGATGAAGATGAATGGCTGGTCAGAATGTCTACTTAAGCAGGAGATGACTGATGAATGTTTGGAACTTTTGGAGATTCACCAGAAATTGAGTGGCAAGAGAAGGCTTTAGATGTTAATATATTCTAAAGGTGAACACTTGAATTCCTAAGAACACCAGATGCTGCGGAACTGAAGAGTAGTTGAGAGAGAAAGAAATATTATCAGGTCAGAAACATGAGAATACACCAAATAACTTAAGATATCAATTTAAGAACACAAATACAATCCAATTTATAGTGAAAAAAAAAGAAGAATTACGAGGAACAATGAGCAAATATTTAAGTACGTTTCTTTATGTCATAGACTATCCATGCCTTCTTTTTAAGTCTGGCATCAATAGCATTTTTATTTGTCAATATATTTTCTGTACAGGATTTGAAACATTTGATTTTTCAAAGCTCTTTGGCTCATCTAAATGTAAATATCCCATGGATATTTAAGAATATAAAAATATTCATTATGGCGAGTATAGAGAATGAAATATTTGCCTGAGTTATTGACAGACAATCTTAATTGGAATTGAAAACTGAGTAACTCAGAAATCTATCGGGGGTGTCCTCATGGTGTAATGGTTAAAGAGATGGACTGTGGAATCGTAGTAAGCGAGTTTGTACTCCAGTTGTGCTATTACATTCACTTTTGGGCAAATACCTTTGGGAAAGGTATGAACCCCCTTATCCTCCCAGCTATTGGTTAAATAGTACCACTACTGTTCTTCTAGAAGAATGGTTTTCGCATTAAATAACCTGCAAAGGTTGATATGCCATTAAACAAAGAAACCAAACCAAACCAAACCAAACCTTCAGAAATCTTTTCCACTCATAGATTCATGAAGAGAGAGTGATGGTGCCAACAATTAAGTTATAGAGCAGTTTCATTAGAATTACAAGTATTTGCTGAATTTAATCACGACAAGATTCCTCACTATTGTATCTTTATGCAAAAGCTAAACCAAGCAAATATCTCTGAGGATATCATCCCTTGAGCAGAAGCAAGTTTACCATATTTGAGAAGTGAATTGGGTTCTAAATGATTAGGCACCTCATTATTGTAACTCTAGGCCAGACTAAGTTAAGTTGAGTAAATAGAAAGTGTAATATTTTAAAATATATAAGTGTCTGCTTTGAGCTAATAAAAATAACGTTACTTTTGTTAATTAGCATACAAAGTATTAAATAGCTGTTTTATGAGAAATTAAGAAAATATCTACTTGGATGAGTTAAAGGTTTTTCAATATTTTAGTATATGATAATTTGCGGCACATATATCAAAGCAATTCAAGCCATGGTAGGTAGTATCATAGTAGTTGGGTCCCTAACACATTGCTTCACTCCTTGTGTGATTTAAAAGCTGCACAGATGAATGTATAACATTGTCTACTTCTTAACAAGATTCAAAAATATTTCCAGTGCAAAAGATAAAGGCTTTTTTAAGCACAGAATAATAACCAGAGGTCATCAGAAATTTTGCTCAGATGGCAAGAACCGACACAATCATGTTCTGGTAGGACTAAAACTCTGTATTCCAAGAACATGGTCCAAGCCATAGCAGCAAGTCTGGTGAGTGACCATTGGAAAGTATCAGGAAAGTTTGGAATCTCACAGTTTGTTACCTTTACAACTTTGGTAAAAACATCTAGAACTGTTGAATTGTGTTGCAAAACTTTTGACTTACCAAGGTAGAATAAATAGAATATCTGAAATGTCAAAAATGTTGAAAAAAAAAACCCTTCAGAACTCTACTCATAGCACAAAGTAACTTAAAAAATGTTTTGCATATCATGAAGAAATAAATGTAAAAGTTATAGCTTTGAATATTACAAAGCTTTGCTTGACGAAATGAGTTGAGGAATTCATAAAGTCGATTCACACAGCAAATAAAATCATCAAATATTTTAGGTGTCCAGTTTTTCAAAGACGTACTATTGTTGCTATTCAAATGACAAGTAAAGACTTTTCTTTTTGGCTAGTTCAATTGACCAACTGTAATAATAGACAGAGGTATTATGACTTATAGTGTTTGAATCTTTTTTAGTTTTGGGGTACCAAAAGGAAACAAATGCTGGCCAAAGGCCAAAATAAAGTAAATATTACTGGCTTCAGTCAGACATAAGTTCACAGATATTATAATAATATAGTCACAGGTAACTACAAACAGTATAGTTGGAGACATAGATGTTAAAGTAGGTTGGTTTCTTTGTTTAATGGCATATCAAACTTCATGGGTTATTTGATGACAAAGCCATCCTTGTTGAAGAACAGTAGTTATGAATAGTTGAGGGAATAAGAGAGTTTATACCTTTCCTAAGGGTGCTAGTCTGAACGTAAATGTAAAAGTGACAGGAGTTTTCTTATTTCAAAGCTGCTGTTCATCATATTAGCCATCATGCCTCAATGATTCCCCCAGGGGTGTTAAGTGAGGTACAGTATTGAGGAAAAAATATAAAGATAATGAAGGAAAAAAAATTAAACCAAGAGTTCAGAAGAGAAAGCACTTAAAAATTATTGAAAACCTTGTAAGAAACAGAAAGAAAGTTAATCAAGAAACAAAAGGGAGATTAAAAAAAAATTTAAAAAAAATGAGTCAGATGTCCAAAGAGAAAAAGTCAAAATGGCAAAATGAATAATTAAGAGAAAAGAAAAATTGTATGGTGACTTAATTGTTATTGGTATGGAAAAACCAATTGTTGCTTTAAGTGTATTTTGGGAAAGATATAAATCCAGCTCTTTTTTTATAATATATCTTGATGAAAGTCTCATTACTGGCATGTAATTTTGATTGACAAAGAAAAATTCAGTGTGATTATATTTTTTTCCTGGCTTCTGATATCATGAAATCATGTTGCTTGGAGAGAAGATGGACACTATAATATAACTCTCCTTGCCTAAGAGATGCTGTGAAGGACAAACTCAGTTATACTACAATGGTCAATTGTACGATGGAGCCAATCAAAGAATGTGAAAAAGATCTCAACAAGAGAGACAGAAAATAACTAAGAATTGGAGAGAAAGATGTAAAGAGAAGAAAAAGAAAAAAAAAACTTTTTTTGAAAAAATAGAAATCAAACGTGATATATAAATCAGTAAAAAAAAAAAGCAAACGCACAGTTTACTGGTGTTACTAATGTATCAACAAAATCATCAGGTTGAATAAATAGGAACATGTTCCAAATAATAATAGTAATAATAATATTAATAATAATAATGATAATAATAATAGTTTAGTTTGTTTTGGTATTATGGCATATCAACTATTGTAGGTTATTTAATGCTGAATTCATTTTTATACAAATAATCAGTTCTATTTCAAACAATCCAGTTTAGCATAAGAAGTTTTTGTTTGCATACTCATTAAATGTAAAAGCAGTTCTATTTTAAACAATTCAGTTTAGTATAAGCACACAGTTTATTCCTATTTGAGCCATAAATAGGACCCTGTCAGATGCTATCTCTATCAGCTAGAGTGGACTTGGGAGTGATGGCAATGAAAGGGTACTCTGCATTCTCCAGAGCTCCAGCATTACAGGAGCCTCAACATCAGAATATTTAGTGTCATATCAAGGACACTCGTTGTGAAGGAGGGTCTTACCCCTCTGCAGAGATGCAGTCGGTGTATTCTACAGCCCCAGCTGACAGGGCCAAATAATAATAGACTCGTGGACTAAAGAACAAGGAAATAGATGACAAACCACAAGGCTTTACACATGAGAGATGACATAGACAGACTATATGTTTCAATAAAAGAAGAAGAAAGAAAAGTTGCCAGCACTAAGGACTTGTATAGATGTAATAATTCAGGAACATGAAGAATATACAAAAATGAACAAAGAAAGTCTGATTACCGCAGCCAGTAACATCAATATCAACCAAAATAACCTTAAAACAAACCAAAAAACAATATTAAAAAATCCAGAAATGTGCATGATTTGTATACTAATTTGATGCGAATAGATTTATGTATTTATTTATATTGATTGTTGAATGAACTTTTGTCTTTCACTCCATTTCAGAGAACTGAGAACGGTAAATGGTAATGTGGTAGTGCTTATCTCTTTACCAAATATCATATGACAGGTATTACTGGGTTACATGATAGCTTCAGCAAGGAATAATGTATAACTTGACTGAGTTCAGTTCTCTGTCAGACATATTTACAAGCCAGTATTGATACTATAGTCAAAACAGAGCACAGGGAAAGTTAGATCCATGCCTTTCCTAAGAGTAATTGTGTGAAATTCATATGATGCTGATTCTGTTTTTCTTATTGCTAATTGCTAAGGTACCTCACACCTTTCTTGTTTATATATATTGGGTAACAACTTATGCTTATTATGTTTACATATGCAAATATTTTCGATGTTTAGCTTAGTCTTACACAAAACCACAATTGTGGAACACTCAAGGAGTATACAAGATTAGTTTGCCTGCTCGTGTTTCATAGCAAGAAGTCTTCTATTATTATTGTTATTTACTCCTTGAGAGTTTTTCACATCAGCGTAAACTGATGGTCTTTCACTGGAGTTTGATTGACAGTAAGTCTCCTCAAGTCTCTAGGACTCTTCTCAGTATTCTGGCCATTCTCAACAATGCTGTAGTTTGATATTATTATTATTATTATTACTGATATTTTCCAAGCTTAACTTAGTCTGACACAAGGCAAAAGTATGGAATACTTAGTAAGGATTAAACTCATTACAGTAGTACTAGTTTGTGAAACTCGCTTGCTAATCATTACCCTATGATGAGATACTTTAGTTAGAGTATGGATGTGTGGGTGCATGAAGAAATCAATAGAGTTTAACTTGTATGGCATGATTACATTTTAAAAGACTTTCTGTTCTGAAATAACCGATGTAGAGTTTGTTTGTAATGAGTTTTCTTCAGAATAATGTAAGACACTACCAGGAATTTGAAGAAAGGGAATGTTTGATAAATACATCAAATAATTCTATGAAGAGACAAAATCTTAACCCACAATTGTATCTTCACTGAGAATATTTGGAACCTCCTGAAAAATTATTCTAACCATTTCTCTCTTCCAATTCCTAAAGTTATCACATCTATGACAGAAAAATTTACCAGTTCTTATAACTTACCTCTTTGACTGATGCTAAGGTAAAGAAAAGAAAAAAAAAAGAAAGAATCTTTATTTATCATTTTTCTGATGTATACCAGCACTTGTTCAATACTTTAGGTATATTTGGTCATAAAAGCCATCTTCTTCTGATCTACATCATAGTTGCCATGGTGATCAAGTCCTGAATGCACACCTCACATACATCAATGTCACACAGACTCTCTTTGGTCGAATTGCATTTGGAGAAGAGTTTTAGTTTACAAAAAAATTTTCTTTTGTTTTACTTGATTTTATTCAAATTATAAACTGACACATTCAGATGGATGTAATTGATTGGTGGTCATAAGCTTTAAATCTGTGTTAGCACAATAATTAAACAGTCAAGAAACTTTAGGGTTTATAGCAAATTCAACAAACTTACTCCTTTTTAGTAAATTGTTTGTAATTGTGAATATTATTTATTTTGACATTACAAAAATATACAGACATATCTTGAATGCTAGATTAATTTTAATTATAATTCATTAAAAAAGAAAAAACAGTCATGCTCACTCTTTGAAGTAAAATCAATTTCATTTTCAAGTTTTATGTGCCGTGTTAATGCTGTGAATTTTAGTGTATATTTTAATTTATTTGATTTATTTAGCTCCAAAGTATTTATTAATGATTTATGCAAAACACTCTTATCCGCTGTGACACATGAGTTGTTTTAAAATTTCATATTTTCAGCAAGAAAGATTTCTCATTAAAAGATGCATGTGAAAGAATATTTGAATACATTTTTAAAGCATTGAATTTGTTGATATTATTTTCAAATAATCCCAATCGTAAAGAGGGCAGCCAATATTTCAATTTTTGTTTTCACAACATATTTAATGACTATTGGTATTATAAATAATACCTTATTCTCTTGAAAAAAACATTTTTTGAAGACACTTCATAAATTATCAAAAAATTGGATGGTAAAATTCAAGGAAGAAGCATTTTCTAAAATCTGCTTTAAAATCATTTATTATTTTTATTGATACTGAATGACTGATGTTTTTTACAGGTGTTATAGCAGTTGTAGTTATAGTTTTTGATTGGTTTTAATCTAAATGTTTCTTCTAAATCAGAAGAATTAGGATTTGTGAGAACATGGATTTATCACACAACATAATTGAATGATCTAGTAAATTTTTTAACTTCTCATAGGACAATCCACTTTCTAATTTAAAGGAAGACTTTGAAAAGAATGAGTATTTGCAAAAAGCATATTAAACTAAACATTATTTTGAAAACAATTAACAAAAAACAGTGGTCAAATCAGTAATGATGTGCTCAGCAGACTCTTATCCCTATTGAGATTAGAAGAATTGTATGAAGAAAGTAATGAAACAAATGAATCAATTTAAATCTTAGCTCAACTAATTTTTGCAAAAATATTTAAGTTGTTAGATGTCAAGTTATAAAAACAACAAATAGAAATGCAGCTTCTTCTAGCAATATATTTCCATTCAACTGATGAATCTATTTTACTGTCTAATATATGCCTTATTGTGTTAAGTATCCTAGGAGAAGTTAGATTATCTTGGAGATGAGCATAATGACATTTTTTCAAAATATTATCAAGACAGTAAGGAATGTCAATGCATTGAACTGCAGGCTCTACTGCAGCTGATCAATCATTGTCAAAGTTTTGTGAAGGACTTCCACAACATTTTTATTTTTTGTCAACATCAATATTGAAATAAAACTCATGCTAATACTTTATGTTTCAGTTATATTCTTGAAACACGAACCACTTGAAATAAATGCTGGAGGTTTTCATTTCAGATTTGCAGTTTTCATTGATGATACTTGATGTAAACCTGGTGGAACATTTTGGTCAATATTTGAAAAGAAAATAAATAATATGCACTAAGAAAGCAAAAGGAACAACAGGGAAAAGCAACAACAACAACAACAACAATAACAACAACAACAACAACAATAAAAAAAGACAAATTACCAGAGGTAATTTTGCTCATTTTTCCTTTCTTTATTTTGCTACTTTATCAATTCATTTTTTTTCTCTTCTTTCATTTCATTTTTCTTCTTTCAATCACATTATTAATTTTTCACTTCTCTCTTTTCTAAGCTTTTATTTTCTTTATAATTCTTTATTTATTTTTATTTTATTCTTAAATTTTTTTTTTTTTCAGTTTATCTTTCTCTCATTCTTTTTCCTGCTTCTTTCACTCATTTCCTTTATTTATTTATTTATTCTTTCTTGATTTTGTTTTGTTCATTTTATATGCTATCTTGATCTATACACTTTAGTTTCCACCATCATTCATTCATTTATTTAATTTTTACAGAAAAGCTAAGATTCTGCCTGTGGTATGACTTTGCAAGCATTTCCTTACATAGGTTTCATCAGAAACCTGACAATGAAATATAATCAGGATTTGATTTCTTTTCCTAATTTCCAACCAATCAGATATCAATTGCTGATATTTGTTTCATGAAAACCATCATCTTCTTCACTAATTACAATCAGTAAATCTATCCTCTGCTTATTTTTTTATTATTTCTATTTCTCTGCATATTACTTCACATTAAACAAAAGAGAATAATTTGAATTTTATTTCTGTTCTTTGATAAGAAAAAAAAACCTAATAAAAGAAAATTAAGGAAATATCTGTCAGGTTCTAAAATATATAGTCATTCATAATTCGCTTCAACACTTTTCTCCTCTTCAAATGACAAAACACACATCTGTTTTCTTTTCTTTGAATAATCATTGATAAAAAAAAATAACTACTTAAAATGCAACCATTTTTTTTTCTTTGTTATTTTACTCTTTCTCTTTCTCTCTATCTCTTCATCAGTCTCTTTATCTCATACACACACACATACACAGACATATACTCAAACATGCAAAAAGAAAAACAGGGAGAAAGGTTATAATTATTTTTCATGTCATGTTTCAAAGATACAACCAAAGATTAATTAAACATTGAATACAATTAATGGGAATTTTATGATTAAAGTCTGCTTACATCAACTTACTACATTTACTACATTTGCGGTAAATAGTCAATCCTCATTGGGATTGATGTTTGCACATTGGATCAGATTAGAGTATGACAGCTTAAATGCTCATTCCTCGTGTCACTTTAAACTATAAAATGATTTTTACATGATTTTGATTAAGCTGAATAACTCATAAAATTTTGTATAATATTTGGGCTTATTCAAATTTAACCACTTTCATTTTCCCAGGCCCTTATGTTAGAAAAAAAGATTAATATGATAGGTTTTATTTCTTATGAAAATAATTATTTTTCTCTAACTTGACCAGAATGTAGATCTTTACTCAGTCAAATATGAGAGTTGAAAATATAACTGTCACTGAATTCTTTCTTGAAAACTAAACAGTTAGAAAAAAATGCTTGAAGCCAAATGTTGAAGTCAGAAAAACAAATACATTAAAATCCATACAATGTCCTTAAGACAACAACAACTGAACCAGGAGTTGCTACTAAAAACAATTAAAAATTTACTGAGCCAAGTCATTACATATAACAGCAAATCACCTGCAAGATATTTTGCAGCCAAAATGTCGACTAAGAATAGCTGAAATGGGGCAGAATTTTTTTTCTCTGTCAAGCTCTAATGAAACACTCATTTTATTTTGTGAAATATATTTCAATGTGTTTTAAAATGTTTGCAAAGGAAGGCTTTTGAATTTTTGTGAGTATATAAAGGTAAAGGTTTTTTTTTCCTTTGGGTTCTTTGTTTAATGGCATATAAACCTTCATGGGTTATTAAATACTAAAGCCATTTTTTTAGAAGAACAATAGTAATACTATTTAACGCATAGCTGGAAGATAAGATGGCTCAATACCTTTTTCAAGGGTATTAGTCCAAAATTGAACTCATTTACTTCAAGAATGCTGTCCAGCACTTTAAGCAATACACCACTGGGACTCCGCTACAGGTGAATTTATCAGTGTTAAGAACTGGAAGCTAATTAGAAAATATTAGATGCAAAATATTCAAGACAGAAAAAAATAATAAAAGAAAATCGAAATTAAGCTACCAGTTCTATCAATGCACTGCATTATAAAACTATATGTTCCAAAATCACTCAAGGAATGAACTGAGATAAATCCACACACACACACACACACACACACACACACACACACACACACACACACACACACACAAATGCACATACATACATAAACACACACACACATATATACATATATATATATATATATATATATATATATATATATATATATATATATATTTACTAATATCTAATATCTACCAGCATTCACAGTACCTGAAAAAAAATGAAAAAACCCCGCCAGGAACAAGAGATAAAAGTATCTTGAATCACAGCCGGGGGAAAAAGAAAAAAATTATAGGTCAAAAAGAAAGAAAAGGCCAACCTCGTCTGACCCCTTGAAAAAAATCAAGGGATACACAGTCCGTAGGTCAAATGAAAACTAAAAACCTTCTGCGAATCCTGCAATGCTACAATTACAAAAGTGCTCAACACAAGTGGAGCCAATTATAAAATTAACTTGGTTGGAGTTAGGCTTCCTGATGATCCGATAAGGTGAAACTTTAGTAGAAGATTTCCAACTTGCGATTTAAGTTAATTTTATATATATATATATATATATATATATATATATATATAAAGTAAAGTTGATGACCGTAGTCAAGGGTGACCCAAAAGCTCCTTTTCGATACCTACTACACCAAGGTGTAGGAGATTGCTTCACTTTGCCCTTGATCTGTACCTTATAGTGCTGAGTGTTAAGCAAGGAGGCATCAAGTACCACTTTTAGAGTCTTTGCTATGACTCGACCTGAGATTGAACCCCAGTCTCCAGGGCCATTGGCGAACACTCTAAGCATCATGCCAATGTCCGAGGTCTAAAGAGAGAAAGAAATATAAATCATGTATGTATGTGTATGATATTAATAGCAAATAAATAATATACCAGTTTAATAGTCTCTAAATAATGTGTAATCGGATAGTTTTCCTTTGTGAAATATTGAAAATTCAAATGTTCACAACTTCATGGTGTGTCTAATCAGAGTAAAACAAAGAGATTCCTGCTCAGTTGAATATGTGAACATTTTTGTCAGGTATTCTTCAGGCATATCAGAAGTGAATAGCTTTTGTATCAAAGTTGATATCTCAGTTGATTCTAAAATCTTAGTTTTCATAACATCCCATACTGTTTACTAGTGAAAATAAGAGTACAACCAAATAATGATATTTGGAGATTTTTCATAGACTTATCTGAGTCCCAGGACACATTACTGAAGCCAATTAATTTGGGCGTTAACCCTTAAAGTTTTCATTTGAATGAGATAGGTTTATTTATAAAGTTTTTATTTGCATCTGAGAGGAAAGATCTATGTATTATCAAAATGTGCTTACGACCTTATTTAAAGGTAATAAAATGCAGTAATCTGTTTGTAACTTCAGGCTAAGGATGAGACCATTTTTAGAGTATTTACAAAATTCTATTGGCTGTATCTGGACAGAAAGATTTCCTCTCAGAAGTCAAAATTTTCTCACCAAGTTAGCATTTCATCAATCATTATCTTTTCTTTCTTAATAGTTACACTAACTAAAACTCAAATCAATTAAGTGTTTTTTTTAATGTAAAGAAAAAAATCTGTTTTATTTAATCTGTTTTTGTATTAATTTTGTTTCTTTGTTGTTCTTTCAGAAAACTAAAATAAATTTCCAAGTTACCTTACGTAATTTTGGCCAGTCAATAATTTGCTTGATTATCAAATATACCAACTTCAGTCTCATACAAGGCTTGGTATTAGAAAAGTTAATTGAAGGTGTAAGCTGATACTAAAGTAGATTACAAAACTTGGAAGTTTTCCATAAAAACAATTTCTACCTAGAATTGATATTCTTTGTATTTAGATATGTAAATTGATGTTGATCCCCTTATAAAACCGTGCAACCTTTAGAAATGGATATGTTTTTTCTCTTCTGTATGAAAACTTGTATTAGATCTTTCAAATATGCTAATTACAAGATACATATATCACATATATAAAAAAAACTGAGTGTTTGGAAACTTCAGCACAGGACAATTTCTGTTGTAAAACAAAGGATTCAGTTTATACTTCTACCATCAGATCAAAAGTTTACTGGTTCCAGCAAACAGGTGTGCATAATCAAGTTAAAGGACATGTGTTATGATATTGGACCATTGATATATACTAAGAAGAGGAGTGTAATAAAATTCCTGAGATCAATGCATCTTTCACCCTAAAAGATGAGATAAACATAGATGAATGTAAGCTGGAAAGAAACAAGTATCAATTTGATTTCTTTTACTTTTAACTTTCATTTTCTTAATGTAATGAATTGAGCTTAAAAGTTTTGTTGGATATAATTGAATGTTTCGGTTTGGACTTTAGATAATGGAGAGTAAAAAAAGAAAAAGACTTTAATGTATAAAAGGATAGAAAAATAAACTACAAAAATCTTTTAAAAAAAAATTAAAGATTAAATGATTTTATTTTGTAATTCATCTATATCCATTTTATAACAATGTCTATAGCATAAGGGAAATAGAAACAAGGTATTATATTTACCAATCAGGAAAGAAGAAATAGAAATGGTATTCAAATTTCTAAATAAGATAAAATAACATATCAAAGCTCTTAAAAAAGGCATGAATCTAATTCACCTTTGATTTTTGCTTCTCCAGCCATCTTGATTGTTATGTTGACATACAACAATATTGAATTCTTTGCAGGTTGTTGATGTTATTTTGGAATGGGTATGAATACAATTCACCTTTTATTCTATCCCCAAGCCAGTCACCTTATGAATGACTGACAATGAGCAGTAGTCTCTTCAATAATTATGTTACTAGTTTCGAAAAAAGGCCTCTATATCCAATGTCAGCTTTGGCTGATGAAGAGCAATGATCACAGCCATATATCTTAATAACACAAATATGTTAAGACTAAAGTAAATAAAATCATTTATATAACTGTATATAGATTTTAGTTTCTGAAGATTTGTGACAGGAAAGAATTTAACAACTGTCGCTTCCTGATTTACATTAGATTTTAGTATACTTGTTTATAAGATATTTGATTGTTATTCTTGTTAATTTGTTCATAAATATAATCCATGTTCGACAAATAAGTAAAATAACTTATAAAATCGTATGTAAAGTTTTAAGTATTTCTTGAATTGTTTTTTTCAAAACATATGAATATTAAAATGAGTTTAAACAATCACTAAGTTTAATTTCTACTTAGAAACATTTTGATATCATCTGACATAGTAAAAGTAAGGCTTGCGACTGTAATTGAGGTTGACCAGAAGGCTCCCTTTTCAATAGCTACTACACTGAAGTATAGGGGACGGTGCTACTCCTTTCCCTGGATTGCTCCACCTTACCCTTGATACGTATCTTATATTGCTAAGTGTTAAGCGAGGCGGTATCAAGTACCATTTTTAAAGTCTTTGGTATGACGCGACCTGGGATTGAAACCAGGTCTCCTGGACCATTGGCAAACACTCTACCCACTCAGCCTACAAATGCAAATGCATTTGCCTGATCCTATGAAGACCCTTCTGCTCTCTTTCTTCTTCAAAAGTGCTTAATTCCTCATTGTATATCAATACACTTTTACACTATAGTAAAACAAGAACAATGCACAAACAGATATTTACGTTCATGTGCACACACACACACAGATTGGCAGACACTTACCTGCTTCTATGCTGTATACAAACATCTCATATGGCAACACTCTAAACTTGCATTACCACCCAGGCATACAAAAAGCCATACTAATAGAAATTGTATGGTCCAACAAACATTCTCCAAATCACATGGCTTAGCTGAAACCAATACAAAATCTGTTCTCTTAGATAACATTAATTATCTACTTCGTCAGTTATTGAAAACAATCCAAGTATAAATTCCACATAAGTTTTCATTCAAGATTGTTATTCCTTGAATTATTGATCTGTTATCCTCATTTTTGTTGTTTCAATCCTGTTTTCATCAGATTACACAAACTGAAACACTTTGAACAAAACTATAAAAACGAGAATGCTAGTTTGAATAATTTATGAAATGATTACCCTTGTCACTGACTGCCTGGGCACATTCCTTCAAATTAATTTGAAATGAAAAATACCTCATTATGATCATACCTATTCAGGAAAAAAGATATATACATATATATATATATATATATATATAAATTAGTCCCACTAAATATGCTTGTCGATATTTACTAAACTTATCACGAGCTTAAGAGTGAGATACAAGTCCATAATAGTTGTGAATTCAGTGAGGATGTAAATCATTTGTAATGACTTGCAAGATTAACTTGATCATCACCTGAGTGCTTGTATCTTGGTTTTTAATGATATATTTGTAATTTTTATTCATGTAAATCAAAATGTCATTATAAATATGTATACATGAATTTATGCAGTGAAGAAATGAAAAGAAAATATTTGGGCCAAAATTTGAAAATATATATGGGGGATAAATTTCATGTACATTAAGTTTTTACTTTTCTCAACCAAGTTGGAGATAAGGTCATGTTTCTTAGATGATTGTGCAACAAACCTATGAATTTTTTTGCCATATGATAACAACAGACTTGTATTTTTAAATTCATAAAAAAATACTGTTATTACATGTTGTCAATAACAAAGAAGAATCTCTGACTTAACAACATGTTTCTTCATCAACTATCATTTGACAAAAACTTTTCAAAAAATAATGAAAGCCATTATAAAACCATCTAAATATGCAAATTATAAAAAGTTTACAATTTTCTCTTGTTTTCTTAAGATTATTTCACAATAAATATCTTTGCTATTTATCATGTAATAGTTTCTTTATGTTTACTTCTGTCTTTAACTTTTTCATATCCTTTTCAAATATTGCATCAAGAAACTTACAAGAGATAAAATCTAAAGTTGAGAAGTTCACTTGTTTTGATCGCAAAGTCATACAAATATAAACAATGCAACATATTATTTTCCACTTACGGTTTAGTGAAATACTCAGGAAACCTTTGTAAACACAGATGTAATTTTTAATCAGATAATAAGTAAGTTGGTGACCCGAAGGCTCCCTTTTCAATAGCTACTACACCTAGATGTAGGGGAGAGCACAACTCCTTTCCGTAGATTGCTCCACTTTACCCTTGATACGTACCTTATATTGCTGAGTGTTAAGCAAGGAAGAATTAAGTACCATCTTTAAAGTCTTTGGTTTGACGCAACCTGGGATTGAACCCAGGTCTCCTTGACCATTGGCGAACACTCTACTCCCAAGACCAATGAGCCAGTTACCAATCATATAATAGCTGAATATTTTTTTCTACTTTTCATTGAAAGATGATATCAGACTCATAATTTCATGCAATCATCTAATTATTAAGAGGAAAACAAGTCTTTTTCAAGTTTTCTTAGAGAGAAGTGACATCAAATTTAATTGTTACATGGGACAATCATTTAGTTGATGAAAGCATTTGGTGATCTTAAATTCAATCTTTGGATCAGGCAATAAAGATCATTCATATTGGATCAGTAGGGCAAGAGAGTGGCTCTACATGGTCAAATAAGCATAGAAATCTGATTCAAGATTTTCCATTGAATGGATAGTGAAATAAGAATAATGCTACATCTAAACGCCAGTGAATATTAAATTAAAAGAAATATTGTGAATATAACAACCAAAATAAAGATTAGTCTGATGAGATTTATATATAATAATAACAAAATATATTTTTTTATTTTGGATTCAATCAAAAATAAAGATTCTTAGTTTACTGGATGGCCAAAAAATAAAGATTCTTGGTTTACTGGATGGCCAAACAGTTACATTGTAGATCATGGATACAACAAAATGAGTCCAAATCCTGGACAAGGCTGTTTGTATTTCACATTTGCCTGAATGCCCTTAAGAAAGGTATGAATCCAGCTATTCTTCCTCCAGCTATATGCAGACTGGGCTCTTTAACCTTGTTATAGCAACCAATCTAGGAGAAAGAAAATGCTGAATTCAAACAAGAATGTGACTGGAGGCCACACTTGGAAATCAATCCCCAAGAAACTTCAGACATGAATAAACATCTGGAGACAGCTTAGCCTACTTCAGGTGGGTGCCATTTAGGACAAGAGAGAATTGGAAAAGACATTAAATCTCATTATTTTCTAAGTAAAAATTGTTGTGATCATCAACTGAATTATCACAAACAAGAAACAAGAATGAGAATAAGATTTTATCATGTTAATTTCAATCCTGTAAATAATTTTAATTCAATAGTAATTACACTAACAATCAATACATCTCAATATCCATCTTTTAATAAAACCTATTCATATATATATATATATATATATATATATATATATATATATATATATATATATATTTATGATGTCACATAATGTCTCATATTGATTTGCTATAAACACACATTTTATTAGCAACAAAAAACAACAATTAGTTTTCAGACAAAAACTATTCTATTATTTATTTAGTGCCAACAAAATAGCTTTTATAATGTTGTAAATACAGGAATTGTTCATAGTCTGTCTGCTGTTTTTAAATCTAATTCACAATGGAAAAAAGAGCGATTACTCAACACGAATGATAAAGTATTTGTAATTTTGATTGAATGAAAAATACCACCTTACACAAACATTCATTTCGTTCAAAGACAATTGAATCCAAATGCTCTATGTCACCTCTGTCAAGTTGCAACAGATTTCTTTTAAGCTTTATTTTTTACTTGGAAATTTTTTTAAATGTTTTTTTCTCTTCATTTGTTTTTGTTGTGCAATCCAGGAAGCTGATGTTGAACATGTCAGATATGAGCTGCTCTGATTTGTCAAAGAGAAACAACAGGTTTAGCAGCAGGAGTTGCTATACTTAGATCACATCTCATTTGCTATTGCCACTTGTAGATCATTGCAACTGCTGCTGCTGCTGCTGCTGCTGCTGCTGCTGACTTTTGTTTGGGCACAAAGGGACTGCAGCTCAAAACTACAAGGATTCAAATCAGCAACAAATTGCTATAATACACAAATCATTATGTGGCAGTACTCTAGTAAGTTGGATTTAAAAAGCAACTTTCAATCCATGAAAAATAAAGAGTCTATTAATAAGAGGATAAATAAAAGACATTAAAATAAAACCAAAATTCATTTAAATGATGGTTTCAAACTGGGTGGATGGGAGGAAGAATAGCAAATAAAATGAAAAAGAGAAAAGAGAAAATTAGAAGCAAAGTGAGGGAGGGGGAAGAGGAGGAGGAATGAAACACAAAGATAAAAAGAGAAAAAGAATAGAAAAAAGAAAGAGAAAGAGGAACAAGGGGTGAACTGAAAAAGAAATGAAGAATAAAAGGAAATAATAGGAAACAAGATAGAAGAAAAGAAAGAGAAAAGAACAAAAGAATGGAGTGAATGGGAGAAAATAAAAGGAGAAGAAAGATTAAGGAATGAGAGAGAGAAGAGGTTAAAAGAGAAAAATTGAAAGGAAAGGGCCATCAGAAAGAAAAGTAAGAAGATACAAGTTAGGAAACAAAAGAAATGAAAAAAAAATGAAATGAAAAGGAGAAGAAAAAGAAGTAACCTAATCAGACAAAAGTTAAAAATCAACTAAAAAAGTCTAAGTTTACATTTTCTTCTTTCTTAATTGTTTTATAACCAGTAAAAAGAAATAAAATCTAAAAGGAAAGACAAATCAAAGTAAGAAAAAAGGATAAATGAAAATAAATAAAAGCAACTAAAAGATAATTCCAGTTAAAAATGATAATCTTTTCCTAATTCTGCACACCATTTAACATTTTAAAATACCAAATTGCATCTTTGCAAATTCAAGATTTAGAGTTTTCATCAGATAAACCAATCTAGGTCATTTTTTCCCAAGGACATTTCACTTTATCTGGATCAAAAATTATTTACTATTTTTTCATTTAAATATATTCTTTTAATTTAAACTCTTAGCAATTTAAGGAAAAATAATTATTTTCTGGGCATTTAAAAAATTAATAACATTCTATTCAATTTTCCATTGAACATTTTTAAATTTTTTTTTCTCCTTTTCTTATTTCTTTTTTCATATTTCTCTACTGTTTGTCTTGAGTGATAGCATAATGGTTAAGGCTGAGAGATCTTAATTCTTGAACATGTTCAATGTTGGCTGTTTATTGAAATATTCCTTAAAGAATATCTCAAACCTCAAAACAAATGGAAGTGAACCACTCTGATGTACTGTAACCAAAAAAAAAAAAAAAAAAAAAAAACAAAGTTGTTGAAGATGTTACTAAATTATCTATTGTATAACATTCACAGGTTGATGATAAATGCTTTATATTTGCTATACAATCTTAGGATCAGCTGAATCTTTTTAGTTTTTAATAAAACTTTCTATATTTTTCCTTAATTCTTCTTTTTCCATTAATTTCTTCCATCATTCCACCCATATTTCTCCTGAATATTTTCTCAGTCTTTTAATTTTTCTCTTTTCTTCCATTTTTCATTTCTTATTTTTCATTTTATTTTTATTCTTTTTTCTTACCCTCAGAACCTGGAATACATTTCCTCATCTTTCTATTTTACTCACATCTTTTAATCATGAACTTATTTTTCATAATTTTTTAATTCTTTCCCTTATTTTCCCAATATATTTTACTATGATGGATTAAAACAACAAAAGGAAGAGATTAAACCGGTGAACAGTTTCCTCAAACTTAAAAGAAAACCTATTGTTAACCATGGATAAGTGTAAATAATAATAATAATAATAATTATTATTATGATTATTATTATTATTCCTTGAGAGTTTTTTACATCTGCGTTAGCTGATGGTCTTTCACTTGAGTTTAAGTGACAGCAAATCTCAAGTCTCCAGGACTCTTCTTAGTATTCTGGCTGATTTCAATAATGTAGTAGTTTGGATGCTCTCCACTTGTCCTCTTATTTCCAACTCCTCCAGTCCCTTTATTATTCCTTTGGTGACTGTACCAAAAGCACCAATTACAATTGGTATAAACGTCACTTTCATGTTCCACAGTTTTTTTCAATTCCCTAGCAAGGTCCAGGTATTTATCCTTCTTTTCACTTTTTTCAATTTTATTCAATGGGGACAGCAAAGTCCACAATTTTGCAAGTTCTCTTTTTTTTGTTGATTATTATAAGGCCTGGTTGTCTGGCTGAGATTAGGTGATCTGTTTGGATGTCAAAATCCCAAAGGAATTAGTGTGTGTCACTCTTTGGTACTAATGTTGGGTTGTGCATAAACCAATTGGTTGTATGGTCAAATCTAAATTTGTTGCACAATTCCAAGTGGATCACTTTGTCCACCCAGTTGTGTCTAGTCTTATACTCTTTCTGTGCTGCATTCACTTATTATATGATTGATGGTTTCATCTCTATCACCACATAACCTACATCTCTGTTTTATTGCATCATCTATTCTTGGTTTGATTTGATTGGACCTTATAGTATTGTTTTGTGCTACGATGAGGAGGGATTCAGTTTCTTCTTGAGGTTTCTTTTTCTTAGCCACGTCCACGTTTTTTGTGTGAGATGTCACTTGTTAGTGATTTAAAACGTCCATAGAGTTGGTTTTCTTCCCACTTTCGTTTTCTGGTTATTGTTGTTCTGCTGATCCTCATGTCATTAGCATTTTCCTTGTGACTGTAATCAATCTTCCTCCACGTTTTTGTATGTGGTCTTCGAGTCGTTGTATCTATGTGTCTATGCTGTCTTTAATGCTGGTAAGCCCTCTTCTTCCTTCTCTTCTTGACCCATATAGTCTGTGAACCTCATCTCTTGGATGAAATTTTTGTTCTCTAGTCCATTTGTTAAAGTTCTTCTCTAGTCCACTTGAAGAATGGCCCCGAGTATCTTACGATGGGGACAGACCAGGTATTTATTCCTTTGACAAGGTTCCTGCAATAGAGTTTTGTCTCGAGTAATTTTCTGGCTCTTCTGAGATACTCTTTTTTAAATTTTTTCTTTCATCTCCTGTTGTTTGATGCTGTCAGCTTCCAATATCCCCAAGTATTTGTAGGTTTCTTTTTCTCCGAGCGTTCTGAGGACTACTTGATTTAGTAGTTTGATTCCTTTGATTTTGTGTCATTTGCCACTTTTCATTACTAACAAAGTGCATTTTTCTTTGCCAAATTCCATTACTATATCTTGACTATATTCTCACAGTTTGTATTAGGGTTTCCAGTTCTTTTTCGTTTTTGGCAAAAAGTTTCGTGTCATCCATATACATCAAGTAGTTGATCTTTTCTTGCGATTTACTGAGTTAATATCCAGCTATGCATTTCCTAAAGATGTGGTTAAGTGGCATCATGACTATCATAAATAGTTATGGTGATAGTACATCCTCCTGGAGTATACCTCTTTGGATCTTTACCTCTGCTAAGCATTGTCTAACTGTTGTCAATTCCACTCTTCAGGTTTGCATGGTGTTCTCGATAAACTGCACAATTTAGTCGGGTATTTTAGACAGTGTAGTATCCAGCTTTGGGAGACCACATTGTAAGCCTTTTTGTTGTCGATCTAGGCCATAGGTAGATTTCAACTGAGCATCTGCCGATCATGACACCCAAACCTGTTGTCTGGGCCCTGTGTTGATTTAGGTTTTGATTTGTCATTTTTCATGGGTTGTATATTGTGGCTATACCAGACCCAGGGGTTGTTTATTATCTGCCCACCTGACACAGATGTGCCCAAGAACAGTCATGGTGACAGTTCATGAACAGCGGGTCATAAAAAAAACCCAATTAAATGGAAAAATTCCTTAGTTTTAACTTAGTTAAAATCTAATAACTTGCAATTTTTATACCTTACCTCTCAAAATAAGTACCAGAGCAAGTTTTAGGTGTTCCTGTATAACCTTTTTTGTTTTATATTTACTGCCCTATTTTGAGATGTTTTCCCACTAAGGCAGGTCCTATCATCATAAAGAGTAGGCTCTTAATGTCATTCCAGTTTCATTGAGAACGATAATTGTACTTAACGCTTTCAGACTATATCTGGTACCTATATTTTCATTGATCAAGAGGAGTCACACATAAGCCTTATTATTATTATTATTATTATTATTATTATTATTATTATTATTATTAAATGAAGAGAGGAAAAGCAGTGACTATATTGTAGAATTTGTGGTGATTGTAATAGACTTGTTTTTTACTACAAAATCTTTATCTGGTGGTCATTGTAGAGTATCAGGTGATTGTAAATTTTCTCAATGTTCTTCCTCATTTCGGTTATACTGTTTAAATAATTTCAATTCTTTCAGTTTTTCTAAAAGATTGTTGAACCATTAGAGTTATTCCAGTTATAAGATACAATTGTTACTTTCATATTCCATGATTGTTTTGGGCCCAGTCAGCTGGGGATGCAGAAAACACTGACTGTATCTTTGCAGAGGGGTAAGACCCGACTCTCAATGCATGCCCTAGATATTACACTAAACAATCTGATGTTGAGGCTCCAGTAATGCTGGAGCTTTAGAGAATGTGGAATATTTCTTCACTGCCATCACTCCCAGGTCCACTCTGGCCGAGAGTGGTAGCACCTGAAAGGGTACTATCTATGGGTCAAATAGAACTGTTTGACATTTAAACAGAGAGCAAAAAAATAATTTATGATAAACTCAATTGCTTGAAATAGAACTGTTTTTCCATTTCACAGTGTGTAAACAAATGACTGATGTTTAATTGAGTTGTCAGTGATACATAGCAACACTTGGACCCATTTAACTTTGTTGACTTATGTTAAATTGAATAGTTTGAAATAGAACTGTTTGATCATTTAACTGAGTTTAAACCAATGACTGATGCTTAATTGAATTGTTAGAGATACATAGTAATACATAGAACCATTTAACTGTGTGCAAACAAATGAGCTTAGGCTTGTTTAAAAACATTATTAACAAAATGTGTCTTCATATCATATATATTGAATACATATGTGTAAAGAAGATTTGGCATTGAACAACCAACAAGGGCTGATATGCCATAAAACCTAATCAAACCAAATCATATATATCCAATACGTATGTGTAAAGAGGATTTCGCATTGAATAACCAACAATGATTGATATGCCATACAACCTAATCAAACCAAATCATATATATTTAATATATATCTATAAACAGAATTCGGCATTGAATAACCTACAATGGTTGATATGCCATAAAACCAAACCAAACCACAACTGTTTAGTTCTCTGTCAATTATAATATCTATCCAACTTTATACTTTCTTTTAATTTATTCTTATTACAGTCTACTTCTTCATGATCATTATTATTTTAAATCTTAGCCTGGAAATGATAAAAAGCTTCAAAATTTCAAGTAACATTGAAAATTTTCCAAAACTATTGCACAAAATGATGATAATAACTGGAATAAAAATAGCAAAATATGTTAACAATTTTCATGAACAGATTACTACTTTCAACCTTTTCTTAGTCTTCTGATAACTATTTCAGCCTTTTCTTAATCTTCTGATAACTATTTCAGCCTTTTCTTAGTCTTATGATAACTATTTCAACCTTTTCTTAGTCTTATGATAACTATTTCAACCTTTTCTTAGTCTTATGATAACTATTTCAGCCTTTTCTTAGTCTTCTGATAGGTAGGATTTCATGAGTTTCATGACATCAGATTGTATATTCACTTAAAATTATTCAACGTGAATATTCCATCAATGGAATTTTCTTAAGTGAACAAAACTAAAATCGATGATTTGCTTGAAATCATAATTCAAGATTGTTTTTAAAGAAGTACAATTTATAAATTTTTTAAAAGCCTTCAAACTATTTTAATTCCCTTAATTCAGTTATAAGAGAAAAGGTTTCTGCGAATTCTTTTCAAGATCATAAATCTCGGCTATTTTTAGAATTTCTCTTTAAAATATCAGTTTCTTCAAATTATGATTTTTTGCTTTTAAGTTTGATGTTTTCAACATTTTTATAGAAACAGGAACATATACATAACTGATTTTTTTGTTTTTAAACAATTTTGTTTTCACTATACAGTAAGAATCTAATATTGTTCCATTCATTATTAATAAACTTTTTAGACAAATTCTATTCTTGCATATATTCAAGCTGTGTCAAAAAATAGCTGAAATCATGGAACATATAAATTCGGGCACAATACTATAAATAAACCATTATAAATATTGTGGTCAGTAAAACTTGAAAGTCGAGATTTTTCTTTAAAAAAGCTAGATACAGGTCACTCAAATGCAACAATTTTTTATAAGCTGCAGTGAATGTGGTTCTCATAATTTCAGCCAGATTAGATTTGCTATAACCATTTGAAATTGTTTAAAAGTGAATGTTGTTAAAAGAGGTTCTTAGATAAAGGGATTTCCTTTTTAATTTTGATGGATAACAGATCTCAGGCATAAAAAGAATTGCATTATTTTCAAAAGTATAACATTCATCTGTTTCTTTTTTTTATTCATTGTCTTTTGTAGGATAATGAGATTAGCAGCTGAAAAGCTACTCAAAATTGTGCCATCATTCTAAAATGTTTATATCAAGTATCTTGGTTGGATAGAGTGACAGATCATAGCTTTTTTTAACAGTTGCCAAATATTGCATCTTCAAATGCAGACCAGCTTCAAAAAGTATATCTAAAAATGAAAGAAAGAGTTCCTTGTTTTGTAAACAGAGAGAGTATCATTTCCTTACATGTTTCAAAAATGCTGTTACTGAAGTTGAATCGGCTAAATATAGATGTCTTTTCACCTGTCCTCTTCTTTAGGAATCATCATTTTATCAACCATGTTGACTCCCACTAAGCAAGAATAGAATGACTTTAGCCAGAAAAAAAACATAAATTGATGTATTTGTTATTTAAATGAAGAGTACTTTAAGAAGAGAATTGATGATATGCTGCTGAGATTATGTCAATATTCAGGGGCTAAAAAGGCAGATTTTGACTGAGTTCATAATAATTTTTCTCTGAAAAATATTTAATTAATTTTACCTCACTGAACAACATGATACAATGTCCTGAGTATAATTCTTAATCATGACACAAATATTAGTGTATTAGTTACTGATTATCTTTTGTTATTGAAATATCCATTTGATTGCTTAACTGTATCCTCATATGAAAGGAGACAAAAGACTTATTTAGTCGGATTTACTTTTTAATACATTAGTGTACATTATTCAAGAAACCTAAAGTTGGTTCATCTCAGAAATCATTAAAACTAAATAAGGAATCATTTTTGTTATCAACCAAAGTTCAGAACAAGATTTGACAACTAAATGTTTAAAAAGAAAAACATTAAATATAAGATAGAAAGAAAAACAACTCATCTATAAAACAATTGATTTTGCTTTCAGAAGAATTTTGTTTATATTGCTTTGCTTTGTCTTACTTTGATGAAACCAAAGTAAGCTAGGAATGTATTTCAAGTTCTTGAACTCTTTGTGTGAATACATGACAGAACAATTCTCACAGAATTTTATTTTCCTTCAAAACTGACCAAAAGTAAAATAAATATCTCTTTATCTAGAAATTGTATTTGAATAGTTAAAGCTTTCATGAATGTCTTTCAAAGCCAATAATTTCATTACTGGAACAAAATAGAATTTATTAATTACATAGTATTGTTCTTCTCATTTTATTTTGATTTTGTATTATATATTTTTCACTTAGTTTCATCTCAATAACAGGACATATTAAATATAAAATTAAATTTATATTAATGAAATTTGGTAGCGCTTAAAAATGATTGTATATGTATCCTTTCTCTTGGAAAATATATTAAGTTCTTGAGCTGAAACTGTTAAAAAAGATGGAGGAAAATTTTGAAAAATATATAAAATAATTATATATATATATATATATATATATATTTATTTATATATATATATATATATATATATATATATATATATATATATATATATATATATATATATATATATATTTGTGTGTGTGTGCATGTATATATATATATATATATATATATGTATATGCAATATACTTATATATTTTATATAAATTTATGTGTGTGTGTATTTATGTGTTTATAGAAACATGTATACATGTGTAAAGAAATATATTTTGATATATGTTTTAGTCAATAAAGAAGAGATATTTTCTTTTAATTACATTCAAATGAAGAAAAATGCTAAGGAAGTAATTTTTGATTGCTTTATGAATCCTCTTTAAACAGAACTAATTCATTTATCAAAAATTGTTTGTGAATAAATCATGAATAATTAAAATGAATCTTTCTTATTATCCACTGTCTAATGATTACAATAGATTGATAAAAATAGATCTATTCATCAAAATCAATGTTGTATCTGAAAATTGTACTTGATTTTAAAGTAGAAGCAACAATAAATTTTTGGATACTCATTCACAATAGTTTTGTACTATCTATTGTTGATTACTAGTTCTATTGTCCTAGGAGATAATTGATATCCGATACTGGTTCCTTCATACTATCTCTGAGGTAAGGGTGGTTTCTTGGCAGCCTTAATCTCCTCTTTAAGTTAAGTAAAAACATATAGTATTACACAAAATGCCACTAGTAAAGAATATTCAATGAGATGACTGCTGTGCAGTACATAAATTGAAATAAATGACAATTTGGGTATGATTGATGATTGACCTTTTTAGTTACTATTAACTGTTTAGTTATTATAATGAAAGATCAAATAAAAGAAAAAAAAAAGGAAGAATTCCCTTGAAATTTAAAAATCTAACATGTAAAATTTTGGCATAACTGGATAAGTGCTTTATGCAAATTAAAGATTACTGGGAAGAAACTATGTTGCATGAAGTTGGTTAAATGTCTTTGAGCATATATTCATTCTTTTATTAAGAAATTCCACAGAAAGCAGCTAAATTTAATTAATTGGAAAAATCAATTTTTGGTTAGTTTGTAGCTCAGAGACTAACACAATTAGTCTAAATATTACAGCGTATTTTCATAATTGATTTATAATTTGCATTCTGTTGAGAAATATTTCAGTGGTAATTTTAAAATATGTTATTAACTGAAAAAGTTGAAATTTCACCTTCTATGTTTTCTCTGAACTTGCTAAAATGAAATGACGTAGAGTCATATTCCATTTATAGAATTTGTATTATAATTGATTGAAAATTAATTTGCGGAAGAATTCTATAATAAGTATTTAGTAATTATCTCTCTTGAGAAATTATGATGATTAGGGTGAGTACAAGCATACATTTTTTACTAATTACAGTAAGAAACATAAAAATTTAGGTCATAATAAAAAAAGAAGCATTAATCAAATATGCATTTAAAGTTGTATTAATTGGTCATTAGTAAAGTCCCAAACTGAAAAAAATATTTTGAAAAGTGAAACAAAAATGAATATATTTTACTTTGGATAAAAATGTTGTAATATTAATATTTACTAACTTTTGGTTAGTCTGGTACGTAGCTATTGAATTGATAAAAAAATTATTGTCGAGAGATTATGTGGGACCAAAACTCCAAATGAAGAGTGTTTCATAGTTGTAAAAATCAGCATTAAACATTTTAGCTTTATATCAGTGCTTGACAGGAGCCTCAAACACAAGAAGAAAAAATACAAATACTTTATTTACAGGGTATATTCAACATGTGTAAATATTATAACAGGTTGCTATAGAATAAATGACAAATTGAATAAACAAAGAATTTTGTTTTAATTGAAAGATTTTTTTATTTTATAAAAAAAAGGACAAGAGAAAACTGAAAAAAAAATCTTATTTAAATTTCTGATATTTGGAATTATTTGTTTTTTGTATTCTATTTCTCTTTTTTTGCTAAAATTGACTCACTCAAGGATGATGAGATATTTTTTTTCTAATTTTCTGAATGAGTATCTTAATCTTTGTTGTTTTGTTTTGAGATATGATCCATTCTGCAGTTTGAAAAAATAAGCTTTAGCTAATCTGAATGAAACAAACAAGTCTATAACCAAGATTCCCTGTACTATTTGCAAAGGATACTTTATGATACTTGTCTGCTGTTTTCATGTAAACCTACAAGATACAACTTCAATTGGCTGTTAATGGTCCATGTCTCCTTACTGTTCAGCTAAAGTTACAATGATTGAAATAATTAAAATGAACGTATGGAAACATAAACTGAAAAACTGTTGATGAATTAGAACTTTTGAAATAGGCACAATAAGCAAAGACAAAGAGATGATTTGGTTTTATTAGTTTTGATTTTATGGCATATCAACCTTTGTTGGTTACTTAATGCTAAATCCTGTTTTTACATATATATATCAAATATACGATTTGTAAAAACATTTTTTTGATATACACAGTTATGTTATTAAACAATTCTATTTCTATCAGTTCAATTTAGCATAAGTCAAAGTTAAATGGTTCCATACTAACAATTCAATTAACATCAGTCATTTTGTTTACACACTGTTAAATGACCAAACAGTTCTTTATCTTACAAATCAATTTAGCATAAGTCATTTGTTTTCACAATTTAAATGTAAAACAGTTCTATTTGACCCATAGATTAGACCCTATCACGTGCTACCACTCTGGGTCAAAGTGGACCTGGTAGTGATAGCAACAGAGGTACTCTGCATTCTTCAAAGTTCCAGCATTACAGGAACCTCACCATTACATTGTTCAATGTCACATCCAGGACACTCATGGGGGTCTTATCCCTCTGTAGAGATGCAATTGGTGTATTCTATTGTGCCAGACAACTGAGCTGGCAAAGAGGTGAAGAAACATTTGTATCCAGCTGTTAAAATGTGTACTGTACAGTTGTACACATTCGCAAGAACATTCAGTGTATGTGTATATATATATATATATATATATATATATATATACACAATAATTCACTATTAATTATTAAAACACAGACACACACACAACTTACACATACACACATGTGTGTATGCATGTGTATATATATATATATATATACATATATATATACATGTATATATGTATGTATGCATGCATGAATGTATGTATGTATGTATGTATGTATTGAATATTTGACTCCTTATGTTGATTGTTCCAGTACAATAATCAGAGGCCAAAAAAATGATAATACACGCATACATATTTATTCAATAATACAGGAAAAAGTCATGAATTAATGACACTTTAAAGGAAAATATATTTGATAAAAACGTCGTCTTATTGCAAAAGATTTATCCGAAATGCCAGAAAGAAATTCACAGGAAGCTATTTTGTTCAATGCATTTGATTGAAAGGGATTATCATACAATTCATTTCTTTCGGTTTTTCTTGGGTCTACATTCACAAAACTTAGTTAAGTACGACCCATAGTTACACAGAAATATGTACATAAAAATGTGTTGCAACAATTTGAGTAAAAAAAAATGAATCCAACGAGCAGCAATGATCTCCACCAATTCTCGTATTGCACTGACCTGCTTCCTCAAAGCAACCAGCTTTTATCAAGTCAGAGACCACCTCATTTGCATACGAGCAGTGATAATTTGCATGACTTTGCGAGATCAGATGGTTATAAAAAGTCATGGGTGTCATCTTGAACTTCTTTATTTCCCGGCCTAACTCTGAACGATGCACATGTAAGGTCGCTTAAAAGGTAAGCCCCCTCTCCATTTTCACAATTTTCGCTACAAAATTCTTTTAATAGGGAAGACCAGCCTGACTTAAATATCAGCATGAAAAATTATCATTGGAATAAGAGAAAATATGCCAAACTGGTAATAGTTATTTTCTAAAATTAAAAGAGTCTGTCATAAATTGATGAATATTGGGCACCTAATGGAGATAGATTTCACGAAAGAAATAATGGTTTACATGATTATCTTGCTTTCATAACCCACTGTATCACCTGGATGAAATGCTTGGAGAAAAAGCTAAATAGGAACTACTCAAGAATGCTGTGTTCTGTTTTGAATATATCCAAGAAGCAGCACCATATAAAATAGCAGCAGAACATTCACTAACCTCCCATCTCACAAACCATCCAGGTAAGATGAACAAGACAAGCTGGGCACCGCTGAAGAAGTAAGAACAAACTCATGAGTGACATTCTCTCAAGAACTACAACATGTGGACACACTGCTGTTTGCTGACTAGTAAATCTTACATTCAACAGCTCTGTGTAGACAGTGGAAACTAAAGTATTTAACAAGAGTGATGAAAGAGAGCATCAAGGGAATCTATGCTGTCAGCATGCCTTGATGACATTGATGATGTTGATGATAATGAAGTTACCCTTATATAACACATAGTTAAGTTGGGGTAAATGAGTGAAAAAAGATTGTGTTAAATCAGTCCATTAAAATGCTGTCTTTTTAGATGGGCTTGAATTCTTATTACTAGTTCTGGTAAAAAAAGCAAAACCTACATCAACAACCAAACTTATTTACATCAATTTGGATACTGTGTTCAATTTCTGAAACAGTCGATTAATCTTAACTGAAATTTTGTAAATCAACTTTAAAAGCAATAATGTGTTTATATGATTACACAAATTCTATACTTCAAAGAAGAGATACCTTTTTAGATACATAGATTGAAAAAATCATGCAACCCTGTCAAAAATAAATTTTATTGAATAAAAAAATCTCATTTGGATATCATAAATCTTCATCAAGACAGAACTGCTAACTTTAAATGTGTTACTAACAAAGCCAATAAATTTCTGTTGGTTAATTGGTGTTGTCTTGGGATAACCTGAACATTTTGGAAAAGTGAAATTGTTGGATTGTTATCTTGCTATAAGGCATGAATAACTTCCAAGCTGAAATAAATAACCATTGTCATTACATTTATAGAAAAATGAATCTAATTCCCATAAATAAATCCAAATAAAGCAAGCCATTTAATGTGATGTCTCTTCCAAGAAAAAGTGATATCTTGCAGTTACTGGATTTGCCTATTTGGAACATTGCCTTTTCTGGATTTAATGCTGAACTAAATTGTGTGATCTTTATTTACCAGCTACTTCACACCAATCATTTGTAAGTTAATTTGAATGAAACCCTTTTCACAAGTTTATTCTATGTTTATTCTATCATTCAATATTTCACACTTTCCAACTGAAACAAATACAAAACATCTTCAACAAACAGCAAATATTCCCAAATTATATGAACCTGATAAATTGAATGAATTTATGTCACTCTGTCTTTGGTGAGGGATTTTGTTTCACCCTTGATAAAGTTTGAAAAATTGAAAGATTATTTTTAATTTTACCTTTGATTTTAAAAGTATTTCATAAAGGATCTGTTGATAATATATATAATCAAACAAGATCAGTATATGTAATCAAGTCAAAACATTTTATGTACATATCAAAATTATTTGGCTTTTGCTATGAGACTCATCTATAAGAAAACCAATAAGGCATGATCCGTCAGAGTTACCATTGATTCTAAACACACGTTGAATCATCTACAATTGTAGAACATTGACTTGTTCCAGCCTTTTGAGACCCTGTGCTTTAATACAGGTCGTGGCACTACAACTATATTGTTAAAGTTGGTTAGATAATTTTAAAATAAGGAAACTATATCCCTTTGCTCAACTTTTATACCTCTCTCCATACTATCTTTAAATGAATTATATCGAAGCAACCAGTGAGAAAAGTTATGTTGTATTTTCTACTAGCCCTCTTCACCATTCGACAGATCACTAGCCATTTTATAAATCTTTCATTATATTACAATAATAATAATCATCTCTTTCCTTAAACATCTGTTATTTTATTATTTGTCTCTGTTGTTATTTGTTTTACTGTATTTATTATTTTAAACCCTAATTTCATTGTTTTCAAAACTTTAAATGCTTTTAGCCTGACCATCTGTTTTGCTCACGTTGCTTTGGTCAGTTTGTTTCAATCCTTTTGTAGTTCAGTTACTTTAATGTCTTTCTTCTTGTACTTAATTATTTGTATAGTTAATTTTTTTTAACTAGGAATTTTAATTGTGTTACACTAATGTTGTTTAATCAGAGACGTTTTTATAGTTGTAATTGATTACCTTCCACAATGTGATTTTTGTATGACTCTTCTTTTAACTAGATATAATCAGTCCATCTGTACCTTGATATTGCTAATTATCTGAAAGTTTTCAAATATGTTTTGAAACTAATAAGTCACTGTCATCTTTCCAAATAACTATCTACCACATTTGCATTTCACTTCAATAATAAGCAACAAACATGACCTATTACAATAAAAATATTCCCATTACATTAGTACATATATATATATATATCAATAAATGTGTATATTATTTACAAAAGAAGCCACACCTACCAGTCCCAATCTGTCTCACTCTTTCTCCTGCCTTCTCTCTCTCACCAAGAGTTTATTAGATAATTATCTAGGTTTATTTCTGATGCAAAATAATAACTAATGTAAGTTTCTATTTTCTTTCCCGGACATTTTTTTAAGACTATTGAATCAATTCCTTTATTTTGTTGTAGATTTTATTTTTACAATTTCTAAACCAAATTGTTCTGCAACCTTCTTCAGATAGATGGGGATGTCTCTTTTTCCTGAAACGGTAACAAATTGAAAAGAATATCATTGCTTTTATTAATCAGAACAGTTCATTCCAAGCAACACACACACACACACACACACACACACACACACACACACACACACACTAAAGATGATTAAGTTCTAATCAACCTGCATCATATATGCAGGTTATTTTATATATTTATACCAGGAAATCATTTCAAATTTTTTTCTTGCAGGCAAATAAATCCATACATTGAATTCCACACACCCACTTGACTTATACCTTTATTCATAATACTATCTAAAATATTGTAAGTAGAAATTACTTATACAAAATATAACACTGACTAATTTTCTAAATCTCTTTGTAAAGAAGTTTTATTATATTATTGAAAACCAATATTTTACTCTTATAAATTTTGTCTTCCCAGTTTCCGTCATATTTAGAAAAAAAATTCTCACTTTTCTTTTCCTGATCTGGTTTTATGCGTATCCTTTACTGGTTTATAACTTTTAAAGTTTTAATTTCTCTCTTCTTTGTGTTTTTATACCTGAAAATATGCCCAACAGGATTCATTCTTCATGTTATCAAATATCACAGATCTTAGTTCAACATAATGTTCTTTATATTCAATATTAGATATTTACTTTCTGATTCGCTTTTGGAAAAAGATTTTTTTTGTCCTAGGAGTAATTAGCACATGTTACTAATTTTGAAATAGTGTGTTCTCTGCCTCATTTAGATAGATAAGTAATCTAAATGTAGGGAGGAGTTCCTATAACATTGGAGCTAAAGTGCTGGACTGGGACATAACAGTAAGTTCAAATTTCAGTCATGCTATTATGTCACTTTTGGACTAATGCCCCTTGAGGAAGGTATAAACCCCCTTACAACTCAGCTGTGAGTTAAATAGAACCACTGCTGATCTTCTACAAGGATGGCTTTAGTATTAAATAACCCACAAAGGTTGATATGCAATTAAAACAAAGAAACCCTGCCAGACCAAATTGGAATTACAATGACAGTAAAGATAATACATTATTTGATCACAACCACATGTCACTGTGAAAACCATTAAAAGTCAAGAATAATTGTTTTTTTCAACTATGTAACAGTTCTATAAAATGTTCATTGGTCATGTGCGGATTTACTGTACAATGGGAGGGTGACATTTTTAACTTTGAGCTTTGGTTTTTTCACAACAAATAATAGAGTTATGACAACTAAAACAAATATAAACTCTTGAAAAAGTTAAAAACTTTAGTCAAAGACTGATTTCAAACTGATCAAATTGTCACGTGATATCCCACTGAGACATTTTTAACTTTGAGCTTTGGTTTTTTCACAACAAATAATAGAGTTATGACAACTAAAACAAATATAAACTCTTGAAAAAGTTAAAAACTTTAGTCAAAGACTGATTTCAAACTTATCAAATTGTCACGTGATATCCCACTGAGACGATGGAAGTGGGATGACTACTATCCTCTCGTTTGAATTAACAGTAGCAAGCCATCAGAGAGTGACCGTTAAGAAAGAATGTAGGTCACAGAGGGGAGACCCACAGATGTTTATACTTGGTGACCTCACTTGGGTCGCCTGACACTGGAAGGTAGAAGCCAAACAATTGGCTGGGACCCTAAGACGGAAGTGGGGACTCCTCTCCGTCAGCGGAAATAGAAAATAAGAAAGTTAGTTTTTGGTCATGGTTCGTGGTGGACGGAACCAAAAGCCAAGTACTCAGGGTAAAAGAAGACGAAGAAATTCTGCGAGACATGAAGAAGCCATTTTCTTCAAGCCAGTATTAAAAATAGCATAAAGTCTATTAGCCCGTAAAAGAAGAAAGATTCTCCACAGAACTCCATCAAAGAAATAAGATAAGTACCCTTGGGACTGTTTCTCCTTATACCAAATTTTGTATACCCTCTCTCTCTCTCTCTCTCTCTCTCAATTTGAAGGAAAACGAAAGAAAAGAAAAGAAGAAAGACATTTATGTTCATGGACTGTTCAATTATTATATATTTGACACTTTGAAGGTGTATATAATTGTAGTAAAAGATTCATGTATTTTAATGTTACCACGTGGTTTAAGTTGTTATTTGTGGCGTCTGCTCCGAATTTGTTACTTCATGCTTCCTTTTCAGCTTCTATTCACCTTATATTATCTTGCTGAGAATTGTCCTATTAATTCCTTTAAAATATCACACAGGAAACCGGAGTTGCCGACTACTACAATATAATATTATTACGACTAAACCTATCAGTCCATATCTTCCATTGTCTAGGGGAGGAAGTCTAGTGGCCTTGGTGGGTGTGTGTAATGTGTGAAATTTGGAACCCCTTGCCAGCGGCGGTCAGTCTAGCCCTAAATTAATCCCTCACATAGTATGCCAGTTCTTATATGCCTGAGAGAAAAACTCTGAACGAGGACTTATTCTACAAGGGATCAAGTGCCAACCTGCCCCGTCTTCACACGTGCAAAAATAAAGTCCCGTTTTGGGATTTTAGTCAATTTGCCGTCACAATATTCAATGAAATAATATTTATAAAAAGTTAATGTAAGTTGGTCACAAAACAAAACAAAAAATTGTTTTTGCTGTTATCATTCATTACAAAATATGAGAGTCATTCAAGAAAGATGGTAAATTTTTTGAAAGTAGCAAAAGAAATTTTGTTTTTATTTTTTTATTTTTTTTCTTAAAGATACTCTGCATTTTTGGAATTGGTTTATAACACAAATTATTCTAATGTTGCAAAATCATTTGTTTTGAGGCTAAAAGGATGACAAATAAAACAGAATGCTACAGTGTTGAACAGAGGTCTGTCATCAAATATCTAGTGGTTGAGAAACACAAACCATGTGAAATTTACATAAGAATGTGTGATGTGTATGGGGAAGGATGTTTTGGTCCAAAAATATTACAGTTAGAGTTGTTAGATTCCCAAAATGTTGACACCAAAGCACAATGCCTCATACTGCAGTCAGGATAGTGGAAACCATCTGTCAGTTTGATTGGATACAGCTGCTATTTCCTCCTAACAGTCCAAATCTGGGCCCATCTGATTTCCGCTTGTTTGGCCTCATCAAAGAATTTCTGTATTGAGCAAAGTTTTCAAGTGATGATGAAATGAAGAATACTGAGAGCAAATGGCAAAACTCAGTCCAAAGATTTCTTTGCTGAAGAAATATAAAAACTTGTTTTTTGATGGGAAAAATGGGTTTGTTTTAAAGAATCAAATTTATATTTAAAAATCAAGTAATTTCTGGGTAAAATTCACCTTATTTATTCAATGATCCTCATATACTCTGCAATTATTTTTGCAAACTGTTTAATATTTGAATTTAACACCTTTTTAATCTTGTACAATCTAAGCTCAACTTAAGATTTTTGAGAAGTAGGATTTAATAAGATACCATTTAGATATTTTCTCCAAAACTAGAGGTCAAACTGTTAACAGAATATACATCATGGATGTTTATCAGAAAGTGAGAAAAATATTTGATAATCTGCAAAGAAATTGTTGCTTACTTGTTTCTCAAACAATCAGAAATATCCCCCCCCAAAAAAAAAAATCATGTTTAATATATTTGATAGCATTTGATAAAATATTGTTGAGTTAGTTTAACAAGCAGGAATTGTTTGGTATACTATTATTAATATCTACCACAGTGATAACTTTGGATTGCCTTATATAGCAAAGAGAAGTTGATACCTGAATTTAGAAGTGAATTAGGCTGATTTATTTGACAGAACTTTTGATGGCAATTTTTTGCATCAATAGACACCATCCTTATAGATGAGTAGAAGTAATTTCCAGGAATTCTTTCAAGCAGTAGCAATGTCAGTACAATGGTATAGTTGCACCTCTCAGATTTTAATGAAACTCTTGAAGAAAAAGCTTGTGGAAACTATACAAGGATGCTGTGAGCTATTTTGAACAAATTCTGGAAGCAGTACCTCACAAATTATCAGCTGTATGGCCACTTACTATCTATCTCACAAACTATTTGAGTAAAATGAGCAAGACATACTGGGTACTGTAGGAGGAGTAAAGCCAAAATCATAAGCGAATTATATTCATCTGCTCTGTGTGAACATAGAATGCCATCTAGAGGACTTATCAAGAGCAATGTTCAATAGAGAAGGATGGTTCGGAAGATTCAAGGGAATTTGTCCTGTCAGCATGCCTTGATGATGATGATAATGATGATGATGAACTTCTACAGTATTATATAGTAGTTATTTTAAATCAGAATAATTTCCTTATTAAATCAAATTTTTATTTTATCTAAACTGATTAAGAATGTTATCAATTCATTTAAAATCAAAATTAGTTAATCATGGACTGAATGGCTCATTTTGGTTGTAAAACTGAAATTAAATTCAAATTCTATTGAAAGAACTCAATTTTGCATGATGTAGTACAACAAATTGTTTTGTAAAAGCTGATTGATTATGCTGAATGGTTGCAAGATTTTTGAATCTCAAATGATATGAAAATGAAATCAGTTTTTCAAAACAAAACCAAATGGTCAAGGTATTGATTGCTTTAGCAGACAGAAATAATTACATAGGCAAGAATAAAGGTCAGTGACACTCTAATGCCTCATGCTGACCATTTAATAATGTTAATATTATTTTTTTGTTCTTTCACTGAACTAATTCAATTAACAACTTGTTTCTATATATTCATTTATCTCTCTGAAATATAAAACCCCTAAATCTTTTTTACTTGTATATTGTGATTCCAAATTTATCTTAATTCCAAATCACTCCACATGTTTGCCCAACAATCTCCCCATATAATCATAGTCTTTACATTCCTCTAAGCAGTTTTTGCCATTTCTAAATGTCAAATCACCATCTAGATTTTTGAGTAACTAGGCTGTGGTTGTTGTATTGGGCTGAGGAAGAGGGATAATTATATTGTTTTATCTGATAAACAGTCGATTTCACGAGTGTTTCTCCACATTTGTAACTGATTTTTGTTTTTCATGTCTAGGTGTTACATTGAGAAAACTGGACAGTTTAATTGCACTGAAAAATACATAAATTAATGGAATATCTCTAATCTAATCTCATGGTAACAGAAACAGAAAATGCTCCTAATAGGTCAAATTTATAAATTATGTATTTTGCCAAGTTTAGATCACAACAAATTCACATAATTTATTCACTTTAGTCTGAAATTCAAAGATGAATCAGTGTCATAATTCTGTTGTAGTAAAATTTGTATTATAAATGATGCGGTTACTTATTCATGAATCAGTAGATTTTCTTAATTTATTGGTTTTGAAATTGTAAAACCAGCCATGTTGGCTAATTGAGAACTTGCATTGTCATATTTGAAAAAAACATGTCACTCACCTTCAAATGTGATCAAGACAAAATGCAAAACAGGGTTTACAGCTTCTTAAAAACAAACTTTCGCAGCACAAAGCTGGACAACCTTGTGTGACAAGTGTTGTATGCTCGCAACCATAATGATATCAATAACAACAGTACATATACAAATACAAAACACAGGCAGACTCTAATACACAAGCGGGACTCCGTTGTTCAGGTATGAACAGTTTATTAATTTCTAACTTCGGTTCTTCGACACGAGGAGAGAGACAGTTCTTAAAAGTCTCATAATTATACTATGCTAACAACACCCCAATGCTTAGTACATCTCGTGGTCCAATCTCAATTTCTCAACATCATGGTTGGACCCCAACTTCTCAACATCATGGTCAGACCCGAACTTCTCACCATCATGGTCGGACCCCAACTTCTTGACATCATGGTTAGAACTCAACTTCAACTGTCTGCCTCAATGGCAGAGAACCCAAGTGTTTGCCTACATGGCCCAAAGTCAACTCCCAACAGATGTGTTTTTCAAAATCTTCAAATTCTCTGGACCATCTCCTTACTGAAGTGTTTTTCAAAATCTTCAGATTCTCAGGACCATTGCTTACGGGCATGACATCATTCTCACTCCAGCCTCATTTCCTATCTGGGGTTTATTATGACAATTGTGATTGTCATATCCTTTGCACATGAGTGTAAATTGTACCCAATGCTATGCAGCTGAACTAAGAGACGAATAGTTCAAAACCCAACCAAACTGAATGATAAAATGTAATTAACGAGAAATGATTAATATAAAAATATCATTCCGTAATTATATAACACAAGCACAGATAGTTAGCAAACCATCTCTGAGTATTTGATTTTATACAGCTTCTGTTCACTTTTCAAGTGTTAAGAAGAACAAAAGATTAGTTGATGCCTATAGCAGAAAGGTTATAAAATGCTTAGGGAGAAAGAAAAAAATGGAAGAAAGGTGTATGGTCAAGCAAAATATAATATATAGAGATGGATATGTTATGAGTATAAAATGGACAGTGTTGAATGTACAAAAATGGTCCATAACTAAAATCTTTTATACCCACACATAAGGAATTAACAATCAAATGTTCCCTGATATGCAACTGAGCCAAGGTCTCCTGTATGATTAATAATATACCAATAATAGCTAAATTCCTATAATTTTGATGATATTTATTTGCAACAGTGAAGAGCAAATGTATCTAAATAAATCTCTGGCAGTTGTGGAGTTTTACTAACAGTACATATCAAATTGTGTGTGTGTGTGTGTGTGTGTGTGTGTGTGTGTGTGTGTGTGTGTGTGTGTGTGTGTGTTAGGAATTAATCTTTTATCATTATTATTATTTTCACTCTATGCAAGTTTTCCCCACCAGTTTAAACTGATAGTTTTCACTGAAGTCTAAGTGACAACAAATCTCATCTGATCTTTAAGGCTTTTCTAAGTATTCCAACAGATTTTAAGTATTGTGGTCTAAGATGGTCTAAATTCTTCCTTTGATCTCCTGTTCTCTCAGTCTCTTTGTTGTAAGTATTTAGAGACCATTTCAAGAACACCAACTACACTTGGTATCACTGTCACTCTCATGTTTCCCTGTCTTTTCAGCTCTCTGGCAAGATCCTGGTATTTGTCTATCTTTTCATTTTCTTTTATTTTCACTTGGTAGTCTGCTATAGCAGGAAATCATTATTATTATTATTATTATTATTATTATTATTATTATTATTGTTGTTGTTGTTTATGCTGTTGTTGTTTTTATTGTTGTTGTTGTTGTTGCCACTGCTAAATACGATTCACAAGAAACTTCCTTTACCAAAAGTAACCCAGAAAACCATCAAAGATGGAAATAGAGACCCTAGTTCCATAAATATAGACTCATAGCAACTAAAATGACCATAGACAAGTAAAACTATAAAAAGATTATCTAGCTAACCTCAAGAGAAGATGTGTGTCATTTGACATTTTGTGGATAAGTGTATATGCCAAGAACCTAGTGTTACAAGCAAACAGATGAGTTGCTATGATTAAAAGAAAAGGTCACATGCCTGATTGGTAAGAGATTACAGTTTTACCTTCTGTTCTGTTTACTTTGGTTGCAACAGGAATTTGATACTCCATGGTTATCATTAAACAGAATAAAATAGAGTGCAAGGTGGCAGACGACGAGAAGACACTTACCTGAAATAAAAGAAAAAAAGATTAAACTTTGAAGAATTTAACCAGGCAAAGTTTGATAATAAAATATATGAATATATTAGCAAATTATAAGTTAATGTATGAAATTTTCAAAAAATAATGCAAAAGTAAGTATGAATGGGTAGGATCAATAATATAGTGCTATGACTGCAAATGACGAAGTGATGAAGGAAAACTTACCAAAAAATAATTATAAAATATTAAACCAAACAAATTCAAATGATTCAAAACTACTGCTACAATTGCTACAACTACTACAACTACAACTAGATATTAAGCAAACCTAGTGTTCGCCAATGGCCCGAGAGACCTGGGTTCAATCCCAGGTTGAGTCATACAAAAGCCTCAAAAAAACACCTTGGTGTTGTAGCTATTGAAAAGGGAGCTTTTGGGTCACCCTGGACTATGGTCACCAACTTATTTGTACTGCATCATATAAGAAGCATATAAGAAGTATGATTGTGTCACTCAAGAAATGATCTTTTAGTTCATCAAGAAAAAGGAAGGTGTGAAGTCCCACATTCAAATAAACTTTAGAATTAACAGGTTATTCTGTAATTATGTAAGTAAAAAGTAAAGTTCGCAACCGTAGTCGAAGGTGACCGGAAAACTCCTTTTTTGATAGCTACCACACTGAGGTGTAGGGGAGGGCGCTACACCTTTCCCTGGATTGCTCCACTTTACCCTTGACCCTTACCTTATAATGCTGAGTGTTAAGCAAGGAGGCATCAAGTACCATTTTTTGAGTCTTTGGTATGACTCAACCTGGAATTGAACCCAGGTCTCCCAGACCATTGGCAAACACTCTAACCATCATGCCAATGTCCAAAAATTGAGTTTGTTTGAGCCTATTTATACAGATGTGCATTGCCTGTTAATTCTTTTAAGAAAATGTCAAATCTAATTTTAAAGCAATTAATTTCATTGCCTTTAATATTTTCTGTTACATCTTTAGGCAAGAATATCAAAAAGTTTTCTCTGTGATATATATCGGTTGAACAAACTGTCAGGTATTGTTTTGTCCTTATGTTTTTTTATTATACTTTCATTTACGTCCTAATCCTTCATTATTTTTTATGACAAAAACTTAAATTTGGCATTTTCCCACCCAATGCTTAGAAAACATACAAAATTTTATATCAACAAATGAAATGAATGTAGTAATAAGATAATAAATTTGATTCTGCTTTAGAAAATGGTTGCCAAAACCAAATTAGTAAAGGTAATATTTACATGTGACAAGCTCTTAAAATTTGAGATGCAAGTTCAAATCTCTTGGAAGATTTTACTCTATTTCAAATTTTTCTGGTTGCTTTCTTTTAAAATGATCTTAGTATGTAGTGATCTACTTGTTGGAATAAAAAACGAAAGGGGAAAAACTAATGAAAACTAATGAGAAGAAAGCTAAAACAATGAATAGAGAATTGATGAAATTCAGTAAAAGAAATATATGATTTCTACATTAATTTTATTTTGTATGTCTCTGAAAAGGCTACAAACAAATGTGACAACAAGTTTGTTGCTAGTGGTCTCTTTCACAATTTGTTAATCATAGACATTGGTCAAAGAGATTTTTGTATATATATATATATATATATAAAGAGAGAGAGAGGGAAGTATAGAGATATATGTGTGTGTATGTGAAAAAATGAATAGAAAATTGGATAAACCAAAACACAGACAATGAATTCAAATAAATATTTTGTCTTTATTTCATCAAAGAAGTCTTTGATGAAATAAAGATGAAATATTCATTTGAATTTGTTGTCTGAGTTTGGGTTTATCCACTTTTACATTTATTTTTTCACATCTTGTCAGATTTTTCCAAACTACTATTTTTCCATATATATATATATATATATATATATATATATATATATATATATATATATTCTACCCCTGGCAAAAACTATGGAATTAGCACACTTAGAATATATTCAGTAATGTTTTTTATTTAGCTGTAAATAAACTAATAATAAATAAGATGCAAAACATTTTTCTATAATACTGAACATTCTAGCTTCATTAAGTATCATTTTAATGAACTAGATTAAATTACTTGAATTCATGGCATAATTTCTTTCAAGGCCATGAAGACAGCTTAGATTTTGGCCAAACTGATGAGAATAAATGACTGACACAAAGCAGCAGCTAACATTAGAAAAGACTTGTTTTTTCTTACATTTTCCAACTCAAAATAAAACTAGTTAAATACTACTTACTGATACTAATCACTAAGCAGCAATGACTTGAAACAATTAGATAATCTTGATTAATCAGAAAAATAACATAAACTCACATCAATCAATGAATTAATCTATTTTGTTAATTAAGCTATAAGATGAGAAATAAAGATTATCTTTAAAATATCTAAGTAGATAAAATGTTTCCAAGACTGTACAAAAATGCATTTATAATCTTTTATGTATATTTGTTTTTTGCATTTCAGAAAATGGCCGCCAGATTTGAAATTGATCTTGTTTAGGGAAGATTTCTTAATCATTATATAGAAAGCTTTAAGAACTTTTATTTGTTTTTATATTTGGTGTCATTTGGAGGTGTTTTCAGTTAGAATTTTTGAATATTCGGAAGAGGAACATAAATAAGTTTTAAGGTGTTGAGAGATGGAACTAGTGTCAGATAGGTGTAATGTTAAGAATTTCAAAAGTCATTGAAGTCAGGCTAATGTAAGTACTGTTGTAGCCTGAAGCTACTCCAATATTTGTTTAGCAGAAGAAAATGTTGCACTGTTGTAACCCCATCTCCGTATAAATAGCAGCCCCCCCCCAAAAAAAAAATCAGCCTCATTAGTGGCTTACTTAGCCTCAAGTAAAGGGGACCAGAGTGTGGCACTTCCAGCAGTTTCAGTCACCTGCCAGCAGTTTCAGCCTCTTGCCAGCTGTTACTGCCTGTTTCCAGATGCTTGCACCTGCCCAGTTCAACAGCTGCTCACTATCACAAACAGTCCTCATCTGGACACTAGTCTGACTTCCTACTACTGCCTTTAAAGGGTGCTAGTCTTTACTTACCACTACTGCTCTTTTCAAGGTAATTCAACTACAACCCAGTCCAACACGAGAAAGATGATTGATTAGCAGCTGAATCAATCACTGTGAAGTCAACTAGCTTTGCCTCTGTGATCGAAAAACTATTTAACAGTTTAGTTTACACTTTGATACAAACAGGAATTTTCCAAAAATTTCTTTTCTTGTATTTCTTGCTAAATGAAAATCGGTTTTAAACTCACTTGCCTTTGTCATCTTTGCCTTTCCTACATAAGTTCTTTCATTTTTAAAAAGTTTGCGGCATCAATGAATTTATTGGCCCCCACAACAGTACTTTATGCCTTTAACATTTTTCCTGATAATTCTTCCTCTTACCTCAAACAAATAAAAACTCTAAATTCTTAAAGCTCTCTATATAAAGATTAACAAACCTTTGAACAAGATCAATTATGAATGTAGCAGCTACATTCTGAAATGCCTTTAACATTTTTCCAGTCAATTCTACCTCCTACCTCCAGTAAAGTTCTTCTCTTTCATAAATTCCCCTACCACTTGTCCTTCCTCCTATTCTTTAAATAAATGCACTTGACTTGTCATGTGTTTGACATTTCAAATGTTCATTCCCTTGAAGATGACTCCAGCTGGGGCCGAAAATACATGGGAAAAATATGGCATCTTTTGAATTCATTCAATCTAGATGTCAAACCCCTCATTCAAAGACTTTATGGATCACTAATAAAATAGGCAGAAGTGAAGACTATCTTATTCAATCAAATATGTTTAAAAGAGAAAATGCCTTCGAGATACACATATACATGTATGTGCACACATATTTATGTGTGTGTGTGTGTGTGTGTGTGTGTACCCATGCAAGTATATATGTATGAATGTAAAACTAGTAATATTCTAATCTCTGAATTTCTTTCTTGCCATCTCACTCAGACTTTAGTTTGTTTTCTGCAGACTTTTGTCAACCCTCATGGTAACTATCTACATACACACACGTAAATATACACAGACACTCACACCCAGATGTGTATGACCATTTTTTGCTCTGGATTCAGATTTTCATGATGTAGTTATTGCTATTGCTTCTCTCTCTCTCTCTCTCTCTCTCTTTATCTCTCTCTCTCTTTATCTCTCTCTCTCTTTATCTCTCTCTCACTCTCTCTCTCTCTTTATCTCTCTCTTTCTCTTTTACTCTTATTTTACCTCTCTCTCATTCTTTCTTGCTCTCTCTTACTCTTTATCTCTCTCTTTTGCTCTCTCTCTCTCTCTTTATCCCTCTCTTTCTTTCTCTCTTTCTTGCTCTTTCTCTTTATCTCTCTCACACCCTCTCTCTCTCTCTCTGTATCTCTCTCTCTGTGTATCTCTCTCTCTCTATTTCACACTCCTTCTCTCTTTATCTCTCTCTCTCTATCTTTATCTCTCTCTCTCTTTATCTCTCTCTCTCTTTATCTCTCTCTCACTCTCTCTCTCTCTCTTTATCTCTCTCTTTCTCTTTTACTCTTATTTTACCTCTCTCTCATTCTTTCTTGCTCTCTCTTACTCTTTATCTCTCTCTTTTGCTCTCTCTCTCTCTCTCTCTCTCTCTCTTTATCCCTCTCTTTCTTTCTCTCTTTCTTGCTCTTTCTCTTTATCTCTCTCACACCCTCTCTCTCTCTCTCTGTATCTCTCTCTCTGTGTATCTCTCTCTCTCTATTTCACACTCCTTCTCTCTTTATCTCTCTCTCTTTATCTTTATCTCTCTCTCTTTCACGACCCCCTCTCTCTCATCAGTTTGATCCAGGTAATTCGTTTGCCACATTCAATAAAATAAGTCTTAAAAAATTTCCATGACTTGACATTTTCAATCTGAGGAGGATTGCAAGAAGATGATGGACAACTCAGCAGAATACGTGCAATGAATCTAATCATGAGATTCAACAAAATATTTTCTCTTTGGAAAACAAAACATTTCATTGTAATCTCTGTCAATTTTGAAGATATGAATTTCAATATCAATGCAAAATGTTTAAAGTCAATGATGCAAATGAGTCTAGGAAAAACTTAAAAAATAATAAAGGAAAATATCCAAAAATCTGCCATAATAAATAACAAAAAATCTAATGTGCTCATGTGTTTATTTGCTGCTTAAAAATCTTTGAATGTTGTCATTGATGTGAGTAAATTTCAGAATTATTCATGATGATAAAAAGTTGGAAGAATTTCTATCTGATTGATATGCATGTAAACAATAAATTTGTTAAATACTTTCCATAGTTTATTTCGAAACAATCACACTTGATACTATTTGATTGCTGGAATTACATCATCACTTTGCAGTAGCTGTGTGTTGTGACCCGTGAAAAGAACAGCAGCATTATTATAAGAATTAAATTTTAGCAATGTTAAACAATTTGATTTGTAAGAACAGTTTCAGTTTGATAGTAAGTTCTTCATGCAAAAAGAATTTTTGCTATCTTAATGAAAGACAAAGGATAATAAAGAATAGGTTACTTGATAATGAATCAGTTCATGCAGACAATTTTTTCCTGCATAAAAGGCCCCTGGCTTTAGGTGGATCATCTTTGAATGGGCAAGCTACATTGATAAGTATTGTATAGGAGTAGACTTTTTGGTCTAGCTCAAGCTATAATTGGGCATCCGTGCGGGGCTCACTTAATATATCGAGTAAGCCCATGTCCAGCTGCGGGCTCATCTGGATCACATTGCACTAAGTGAGCGAGTGACCGACATAGTCTGGCAGGGCTCAAGTCTCGGTTCATGACCAACCTCCCTTAATTCCCACTATAATCCAACTTTATGTTAAGTCTTGTCTGGTGGGAGGCAGAGACAAATACATAAACTCATGTGGTCAGTAATTGTTGAGACTTTCATTCTCACTTGTTGTCCCAAAAGCCTTATACTGCGCTCAGTAAAGTATTATAAAGATCAGTAAGTAAAGTTGGCAACCTGAGTCATGGGTGACCCTACGGCTCCCTTTTTGATAGCTACTACACCAAGGTGTAGGGAAGGGTGCTACTCCATTCCTGGGATTGCTCCACTTTACCCTTGATCAATACCTCGTAATGCTGAGTGTTAAGCAAGGTAGCATCGAATATCATTTTTGAGTCTTTGGTATGACTTGACTGAGGATTGAACCTCAGTCTCCCAGACCATTGGGGAACACTCTACTCATTAGGTGGGCCAATGGTTCAGGAGACTGGGGTTCAATCCCCGGTTGAGATATACTAAAAAAAATGGTACTTGATGCCGCCTTGCTTAGCACTCAGCATTATAAGTTAAGGATCAATGGTAAAGTGGAGCAATCCAGGGAAAGGAATAGTGCCCTCCTCTACACCTCAGTATGGTAGCTATTGGAAAGGGAACCTTCAGGTCACCCTCAACTAAGGTCACCGACTTTACTAAATATCCATAAGCATATAGAATCATTACAGAAAGTAAGATATAAAGAACATACAATTCCAATTTAAGTGATTATTGTGAGATAAAAAAGTTTTAAGACTCATAATGAGAATGATTTACGATAAATGGATACTTGAAAAAAATAATTTTTAGACTCTAGAAATAAAATTCTAAGGTAGAATTGTTAATTTCTAATGGATTCTTCTCCATAATTAAAATAATGAAGATTTGCTTGAATAATTTATTGATTAAAAATGATGCTTTATTTAAGCATTGACAATATTGACCATAGTGAAAAATACTGAAATATGTAAAGATGAAAATGTTAATACTTAATTAAAGATGAATACTTAAATTCAAATAAAGTGAAAAAGCATCTGAGAGAAAACAATATCTTCAAATCATTTTATTACTTTAAAATAAGCAATTGGACAATAAGGTACTTTGTCTTCTTGAGTGTATACTTTTAATTAAAGGGTCAATACACTTGACAATTATTATCATACCTGATGTTTTATAAGGGTCCTCTTAGTATATTCCTCATTCCTTTGTTGGTAACATACATGATTAGTACATACATACAGCATCTAAACCTATATTTTGAACAACTTTTTCTTTCCTGTGTGTTTTTATATCTTTTCTATTTTTAGCTTATCTTATTCAAATAAATTCAAGGGACTTTTGCAGAATATTAATAAAGTATAGCAAGTATTGCTTCAAGCTTATTTTTGTAGCTTTCTTCACAGCTCACTGTCTTTTATTCTGTATTCATTAAATGTGATTGACTGATAGATTGATTTTAATGGCATGTCAAACTATTTAGGGTTATTTTATGTCTAAAGATTAGGAAATTGTATTCATTGTTCATATTTCAATTTATTGTATAGTTGTTTCTTAAAAAAAGCTTTTTGCCCAAGGGAGTTGGATTAAAAGCAATTTAAAGAAACAAATATCAATAAAAAATAATCACTTCAATGCTTTAGGTAAGAAATCCAAATATTATTATATCTTTGAAGTGATTTATTAAGGTAACTTTAGTCTGGTACAAGGCCACAGAAGTAAAGCACTTTGTAAAAACTCAGGATGTTAACTATAATCTGTGAGACTGATTTTGTCATGAACTTTACATTATCTGATAGATATTAACTTAAACTCAGGTTAATCAGGCACAAAACAATCATAGAGCAATACCTGGTGAGGATGAAACATGCTTGCAAGAATTTATAAGATAAACTGAGAAACTTATTAAGAATTAATATACAGAATGCGTATAACAAATATCAAACATTATAATTTGTGATTGTTTTTCTTTACATTTCTTTATATTCCATATGTTGGAATTTGCTTACACTTTAAACATGCATGTCCTAACATGAGTTTAATGCCATTTATTTAATAGTTTCAAGTCGGACATGTAATTTGTAAGCAAGTGTTTTATTCTCTTTGATCATTGGCTGTGTTTGTAATTCAGTTCTTGGCATGAATTCTTTAGTAGGTTTAGTTTGATTTTGATTTTTAAGAATTGGCTATTACCCACCCATCAGTTCACTAATCCATTTAAAACAATTTTGCTGTGACCTTGGGTTATGCTTTTACAGGTTCTATAACAAAGAACAAAATAAAAATAGATGCAATTATAATTTCTTAAATGTTGTTGCCCTCCTTGCTACCTTGTAAATTTACACGAACTAAATGCACTTCATCTGCATGTATATGTGTGTGTGCGTGTGTATATTTGTGTGTGTGTGTGTGTGTGCAAGAGAAAGAGAGAGAGAGAGAGAGAGAGAGAGAGATGGTGGGAAAGAGGAAGAGAAAAAGAAAATCAATTGTTTGGTTTCTTTTTTCTTTTTCCTAACTTGGTATCTTTTCTCATTGTTCCAAATTAAGGAAACTCCTAACCAAGAGAAAGAAATCAATAGAAATTACTAACCCAACATTGAAAGTGAAAATTACAGAAAATTGAACAAAAAATTTAATTAATGTTAATAAATTGAAAATGTTTCATCATTGAAAAAATAAATTTGGATATTATTACACTGTATAATAATAATAATAATAATAATAATAATAGTAATAATAATAATCTCAAGTTTGCATAAGAACTGAAAAAATATAGAACTTGAAGATGTGAGTTATCCCCATCATCATTTGTAATCTTGAAAGAATTTTCTAAAGAAGAAAAAAAAAGTCTAAAAAAATCAACACCATTCAAATGATATCATTAGTAGAATAAGAATTCAAGAGAGAGAGAGAGAGTTTGAGTTTTGAGTAGACTGTGAAATTTACCAATTGCTACTAGTATAAAAGTTCATGTACTTCAAATACTACTAATATTACTAATAACTACTAATAATTGTGATTAGAGTTATTGTGGCAAAAAGTATTATCATAGTTTTTATCATTATTATTATCTCTTTACAAGTTTTTCATACTATTCATGACTGGTGGTCTTCAATGAAGTCTAAATGATAGCAAGTCTTCTCCACTCTCCAGTATTCTCTAAGTATTCTTGACAATCTCATCGATGCTGTGAACTGGATAGTCTTAATTCTTCCTTGGATTTTCAGTTACCAAAGACTCTTTTTCCAAATTCTTTGGAATTGTTATAAGATTTCTATGACTGATATCACTGTCACTTTCGACTTCCATGTTTTCTGCTCTCTGGAAAAATCCAGATATTTTGCCCTACTCTAATTTTTTCCTTCTTATCTGTTAGAATAATGAAGTCCTTTAGAGACATTTTTTTTCTTTTTGTGAAATAAAATCAGTTGTAGTCTTTTGTCCAAGATTGGATAATCTCCTTTTTTGCTATTTTGTTGCATTCACTTTTATATTTTACTGTGTAATCCCTTTCTCTCGATAGATTACATACAGAATTCTCCTGAATCTTATCTATTCTAGATTTTACATATTTGATTCTAAAAGCTTTATTGTAGGCTACTATTCATTGTGATTGAGTTTCTCACTCATTACATTTCCTCTGCACAGCCATATTCATATCATCTCACATGCAATTTCCCTAGTTTATCTTCTGAAGTGTAAATGCACTTATTTTTCTTCCCATTTATTATTTTTATGATTTTTTAACTTCTGTTTTTCAGTTTGTGTTGCAATTTCTTTAGTTGCAAATTTTGGTTCCTCTTCACTCTATTTTGTGCATTATTCAAGTCCCTGGATTGCTGCATCAATTCAATCCTTAATGCCAGCTAGTTCTCTTACTCCTTGGTTTCTTCAGATATATAATCTGTCAACATTATATATCAAGCATAAAGCCTTATACCTTGTCATCAGATTTCTTGTTTTATGTTTTATGCTACTGATATCCACTCTTGTTCAGAATTAAGAAAGGTCAGGATATCATCAGTTTACTCCTTAAAAGTTTTTTTCACTTGTTTTAATTGGTATTTTTCCTGTCTGAGTGACATAAACTCTCTTTAGGTCTCCAGGATTCTTCTAAGATTTTACTGGTACTTTAATCTGAGTGATCTTGATTATTCCTCCGATCTTCAGTTTCTCCAATCTCTTTTCCTGGCTCTTAGCGATTTTTTACAAGGGTCCTAACTACAATTAATATCACTGTCATCTTTATGCTCCACAGTTTTTCAGCTTTTGAGCAAGATGGTCCATTGGAATCACCAAATCCTCTAGATAAAAGGTTCTTTTTTTGTTGATTAACACTAGGTCTGGTTTTTTGGTTTGGACTGTGTAATTGGTTTCTATCTCACAGTTCCATAGAATTCAATGCATTGCATTTTCTAGGATAGATTTATTATTATTATTATTATTATTATTATTATTAGCAGTACTAATCCATATTAGATTGGAATTTTAACATCAACACTGATGTTCTTAAAGTATTTTATGTTTAAACTATCTATTTATACCTAACACGCATGTCACTTTCAAAATTTGATATACCAAACATTTTCAACCTGAATGAACTTCTGTTTGTTTGAAAGGTTTTTGTTCTTATTTGACTTTTTGGAGATGATTTGTAACCTCCCAGGTTTTCCAACACTACTGATGCTCCATAGAGCTGGTCCTGGAAGATGAAGTCACTTTTTAAGAAGTCAATCTGGGACATATTTTCTTCTGTGCTTTGCAGTCATTCCAAAACAAAACTAGAAGCTTTCTCTGTTGAATATCAAAGGGAAACAGTTTGTCACTGCTTAATGGGAATACATGGGGTCATTAATGACTTGCTGGTATGTTGTCCAATGAGGAGTTTGATAGCACTCACATGGTCCTGGAGATTCATAACTATGTTAAGACTTCCATTGTTGTGGTCACTGGAAGGATTGAAGTTTTGTAGCATGATTGGATAAACAATTTAGTAATTGTTTATGAGGTAATGATTTGTGTAATTAGGAGTAAGATTATTAGTTTAATTAAGGATGGGGACTTTGAGCCTGCAAATAATGAGACAAGATAGAAAAGAAGTGATTTTCAGACTTTGTTTTATTACCATTACATATGGTATATTATGATCATTATTACAATGTTTTTTAATCTAATTTTTTTTTTCATTTTTTTTAGTTGATTAAAGTGAATACTTTTAAAGTTCATAGAATTGATTTTAATAACTTTTAGGACTATTATTCATATTGCATTGGCCTAGTGGGTAGAGGGTTTCTTCAATGGTCCGGGACACTGGGGTTCAATCCCCGGTCGAGTCATACCAAAGACTTGAAAAATGGTACTTGATACCTCCTTGCTTAACACTCAGCATTATAAGGTACATATCAAGGGTAAAGTGAAGCAATCCAGGGAAAGGAGTAGTGCCCTCCCCAACACCCCAGTGTTGTAGCTACTGAAAAGGGAGCCTTCGGGTCACCCTCGTCTACAGTCGCCAACTTTACTTACTTACTTATTCATATTGAAATTTTTATTTTTGTTTTGATCATTTATTCACTGTGAGTTACTGTGTTTATGCTAAAACTGGTGTAAAGAAGACAGCCGTATAGAAATGTTTGTAAGGATCACAGATAACCTTGAAAACTTCTAAAAATTGATTGATCTTTCAAATAAATATTCAATTTCATTATTTTCCATATTTGAAGTGAGAGCATTGTTCTTTTTTTGTTTGTTTGTTTGTTTAAATTAGGTGTGTCAGCTCCTTCTTTTCGGCAGAGTGACAACTGAAATGAAAGGGATTCTGATTAGCAGCTAGACAATTGTTCATGTGAGTGATATGCTGTTTTATAACGACGTGTGTGTTCATACTGGCTAAATTAGGGACAACTCAAAGACGCGTGTGTATTATTTTTATCCTGTACTTCAAAGCGAAGTTATATGCAATATAAAAAAAGGGAGTACAATTCCTTGGTACCCGGATGTACTTATCAGTAATTCCCATATAATGGTTCATTTCCTTTCTTTGGATCATCAATTCCTATTTTAGCCTTTCTTTTATTATTTTAAGTAACCAGATTAATCTTTAAAATATCTTCACTGTCCATTTGTGAATATTTGTTCAGTGTTTGTTTTTTTTTTTCAATTTACTGATCGAGTTTAGTTTCTTTTTTTTTTCTTTTTTTTTTTCATACGATCTCTTCTGGTCTGAGGTATTCTCTAATCATTTATCTGTTCGTGTAAAAAATCGTTTATATTAAAAGTTTAAGTTTTATGGACGTGTGTGGCGTTTCAGATTTGCCGAAGTTTTCCGTCTGATGTAGGACGGTTTTCACCTCTACAGTTGATGAACAGTTTTTAGTGTTTTGGGAATGGTTAATTTCTCTAACACTATAAATTATTTGGCAACACAAATGAATAACGAAACTTCTTTTAAACAACACAACAAAAAAAGGTTTATTATCGTAGCAGGCGTAAAGGAGTGAGAGTGAGAAAGTGTCCCTTTTGGTGTCGCCGGTTCGTATGTTGGTTCTTGAGTTTGTAGGAAGCATGTGAAGCTAGCACCTGCGTGTTCTTCAGCGAAGGGGTTTCAAATGGAATCACTAGCAGTGGATGTGAGAGAGGTCTGTTTGTGTTGCTGGCTAATTGCTCTCGGACTGCAAGGCTGGTAGCCGCGTGTCCTTCCGTGAAGGCGAGAGAGGTCTGTTATGGCCGCAAGCTAAGTGCTATCTCGGACCATGTGTGTGTGTCACTGTAGCGGGTTGCTCGCGTGACTAACTGCAAGGCTTGTGCTTCCGTGTGTGAAGCTAGTAGCCGCATGTCCTTCTGTGAAGACGAGAGAGTTCCGTCGTGGTCGATAGCTAGGTGCTATCTAATGTTGTCCGCTGACTACCAAAAAGGACAAGAAAAATAGTTCTTGAGAGGAAGAAGGAATCAATGCGCTCTGCCTGGATTGGTCAATTAGTGGCCGAATCGCTGGGCGGGATCATTGATTCGCGAAAAGAAATAGATCTGTAGCTGCTACAAGTTCTACATTGTTGCTGTATTTTGGTTGTATTGCTGTCCCTTTCATTCAGAGGGGCACTGGAAAGTGTGCTTATGCTATGAGAAGCTTTCCAGATATCTATTCTGTATGGTATCTCCTCTTCTAAGTAACCTCTGGTCTCTTAGAGTGGAATTATGAAGATTCTGCGTGTTCATTAGCGGTACTTATTAGTCGATTAAAATTTTCGCAGACCCAAACTGCATCGAGACGTTCTTCCTCTATTTTTTCGTAGCTCATTTCCGCAGGCATAAGTGGAAGCTATAGTCTTTTTTCCCCTTTGACGCTTGCTATAGTTGGTTTAGAAGGGCCATAAAATACTAGGACAGGAGCTTTTGTTAATGGCAGTTTAAGCTCTAAGAATGTTTTTTCTGAGGTTTTTATGTCCATGCAACGCCATAATTTACCTGTTCTGACATTGGTTGTATGATATCTGCTACGTTGGGTAGGAATCATCTGTTGCGGAGCCAATGAATACGTTGATCCCGCAAACTTTTATAAAAAGAGTGATGTGACCTGGACTTGGCAAGGAGTTAACAAAGACAAGATGGTTAAGTTAGAAATGTGTTCCTATTTGGTTAATGATGCATGGAGAATTTGTTGTACAGAGTTCCTGCTGTTCAACATAATACATGCTTTGGTATCAACTCCCTGTGGTGTCAAAAGTCCATCCAGATGAATACAGACCATGTAATGTCGAAAGTGTAGACTCAGCTGTTAAATAGTTCTTAGCGACAGAGAGCCTAGAGGAACTGGAACGTCTTGTACTCTGGCCAGGTCGTAGGTATAGCTGTGTGACCACGTATCTGTAGATGGTCGGAGAGTCGAACGTGTTGGGTCGTAAAAGTAGGATGATCGATGTACCGGTTGTTGAGTCAGTGGCTAACCGGGGGCGCTGTTGATGTTGGCGTCGAAGATTCGACGATAGTCCGAGCAGTGTCGTTTGCTCGTGGACCGGTCCTTTTCTCCGAGTGTCCGTAGGGCCTGGCTGGCTGCTACGTCATTTTCCTTGTGGTGCTGATGAGAAAAAACCTGCAAAAAGTTCCTAAAAGGACTGAATAAAGTTAGTAAGTCCTTTAACCCTGAAAATGACTTTAAAAGACTTTCGAGGTTTAGTCCTGAAAAAGACTGCGAAAAGGGAAAGTTGAAGTAAAGGCTGGACCGCTACTAACGAGTGAATTGGCTAAACCTATGCATCTCCTGCAAATGGCCGAGTAGAGACGTCTGGTCGTCAGAGGGCTGGTATCAACTAAAAAGACTCCGTTGATTCGGCTGGACTGTTGTGTGGCCGTTGGGGTAAGGCGTTCGGTCAGGGTGCAAGGACTAGTGAAAGACAACAAATTCCTTTTGCCTAAGGTTGCGGACAACCGTCGAGTCAGTTCTAGCTGTCAGTGACAGTTGGTTTTATAACAGAAACGGGTTGTTTATTTGCCAGGTTCGTACGTGTCTGATTTTTGAACAGGAAGCTTCTCTTTAATTATGTGCAATCATGAAATAAAGCATCATGCCGCTAAGAGAAACTTGCAAGTATTACCCGCTATGCTCAATAGTTAGACAATACTTTCGAGATTAATTCATCGCGAAAAATAGTCCTGAGTTTGTAACGGGAAATTCCGTTCACTGACAAACTTGGCGATGTTATCTTAAGCCGATAGTGGGGTTCTCTTCTGGCTACGGTGAAAAATTCTTTTTGCTGACGATATAGATGATGTTGAGTTTTTTTTCTTTTTTTTTCTTTTTTCAAAAATGATTCCCGATATGAATAGCTAGTGGGCTACGATACATTTAAGGTACTAAACCATCCCAATGATACGTTTAATCTCAGATACACAAGTAGGATAATATAGATTGCGTCTACGTTTAACCGAGATTGAATGTCTGAAAGTCAACACGAGTGGATTTAGCCATTTTTTCCTTTTCTAGAACTTTGAGCGCTTTCCAGTTTGTTTGTTGGGTGACTTTTTCGATAATAACATCCACTTCAAAGAAATCTTCCCATTGGCTAGTGTTAATAAAAGTAAGAATTCTGCCGAAAGAAAAAGAAAAAAAAAAAAAAAGGATCCACATGAAGCACAAATTAAAGAGCCGACCTGGTACGTCCGGACCCAAGTCGGGGTTACTGCCGGAGCCGATATGATTTTTCATGGTGTTTAATGACCCGAAATCGGCAATGAAGGCAGGACATCACTGAAAAGCTCCTACAAGCACTCAGAATGTTTTTCATGGACGGATTGGGAGACTTTTTCGATAATACCATCGACTTCTAAACGTTCAAATTCAGTTCTTATCTTTGGTAGAACAGGAAACGGCATTTGTCTTGCTGTTGAAATGCAAGTGAATCTTCACTTGATCTCCCTTAATGCAACTTCCTTTTACTCTTTTCAGGGAATCACCTAAAGAAAATATTCTTCCGTATGGTTACGTCTTATTTCACGGATGTCGCTCATCTTTGATTGGTATAAAACTGCCCAGATTTTCTCTTTCATCAGCACTGGCCCCAGTTATGTTGTCAGCTACATTTACCTCACTTTTTCTTGTTGTTGTTTTTCCGTCTAGTTTTTGGATTAGATTCCTTATTCATTTGGTTTGGACTTTGTCGAGGTATTTTCTTTGCCTTCCTCATATTGTGCCCCAACTTGTTCGCAACTTAGCACTTTTTCTAAAGCTTTCTCGTCTTTCAAGTCTGCAGTAGGTTGTAGACGTTTTGATTGTCTTTTGTCTTGGAGTCTAATTATGAACCTATCCTTCCTTTCTTGCTTCTTATTAACAAAGCCACAACATTCATTCGGCAAACTCGTATGATGATCTTGTGAATGTTATTTGGGATTCTAAGGGTTGTTGTGCTCATAAATGGATTTTAACCTGTAGCAGAAAGAAAGAATTTCAAATTATAATTAAGTGCGGGAATTGTTTTGGCCGTTGGAGTTTCGAATTTATATACTTCGTCCAATGAGAATGACTGATGCCATTCAGCCCGAGTCACCTCCCCCGGGCAACATAAAAGGCTGGGTATTGCTCCCTCGACCTCTTTTCTTCCTTAATTGCTAGCAGCAGGGCAGACCAGCCTTAACGAGGAGAACGCATTCTCTCTCTCTATCTTACCCGGGCCGATTCCAGCAGCAGACATATAGCATCACAACACGTGAGAGCACATTCAACATTAGGTCACTGTTTCTTTAGGAGATCATTTTTTTCACCTTTTACTCCTTTCTCCCAAAATCAACCGAATTGCTGGCTAAAAGCTAAATTCCTGCTCAACAATTTACTACTGTTTTCCTTTTACCTGCGACTTACAGCACAAAGGTTATTTTCGTTTCAAGCTGTTATTAAAACTTCCCTTTTGAAAACTATCAATATTTGTTCTTCCTTTTAATATAACAAGAGGCAACAGAATTCAACAAGCCCAACTGCCTTTTGTGTATAAATGGTTATATTACCCGCCCTCATGTAATAAACATTTCCATAAATAATGATCTATGCAGGTTGGTACGTTTAGACAAGCTTATTAACCTCCATTAGAATTGTATGTTGTATTTCTTCGTTGTTGGTATAATTAGAAGATAACACAAACTTGAATTAATGATGTTTTATTTTTGGTATAAAAATTTAGGTTTTTTTTACATCAAGTTACTACCTTTTAAACTTGGTTGATACTGGAACGGGCTCGCTGAGTTCTGTTCACTGTGGGATTCTAGTAGTAAACTCGCCTATCCTTCTAGTGGTCAACTGACTTCTTCCTAGCGTCTTCCTTTTTCAAATCTGCTACACAAACTACTGTCCTTAACACCTACTTCTTACTCCTACCCTTTTCCTACCAAAATAAACGGTTCATTATTTTGCCACCCGATTTTGAATTCTTGGCGTCAGTGTGTCTACATTTTTCTATTTTTAGAACACTCGTCAATCGCTATTTTATAAACCATAACAAGTACAAAAGGAAATTTTAAAAAATCATAAAGATTTTATAATTCAAAATTACAATTTTTGAAAAGTCAGTGTTTTATATTTAAGAGTTCATATGAATGAGTGTGAATAAACGAGTTCATTGGGAAAGCAGAGTCAGTAAAAAGATATGTTAAAGAGTTAATATTCAAAGATAATAATTATTAAAAGATGTACTTAAGTGTTCTTGTGTGAGGGCTGGGGTTAATATTTCCTTCGGTACGGTGGTGAAGGAATCTTAATCTCGTTTGTGCAGACTCTTTCTGTTCACGTTGAAATCTCTGTGGCAAGGTGTAACGCTGTCTACTGGAGTCATGAATTCTGTCTGCTGGCTGAAAAGGGGTCTTATTTGTATCTGTCTAGTGGATCAAAAAGCTCGACTGGAAACGTTTATTATTCTGATTGGTCTAGAAATCTTGTTAAATGTTCTTTTATTCTAAACCGGAACAATACGTCGAGTCAGATATGCACAAACCAGTTTTTGTCATTATTTCTTTGAAAGTCTTAGGATGAACATCCGGTTCTTTGCACTTATTCAGTATCGCTACATTTCTTCGGAATGAAGTGAGATTCGAAATTCACCATAACCATATTAAAATCATTCTCATCTTCTTTCTTAGAAAATATAATAATTATATATTTATTTACAAATTCACGACTCATACAGCAGACTTGGATGCGAATCGAAATCGCTCGAATCTTTGGAGCCATGCGGTCCATTCTGACGGGTTAAGAAAATCCAATATCTCTGGCGGTCCTAGCCTGAACATTTTATTTCGTCTTTGACTGGAAGCAAATTATTTTTCCTTTTATGAAGAACCTCAGTTTGGCTTAGCCACTTCTGACATCATATTTTAAAATGATTCGGGTGAATTCATACCGGCTACATTAGGGAAAACTTCGAGACACGTGTGTATCATGTTTAGACCTTTTCTCCTATACCTCAAAGCGATGCTATATACAATAACAACAAAATGGGGTACAATTTCGTTATACCCGGATGTACGCATCATTTGTTATCATGAATTTATCTATGACACATATGCCTCCCATAATAATTATTGAAAAGTGGATGAATGCTGGATACAAGATGGACACGCTTTTACTGGAAGGGAAATAGAGAGATATTGAAAGGACTATATGGATTTCTAAAAAGAAGTTAAAAACTTTACGAGGACGACTTTCACAATTCTAGAAAGTTTTGTTGAAACCAAGCCAAAAAAGACAGAGTCTTAAATATATGGACGGGTGGACTTTTAGGAAATTATAATAAGATGATTGGGTTTTTTAGTTTCTAGGTTTTGCTTAAAAGATAATAGCTGAAACTTTAAAAAAAGAAGAGAAAAGAAAAATAAATATTTGTTAACATAACATTGGACCGATTTAATATCAACGTTTACTTTTATCGGGAAATCCTCCAAAAATAAAATAAGCATCTCATGAAGACGATTTAATGCAATTTTCTTTTGTTTCTTAATGTTTTTTTAGTCTGTATAACCTCAATACATTACCTAAATTGTTTGTAAATTGGTTGGCAAATGTGTAGGGAATGAATAACACAACAAAAACTTTAATCGAATTAAAAAAAGAAAATTATAAAAATATGCAGAAACTCCCAGAGATCTCTGACAGGAAAAAGGGACGACGCATGCGTAAAGAAAAGGGGGCTTCCGGACAAGGGGAGCTGGCTCATTCACTTTCAGACAGTGACCGGCGAATTGACAACACGTTGCTGACTGGTGGCAGGCGCTACGCATACGTCTTTGGATGAAGCGTTGGCTGGTCCTTTCACCAGTAGTAGCCCTCTCGGTTAACGGTATGCCGAAACATAAAAGGCTACGAAATGGAACTACGAACTAATAAACTAGACTTCGACAAACTCCAAAAGCAACTAACCATTGTGGAAGCTTTAAAATACCAAATGAGGACAAGCGTATACCAAGAAAGGATTAACGTATTTTTAGACACCTTAACTGGGGGATTCGTCCATTTCAATTGTATTCAGGGAAAATTCCCTCATACATTGAATGGTTGTTGAATCCAGGAAATAAAGTAAAAATATGAAATAAATGTATTCGTCTCCTATCTATTGCTGTCTTCTTTCGTATAATTCTTTTTGAGCCTTCTTGTTCAAGGAGTTACACCAACTAGCCAACGTGGGGTAAAATAAAATAACCTCATAATGGAGTCATATATCAAACGGCAACATAGCTCTGCCCTTGACCTTCAGTCCGACCCCCCAAATGTTTGTCTTTATTCTACAAACTACATAAGTTTCTTTATCCAAAATGCAGAATTTATGCAAAATTCTAAGTATACATGTTGTTTCTACAAGTAAACAAAATCTTAGATGATTTCTATAAGAATTAGTATATTCAAAAAACGTTAATTCAGAATTTTTTCCAATATTTTGTTAATGACAGAAAGAGTTGATTAATAAAATAAATTTCAAAGAAGTTTGTTGTTTTTTTATCGGATTCAAAATAAGTCCGTGTCTACAGAACTTATCATCATCATCCTCAAGGCGTACTGAGAGCATGGATTTCCCATACTCTCTCTCTCCACCCACTCTCTCTCTCTCTCCATCCGTCCCGATTATCCATCGCTCCTGGCAGGTATTCCAAACTACACAAACTACACCCTGTGTCTGCACAGAGCTGATGTACGTAAGTTCTTGCTGGTCGGCCAACAATGCCCCCCCCCCACGTGTAGGGATCCATCGAAGAAGGTCACATTAATACGAGCTTGCTTCTCGAGAAGTGCCTCATATGTCTTGCTCGTCTTGGATAGTTTTTAAGATAGGAGCTAAGTGTTCTTCTGAGGGATGTTTCTTCCAGGATTTATTAAAAATAGCTCGTAGCATTCTTGTGTAATTCTCATCTAGCTTTTTCTTTGTGCACATTGTTTACGTCCATGTGGTGCATCCATACAGTGGTACTGACACAGCTACTGCTTGGAAGAAATCCCGTTTTATTTTATCGGATAAATGAGACTTCCATATGATGGATAACCAATTGATAGTGATCTACGCCTCTGCTAGGCGTAAATTAACATCACTTTCAGTTGATGAGATATTGCTGCCGACGTATGTGAACTTGTCAACTGATTTTAGAGACTTGCCACTTAAAATGAAAATAGCTCCTTCTCCTTTTAAACATATGTACTCTGTTTTATTTACGTTCACGCGCAAGCCAAACCCCTCCTGCTGTTTGTTCTTGGCTATGCAGCAGGGATTCAGCTTGGGCAGGTGTATTCGCAAGAAGCGCTCAATAATCTGCATAGTCTGCGTCTGTTATAGTCCTGCAGGATATTGTCTGCTTCTTGTCTTTTTTAGCATAAAGCTATTTTTTTAATTAGATTTATTGACACTTGGTGAACATAGTCAAGGCAGATTATTAACAAATACGGTACTAATGTATCTCCTTGCAAAATTCCATCTACAAAGTCAAAGTAGTAGGTGTCTCCATCAGGATTACCATTGCATAGAACTTCTAAGGTGTCAAATTTTAGAATAAAAAAATTCTTTCTGGCATAGTTTTTTTCTGAAAATGTCTGTCATTATTTAAGGATACTTTTCAATTTTGAAAAATTAGATTTTAAAGTCAAAATGTGTGAAAGGGCTCAAAATAGGGGTTCAGTTTACAATGTTTGTGTAATGCTAAATTAGACCCTGTTTTTGTGTTCCTATTTATGACATTTTTAATTTACAAAATAATTTCATTTCTAAACTGAGCTTCCTATTTGTGAATGCTTTTTTATCCAAGTACACATACATGAGGTATTTTCTATTTATCCACATAAGCTTAACATAAAAAGAAAAAAATGGCGTTTTCTTTTTTCTGTGACTTGGAACTCAATTTTATAATTTCATAATTTCCAAACTTTAAAATTAACTTAACATAATATTGCATTAAAATAATTTTAGAAAAAATAGCAAAACCAATATTGAATTAAATCACTCCTCTCTTTCTTTCTCTCTCTCTCTCTCCCTCTCTCTCTCTCTCTCTCTCTCCCTTGTCCAACAATTTCATCTGTTCTTTAGCAAGATCCTGGTATTCTTTTTTTTACATCCCTTCATCTTCACATTATTATCTACATTAGAACAATTACATCAACAATTTAACAGAATCTATTTTCATTGGTGACATCAATGAATATAATTGTTTGTCTATATTTTTATTCCAGCTGTATTAATCTCTTCTGCTTCTGGTTTGTGTCATTCCTATTTGTCCATATAGTTGAACCCGGTAACCAGATCCTCTTGCTCAGTCAGCTGGGGCTGTAGAATACACCGACTTCTTCTCTGCAGAGGGGTAAGACCCCCACAAAGAGTTTGCCCAATCAGCTGGGGCAGTAGAATACACCGACTGGACCTCTGCAGATAGGTAAGACCCTACCAATGAGTGTCCTGGATATGACACTAAACAATCTGATGATGAAGTTCCAGTAATGCTGGAGCTTTGGGGAATGTGGAGTACACCTTTATTGGCATCACTCCCAGATCCATTCTGGCCCAGAGTGATAGCACCTGGTAAGGGTCCTGTCTATGGGTTAAATAGAACTAAAATGTATATTTATGCTAACTGCGTATTTATGCTGACTGCTTATTTATGCTAAACTGAATTGTTTGAAATAGAACTATTTTCATAAAAATGGATTTGGTGTTAAATAACCTCCAAAGGTTGATACGCCATAAAAAACCCAAGCAACCAACCAACCAACCAACTGATCCATATCATTTCATCATCTTTCTTTCTTTTCCATAATTATCCTCATTCATATTCTCATTAGACATTTCATTCACAGATCCTTTGTCCAACTTCTTCACTTTTACCATAAGAAATTTTTACATTATTATCAATGCTAGAGCAATAATCAGAATACAGTAAATTTTATTTTTCTTATATATTTACTAAGCTTAGGTTAATGTGGTGCAAGGTGAAATGATATGGAATAGTTATTGGTAGATGTATTATGCCAATCTTACAAGAGGTGAAGGCTTAAGTACAAAATGTTACATTGTACATGGTTTTAAATTCCAATCACCAGTACTAACTGGAGATATATTACAATCCCAATGACCAAGTTGGTATTAACTCTTATATTTGAGAGTCTTAGTAATTTTGTAATGCTTTATACACTGTCAAATAATTTGTTATAATAAAATGTCATATTGCATTTTTTGCATACATTATTTTAATGATGATAAAACAATTTTGTTCCTTATTTAGTGCCTTGATAATATTCCTTTGTGCTATACTAATCTAACTGCAACTGTTTCTCAACAAGCTAAAAGCAAAATGATATGAGGATATTTTTTGAACTGATATTAATACCATCAGCACTGTAATTCCTTGTTTGTTGCTACCAACATATAGAAGTCATTTTCTTCTGTTCTACTGGTTAATCAAAAGAGAAGACAAAACTTTTTATGCTACTTCCTTTTCTTCTCCTTTTCTTCCTTAATCTTACCAAAAACCCAAGGGGAGACAACTTAAAACAAAGAATAACTGCTTCAATTATCTAAGCAGTTACAAACACTCAGTTATTTTGCATTAGAAAAATATTTTTTGCTTCCACTGTAGTAAAACAAAAACAATAATTTTAACAAGTACAAGTTTTGATTTTACTGACTTCACAAACGATACTTTCCCAATAACAATATGTGGAATAGCTTTTTTGTCCTTATTTCCCGGGCAAATATATCAAGGAAGAAAATCTATCAACTTTATATATATTCATCCATTGGTACTGTGACATGCCAGTTAAAAGACCATAAGATAAGTAATAAGCAATCAGAAAAAATTACATTGATGTCTTTCCTTAGTAAAAGTGATATTAACTGTTAAAACTGGAATATTGAATTTGGCTTACCAAATCCATTTTTGAAATTGATAACTGTTACCTCATTTTTAAAATTTTTTAAATATCAAAATATAGACTAAACAAATAGATCTTTACAAATTTTCTATTTTTCTAGAATTTGTAATTATGACATAAATAATAAAAGAAAATAATTCCTGCATCACACTTGTAAGATTCTTCAGAATGTAGTGTTGCCTTAGATAAATTCTCTTCATATCTTCATATAATGTTACATAGAAAGACAAACTTCATAAAGCCAAATGTAGCTGAAACTTACTTTGTTACAAAAGCAATGAGATATTATTTCTAGTGGAATTGTAAAACTTGAAAGCAAAACCTTTTCAAAAAGATGCAAGTACAAATTGCAATATTATTTGAATTTTCTAGAAGCATAGTTAAGCATTCTTGTCTAGCATTTCTTTTATATTAATTTTACTTTAATCTTATCACAACTCCAAGATGATACTTTTGTGACCATTAGTAAATTGCATAGATTCACATTCCTACAGGATAAAGATAAAAAAATATGCATTTAAGTCTCATCAGAGTTTTATTCTTAATTTATCATCCATGTTGTTTGTTAAAGATCATAGGATCATAATCTGGGAGTTGTAAAAAGTTTAACTTAAAGACAAAAGAAATATTTAAATTTGTAAAAATATTTTTTATTCTTTATTTTATTTTTTTTAATTGGCAGCACAATTACCATGACTAGTTAATTTGGCCTCACTTCTGTGCGGACTGTTGGCTCGGTTGTAGAGTTTTGGCTCTGCAATCTGTGGTTGCTGGTTCGATCTCCAGTGGTGGGGATCGCGGTATACACTGCTGATGAGACCTAATAAGGTCGAAACAGCTTTCCAGTGTTTCCCTGTGTCGTGCATAAGTGTTCGCCTGATTTTCTGGTCGTGGTAATTCAATTCACAATAGAAATACTTGTAAAAATTTAATACCAAGGTGTGTTTTTTCCTTGGGAAAATTACAGCAAGCTTAAATCTTTAAATTTTATGATCAGTGTTTGTTTTAGGAACTTTAATGCCAAGTCATTTTGATAATAAATACAAGAGGAGGGGTGAGGTAGTGCAATATTAACAGCATGAGAAATGGAGATGACAAATTTGATTTGATTAAATAAATGAGAAAATATAGATAGAGTATGAAGAGTCAAGTCATTGAAATATAAGAATATTTCATTTGTTATTCTATCATCTTGCTGAAACAGGATTCCAATTGATTCTTCTTTTTGTTTTATTGTTTTATTTTTCAATATCTTTGTATAAAAGGAATTATTTTTTATTTTGTTTCTATGTTAGTTGGTGCCAGAGTGGGATATTTTGTCATGTTCCCACTCACCAAGGTTTGATATTAGCATTAGTATCTTTAATGATACACTAAAACGGAATAGACGGAAGGAAAGACAAAATAAGCTTTTTTACACGTGTAGGGACATTTAATACATACATAATATACATACAGGAAGTATCAAATGGAATACACAAATTACAATTCAAAGAACAATGACACCAAGATGAACTATAGGATTGTCACATGTCTAATGAACACACCATCATTAACCAAGGGAGAGAATTGATAATAGTGTCCCTACACACATACAAACTAATGATAGAAATACTGAAGATGATATAAATGAATATTGAAATATCAACAGATCTTCTCTGGGCTTTTGTGAAATATTCATCAAATGATTTTTTTAATTACTTTTATATTTTATGTCTTATGGTTGACATAATATAGAAAAGTAAATAAAATAAACAGACAAGCTGGCCAGGGACTCAAAAATACAATTGTATGCATTGAACTCAGAGTTATCTAACCTACTAGCTGTAAATATGTGGTTATGTCCCTTGTCAATAAAAATGATGATAACTGGTCCCTTGCATTCTGTTGTGTTGATATAAAGTTGTAAAGAAAACAGTATGAACACTATATTAGCAGAATTATCAACACAAAATTATTTGATTTTTACAAACCAATGATTGTTTTATCTAATGGCAAAACACAAAAAATATTTGACCCTCTTTTTGCACTAAATAATCCAAACCGCAAAAGTCAAATGTTATTTTCTTGCTCTAACCTCAACTTCATAATGATGAGGTCATGGAAGGCAAAGCAATAACTAATATTTCTTTATTGTTCATGAGATAATGATAGGATAAAAACTGACAATGGGAAATTGACCCAACATTTAGAACACAATGAAAATTCTATGACCAAGTGCTTAATAGTGCCTTCCTCTGGCTAATGTCCAAATGGATACTTGCCTTCTCACACACCTTCATCTCTGATTGATTTGATTTGAGCAATGACTGACACTTGCTGACAGTAAGATGGCTTTGCTGAGTTCCATCAATGACGACTAAACTCTTCTAAAGCAAAATTTAAAGAGGAACTTTACAGACAATTACCTGGCATTTGAAATCTGCAGTTCTAGTTTGTGATTTTTGTTGAGCAAAGAGATATAAATGTTTTTGCTGTTAAGGTCTACTTGAAGAATTATGGATTATTTTACTCCTGAATAAATTAGAAATCTAGGAACAAGAGGTGAAGTATGTCTACAAAAACTTTGACCGCAAATAATTTTTGATTATTTCATACTTTTTTGATACAAAGGAATATTTTTTTATTATTTCTTTATGCTCTTAATTTCAAAACTAATTCTTTTCAATTTTCTTCTTCATTTTTCTTTGTTCAATTTACTTAAGTGATCTTCCTTTTGATTTATTTCGGTTATTTTTATTTCACATGCCCAATCACATATTTAGATATATCAATTAGATCATACGAAGGAAAAAGCAATTATGTTATGCATATGCTACACAGGTGTTGGGAGATAATAAATAATTGTCTTCCCTTGGATTGTGGACAGGTCTGTGGCCATCATGTGTTCATTGGTCATGTAAGAACAGAGAACCCTTTCTCTTGCTCT